>JAJPUD010001362.1:118368-182915 GCA_023553655.1 Myrmecobius fasciatus
AGAGAGAGAGAGAGAGAGAGAGAGAGAGAGAGAGAGAGAGAGAGAGAAGGAGGAGGAAGAGAAGGGGGAGGAGAAAGAGGAAGGGAGGGAAGGAGAGAGGGAAAGAAAAAGAGAGAGAAAGAAAGAGAAAGAAAGGGAAAGAAAGAGAGATAAAGACACACACACACACATACAGAGAGAAGACATAGAGACAGAGACAGAGAGCAGACAGTGTTAGAAAAGTCTTGAGTGATTTCCTCCAATTAGGTATTTCTTGAGATAAGGGAGAAATAGGTGAGGCCTGTTATCAGCACTCCATTTTATGGGGTCCCTGTTGAGATTTAAGGTAGGTACCTCATGTTGCCTTCTTGTACTCTAGAGACCCCTGTTGATTGCAATGACCACTTATTCTTGTTCTGGGGACAGCACCCCAAGCTCCTCATGGACATCTGCATTTTGATAGAGGCCTTCTGGGAAGAGCATCTTTACCCAAAGAAGAGATTAAAAGTCGGAAATATTTCTTGACATGGGTCAGCAAGGTGGTGCAGTAGAGCACTGGGCTTGGAATCAAGAAGATTCATCTTCCTGAGTTCAAGTCCAGTCTCAGACACTTACAAGATTACTAATTAGTCATTTAACCCTGTCTATCAGTTTCCTCTTCTGTAAAATGAGCTGAAGAAGGAAATGACAATCAACTCCAAGGTCTTTGCCGAGAAAACCCCAAATGGGCTTACAAAGACCTAAATATAAATATAAATTAATTGAATTCCTTGACATAAAGAAAATTTTTAGTGAGACAATAGCTTAGCCTGGCCTTCTGTTGCAAGAGTAGAGATGCTTTCTGGTAGACAAGATTTCAGGTTGATTGCAAGCATCAAGAGCTGGAAATCATTTTAGAGATTATCTAGTGCAATGTCTTCATATTACAATGCTTTTTGAGATATGCCTTGTTGGAGAAAATAACTCTACTGACAAGACCATAAGAGTGGAGCATGCATGCCCAGAACTGTCCTAGGTGCTGAAAGTAGAAAACCCTGATCTTTGAAATAAGTTTGTGACTTTGTTAAATTGCTTGAGAAAAAATTTTATGTTATAGGACAATACACAGAAAGTCACAAAAGACTTTACAAAGACTTGTTGATCAAAGAATTTTTAAAGCAGAATAACTTATGAATAAGGCTAAATGATAGGATCTGCACCTATGTGAAAACAAAACAAAACAAAACAAAAACCAAAAGCAATTTAGTTTAGCGAAAAGAATAGTTTTGAAATCAAAGAACCTGAGTTCAAATTTTACCTCTAATACCTACTTCCTTGGTGGTCTTGGACAATACTCTTACTTTCCCTGAATCTCAGTTTACTCAGCTGTGAGATGAGAGGTTTGGATTAGATGGCTTCTGACTGAGGTCCTTTCCCCATATGTCAACATATGATTCTATCTTTTTTTGAGAGGAACTTTCAGTTCTTATCTCAGGGGAAGGCAGTCCTGGGAAAATAATTTTTTTCTTAAGTCAACTTCAAAGGAGGGTGCTTTGGTACAGTTAAGAGTGACAGATTCCCTGCTGCTGTGGCACCCAAGGAACTGTGCACCACAGCATGCCAGATGTTAATAGTGTTGTTGGATCTGAATATATGGGAGCATAAATGCACATCCTGGACTCAACCACCAGATGGCATTCCCATCTGGCAGCAGCACCCAGACAAAGCTAATGAACAGCAAGCAGATGTTTCTTGAGAGCTAAATAATGCAAACAGAGGCTGGTGTGATCAATACCCATCCCCTAGATCTCAGGGGGGGAGCTCAGCCAAGGAATTCAGTGAGTGGGCAAGAGCTTCTTCTTGCAAAAGAGAAAAAAAGAGAAGGAAATTCAAGTTGTGCTGTCAAATTCTCACTGGGTCTAGGGTCTAAGGAGCTTGGTTGTTAGGCTGTTTCTTCCTCCAAAGAATATTGGAAAGGGGAAAAATAGTAGAGATCATTTAGTTATTTTTCCAGCTCCACCTCTCCTCCCACCCCCTCTATTTTATAGATGAGGAAACAAAGGCCACGAAATGCAAAGTGGTGTGTCCAAAGTTACTTGTTGTTAGAACCCAGCCATTCTCCAATCAAGTCTTATTGTTACTGTATTAAATGGACTCCTTTTTCTTGGTTTTCCCCTCTATCCTTCTGGCTCTGTCTGAGTTTACATTCATATAAGGCTTGGATATCTCTCACTAAATATAATATGATTGAATGTTAATAAAGTAGATCTTAGAGCACTGTGAGGATACTTCACTCATCACTGGGGAATAGGAGGAAGTCAAGGCACTGGATATTCCCTTATGTGAAACCCTAAAAACATCTATTGATTTTTTTTTGTTTTGGTCCCCACAATATAAAACAATCTAATAAGAGCTTAGTGAGCAGTAAGTCGATATGGGAATCCTCTAAGAGTTTTTTTTTCCTTTTCATAAAACTAGAATTAGTGGAAAGTACCTCAGAGTAATATAGCATATCTGTCAAAATAAGAATCACAAGTCAAGTGTTTTGGGGGTGGGGAAAAGGTTGTGAAAAATCAGAAGCCTGCCTGACTGCTATCAGACAACACTGTTTGAAGAGGTTTGGTTATAGAGTTCTCTCAACCACTACTGGTATATTTAAGTATGATCAGTAGTGGGAAAGAAACTAGGAAGCTATAGTCCTCAGAAGATTGAAGGATCATAGATTTAGACCCCTACAGTAACTTAGATATCACCAAACCCAGTCCCAATCTTTTCCACATGAAGGAAATGAGACCCAGTAAAATGAAGTGACTATACTTGAACCTTGGTCCTCCTAGATCTAGCTATATTTCCATTGTATCATAATGCCCCTTTAGTGGATTAACTAAGATGATTCATCCATGATCTTTCATGGATGAGATAGTAGAAAGGTGGTGGTAGCTGCTGAGCATACAAATAAATGAATAAGAAAAGTAGAAAAAGCTTGTCTTTGGAGACTTCTTTCTATTTTTTTTCCTTTCTGTGCCCTGTGAAGGTGTGCCCATTGTTCTTATACTCTTTCTCCTCTCTCCCAGAACCCATGAAGCCTACTTATAAGATAACATTATCTGTCTAAAATATAAGTGACTGGCAAGTATACATTCTCAGGTTATTTACATTTGAACAGGGCATGGTGTCTTAAGTCAAAGAAATGAACTTTAAATTATAAAATTTCCAGCATCAATGAGCTGATGGGGGAATTTTTTTTCAGGGAGGGAGGAGGGAGCACTTCCTAGCACTTTTGAAATCATGTCATGTAGGCAGTTGCCTACTTTGCAATGACATATGCTGAGTATTGATCAGAAAACCTAGTGCTTTGCTCAGAGAAAAAAAATGAGAAAAGGAGGAAATGAAGAAAAGAATCAAAAAGGGAAAAGAAGAAGGAAGCAAAGAAGGAATAGGGGATGGAAAAAAACTAGGGAATAAAGGGAGGAGAGAAGAAAAGGAAGTAACACTTGAGGTAGGGAGGAGATAAGGAAGAGAAGGAAGGAAAAGGGGAAGGAGAGTAAGGAAGGAAGAAAAGAATGAGTAAAGAAAAGAAACAAGATTATTCTGGATGTTTATCATCATATGATCACCAGTATATACCAAATTGACCAGAATTCCTAGATTTGCCAAAAATATCTTGATCCGTATGATTTTTCCTCTTTGAAACAAAAATGTCCATTCTGTGGGTGTTTGCCATTTCCATGTATCTGTCTGAATGGCTGGGCTGCCAAAATTTTCTGTTTCACCCTTAGAGAACTTTGAGATGTGTTTCACTAATGAATTTTCAGGGTTGTCCATATGCATTGGTTAGTAAGCTAATGTGTACACAGTGTGATTTTAAGGAAGACAACTTGGGGTCTTCCTTGGGTTGGGAGCTGAAGCCAAAAGGATGTGGGGGAGAGGAGGGAAGAGCCCAGTTCTGTCAGAGACTTAAGAATCTGAAAGAGTTCAATTTATACTTGGGATTAGAAATGACAAAGGACCCTGGGAAAGTCACTTAGCACTAATTGCCTTGCAAAAAAAAGTAAAAAAAAATATCCTCCTTTCCACAACCCCCAAATCCAAGAGTTGGTATTAGAGAAGGGTCCTAAAGACCAGGTGGAAAATGAAAACAAGAACTCTTAGGAAACCTTTATGCTATGCCAAGTCAATTGTCATTTCTAAAAGTTTGCTCCTCCAGATTCATTCATGATATGGTAAAGATTACTTGTGTACTTGATAGGACTCTGAGTATATTGTCCTCCAGGGGGCAGGGTTGCAGATCATGAGATCTCTCTTTTTATTCATCTTAAAGGTAGTGACTCAATCTGTGATTTCATTAGAAATCTCCCAGGCAAGGGAACTCCTAATCATCAAAGCAAGTTGTTTGCTTTTCTGCAATTTCTGATCTTAGAGAGCTGCCTTGAACACTAAGAAGTTAAATGCCCAGAGTCATACTGCCACTGTATCCAAGGAGGGACTTGACCCTATGACTTCCACTGTAATGCTATTTTTTAGAGGAGGCTACACAAAAACTTACTGGAAGTAAGATATGGTGGGAACCTGCCCTTGCTATTGATTGCACTGGAATTGAACTCTGTCCATTTCTGCCCAGTAACCTGAGGGCTAAAGATTTACATTGCTGAAGAAACTGGTCAGCAACCAGGGATTAATTCTCAATGGGTCCAGAGTCCTTTACCAGACCATTTGGTTGATTCTGACAGAAAATTGTTAATATCAAATGTAATATTAATTGCAACTACCTCTTAATCATCCCAGCAATGTCAGCATCTTCAAAATGGCAGAATTCCAATAACATTCGTGCATTCCTACCCTTAAGATACTATTGATTAGGTTGAACTGAATCACACTCTAAGCCCCGCTCTGGGATTTTACCTAGTAAAGGAATTTAGGAGTTTTATCTGAGTTCCTAATGCCCCTTTCCATTTGGATTCATGGCATGAAGAGCAAAGCAACCAGAATGAAGCAGTTTTCCTTGCTCAGATTGCCAAAGACAGCAGGTATCTCTCATGGTCAGGTTTTGCTATCTTATACTACCTTCTCTCCTTTTCCTAAAAGTATAAAGAATCCTTTTCATGAGTCTCTGAGTTGGGAAATCCATTGAACTCTGCATTCATGAGATATTTCCCAGAGTGGCAGGTTTGCAACTCTATTATTACAATTAAAGACACTTTGTCCCCTCAACTCATGACTTAGATTTATTAGATTTATTTTAAGACTTGACATTACCGAAGATCCTTTTTCTTGGTGGTTGTTCTCATTTAGATACATATAAGCTATGAATTAGTGTGAAATAATGGATTTGGTTGCTGGGGTGGGAGACAGGAAGACCTGGGTTTATATCTTACTTTCTTTCAAAATTTGTCTCTGGTTACTTAATGTTCAGCTTAATTTCCCTTTTACTGGCTGCAGTATTCTTGTATTATATTGAGTTGCCATCACAGCATTTTAATATAGTGAGGGGGAAGGATGGGGGGAGGAGTTGCTTGAGGAATAAGGAGAAAATCTTATGTGAAGCAAGAACTTTGGTGGGATTAGCAAGTGACCAGAACCAACTGGATCAAAGAAACTGGATAAAAGGGATGGAGATCAGACAGGAGATGTTTAAACGCATTAAGCTTTAAGAGACCCAAAGTGAAAGATCAAAGAGGACATCAGAAAACACAGTGTCAGCGTGATCTGAGTGACTTTTAAGCATGCAAATAAATAGATCACTTCAAGAAGGTAAGGGGAAAAGGGCTGGTGCTGAAGCAGCAGAAGATTTCACCTTCAGACTCAGAGGAAGAATTGTATGCAAGGCATCAAGCAAAAGCTTTCCATTTTCTTCTTGTCTGTATTCTGTTTCTCAAGATTCCAGTGGTTGATTCTTTTCTATTTTCCCCAAGTTTTGGATTCTTGTTTTGGGGAAACAGTTATTCAAATCACAGTCTGAGTTTCCACTGAATATAATGCTAGTATTATCTACATGACCTTAGGCAAATTATTTTGTGCTTCAGTTTCCTCATCTTTAAAATGGGATAGTTAGATCTGATGACTTCTAAGTTTGCTTTCAGCTTTAGATAAGTGGTCCTATGGTCACAGCTCTCTGGGCTTAGAGTCAGGGAGCCTTGGGGTCAAATCCAATCTCTGACCCTGATTTTTCTAAAGCATAGGTATGATCATGTCTTTCCCATATGCAATAAACTCCATGTCTTCCTAATACCTCCAATCAATTAAAAAACTCTGTTTGGCATTCAAATCCCTCCATAATCTAAACCCTTCCTATGTTTCTAGTCTTTTTACTCCTTATTCTCTGACATATACTCTTTGTTCTGCTTAACACTGGCCTCCTGGCCATTCAACAAATAGGACATTCCATCTCTTGGCTCTGGACCTCTTCTCTGGCTGACCTCCATACCTGCAGTGCTCTCCCTTCTCTGCTGTGGCTACTTACTTCTCTGGTTTTCTTTAAGTCCCATCTAAAATACTATTTTATAAAAGAACACCTGAATCCCAATTCCTTTACTCTGTTAATTATTTCCTATTTATCTTATCTCCAGGGGCAGATAGGTGGTGCAGTGGATAGAGCACTGGACTAGAATCAGGAAGATCTGAGTGCAAATTTCGCTCTAGACACTTGTTAGCTGTGTGACCTTGGACAAGTTACTTAATTCCTCTTTGTTTCAGTTCCTTATCTATAAAATGGGGACACACTGGAGAAGGAAATGGCAAGCCATTCTAATATCTTTGCCAAGAAAACCCATTGAATTTGTTCATATGGTCACGTAAAGTCACACATGACTAAACAATTGATTTATCTTATCTATAGCTTATTCTCTTTATATTTAACTGTTTCTCCCCCCCCCATTAGATTGTAAACTCCTTTTGTCTTTTGTCTTTTGTCTCTTTTTGTATCCTTAGTGCTTATCACAGTGCCTGGCACACAGTAAGCATTTAATACATTCTTATTAATTGATTGACTCTTGTCTATGTAACTTTGGTGAAGTCACTTTACACATCTGAGCTTCAGGAAATTTTTTAATACCACAAATTAAAGATGGATTATAATCTACATCGATGGAGGGAGTTCCCACAATTACAAATTCACAAGTAAATGATTTTATCTATCTCCCAGAGTTATCATGAGAATCAAATGAGATAAGATTTGAAGTGTTTTATAAACCTTAAAATACAATATAAAAGCTCTCTCTCTCTCTCTTTCTCTCTCTCTCTCTTTCTGTGTGTGTGCATGTGTTTCTCTTTCTCTCTCTTTTTCTCTCTCTTTCTTTCCCTCTTTCTTTCCTTCTCTGTCTCATTCTTTCTCTGTCTTTATCCATCTATCTATCTATCATCATCATCATCATCATCATCATCATCATCATCATCATCATCATCATCATCTACCATCACCATTACTGCACATTTCTGCTTGATCTTTCCTTGAAGGGAGAAGCCATGTAGGCTGAATCTTTCCTGTTACCCCTAGTGTACACTATAGAATTCTAGTCACAATAACTGTGCTTTATGATTAGGGACTGATTAGATAATGCAATTTTGGGGGTCTTAAGCGGGAAGGCAAACTAACAGAAAGAGTAATAGCCAACTAATAGATTAGAATCCTGTCACTTAACATTTGTGTGACCCTAGGCAAATTACTTATCGATTCAAACTCAGTTTTCTCATTTGTGAACTGAGGGAGTTCTGGTCACCATAATCTCTAAGGTTTTTTCTTATGGTAACAATAATAACAATAATAACAACAATAAAATAATAATAGTAATAAAGTGTCTTAAGTTTGCAAAATGTTTTACATATGTGATCTCATTTGATACAACAACCCTATGAGGTAGATGCTATTATTAACCTCATTTTAAAGATGGAAAAACTGAAACAGAGAAGCTGTGACTTGCCTAATGTCACACAGGTGTCTGTCTGAGGCAGAATTTGAACTCAGATCTTCTTGACTCTTTCAACACTTTATCCTGTTCCACCTAGCTGCTAAATTCCATTATTCCCCTCAATGTCATCAATATCCCCTGATAAGTCTTCCATGGAGAAATGTAATCATTAGAACCCAAATCAAAGGAAATCATTTCTCTTAGAAAGATGGAATCCAAGTACTGCTCCCAACCTTACCCACTGGGTATTCTAAGCACAAGAGGATCCTATGTGATGGCAAAGCTTTTAACCTTTGTGATCTCTTACTAAACAAGATCTGGGCTTCTTCCTAGGCTCTATAGCCTTGGAATGTAGCCCTCTACTTTCCTGCTTCATCCTATACTATTGCGTTATCATGGCAGGTACATATGTTCAGTGTAATCATTGTGAGATACAACAAAGAATATTTTACTACAGACGAGGATTTATTGGGGGCATACAACATATAGAAAAGCTTTTTACAGACATCTTGAGTTGAAGGCACTTAATAAATATTTGTTGAATTGAATTTATTGAACTAAATGGAGAACCCAGAATGTGCTGATGGAGATGGAAGGCTCAGTTCAGGGAAACCAAGTAAGCGGATGAGTGCCCAGAATCAATTGAAAGGCTGTCAGAGCATTCTTTTACAAACAGAGCTCAGGGGATACTGGATCAGTTGGTTGTAAGGAGAACAGATTTAAGCTGAAACCAAAGGGATAGGGATCTGGGACTCTGGGACAGTGAGTCTAGCTTTGTCTAGTCATATAGAGAATTCAATTCAATTTAATTCAATTCCGCAAAATATGTTTTCAACATCTGCTATATACAAAGACATTATTTATAGATCTCTTGGTTCCTTAGTCCAGTAACTAAGTTCAGGCAATTTCAGCATTGGGGTCTTTCTTTGAGAAGCCCATGTTTGCTTCTTGTCTCCCACATTGCTCTACTATTCCAGGTTAAATTGCCCTCATTAACTATGTACCTTTCTTTATGTTTCTAATTGAATCACCTACTAATTTGCCCCAACCAGGAGGCCACCCAGTTAGCAACAAATTGTAAAATTTCCTCATTTTTCCCTTGGTCTTTTACCTGCTTGTTTTTCTTTAAATCCATTATTTTCAGAACAACCACCTGTCCAAGCTGGGAGACTCTAGGGATTAAATACCAAAAATTGGGTCATGAGGAACCAATTTCAGCCAACAATCAGGAGTGATGTGGGGTTGATGAGGAAGGGGACTGGAGGGGATGGATGGTGTCACTCACATCCTGTCCACAGAAGCCTGATGGATGCTATCCCAGACTTTAGGACAGGCTCAGCAATTGAAGAAGAAACATCTGTGCTGCATTGATTTTGGCAACTTAGGAGGCAGGGAACCCTGATGTTCCAAATGAGGTCTCCCCAGAGGCTGCGTACTTCTGCTGGCCACCAGAAAGTCCAGGGCCTTCCCTTGCTCTGGGGAGAAGCACATTCATGCCAGCTCTTATCTGTACATACCAGGAAGGCTGTTCAGCAAAGGACAGAGAGTCCTTGTCAAGGAATCAACAGCCTTACTCTAGTTGTGCTGTTATGTGAACTCACTTGCCTATTCTACAACCTAAGTTACTTCCTAGTCTTCCAATAAAAACTTCATTTCTTAATCTTTTTCATAAAATCCAAGAGACAAAATAAATGCTTGATAGTTGAAAAAAATGAAAAACATTACATAGAGATCACAAAAGGTATTACATAAAGATCACAAAATACTCACAGATCATTTAGGCCAACCTTTTTTTGAGCAGAAATCCCCACTAAAAATCATCCTGAATAAGTAGCCATCCAACCTCTACTTGAGACCTCTAGTGAAAGAAAGCTCATGACATGTTAACTTCATTTTTCTCTGACTGCTCTAATTATTAGAAGTTTTCTCTCATATCAAACTGAAATATGCTCTCTATAACTGATTCACAGCTACTAGTACTTTCTTCTGGAGTCAAACAAATTAAGGGTCTAACTCAGTATCCTTCTTAATGTTCCAGATTCTTTCTTTTTCTATATGAATTATTTTCTAACTATGACTCCATTTTCCTATACTTGCATGGTTAATTAGAAAAAAGTTGATATTTCTATTTTAATATTTTCTTTGTTTCTGAATGAATAGATGAATGAAATAAAAAGCATTTCTTAAATTCTTACTCTGTGTCAGGCATTGTGTTAAGAATTGGGATACAACATATGTTGGATTTAACATATATTTTAACATGTTTAATATATATTGGATTGTTTACCATCTAGGGAAGGGAGTGGGAGGAAGGTGGGGAATTTGGAACACAAAGTTTTTCAGGAGTCAATATTGAAAATTATCCATGCATATGTTTTGAAAATAAAAAGCTTTAATAAAAAAAGAATTGGGATACAATAAGAAGCAAACAAGACAGTTTCTGCTCTTGAAGACCTACTGAGAAAGAACATTTAAAAGGAAGCTAGAAGGGTTTGCGATCAGCAATGTAGCATGAAAGATAGAGGAACAGTTTCAAAGTTTGTCTAGGCTGAGGGAAATTTTATAGACTATCTAAACATATAGGAGAGGACAGCTGGCATAGAGGGAGCATAGAATTTTCTGTTAGCTATTGAGATTGGCAAAGGACTTACTTAGCAAGTAGCAGACACTCTCTATGTTTAAAATCTCATCAGTTCAAGAAATTTGAGATAAAGTTGAGATTAATCTAGTATGCAGGAGGACTACAGTTTTTAGTCATATATAGATACAGAGAGTGACTCTTGTACTTTTTTGGATGAGTGAATTCGAGGGACAACTAGATTTGGAAATTGAAGAGACAAACTACAAGAGAACTCTGTGAGGAGAGAAAGGACATCAAAGCTTATTATAGAGATATATGTTTCCTTGGCCACATGTGATCCATATGTGCATATATTATTATCCTTATATTCTATCTCCACTATTCCCATAGAAACTGCATGTATTTGTGGAGACTATGTCCCAGGTTTACAGGAGGAAGGTTTGGTAGCTGTTGCATCTACTGGCTGACTGTTAAAGGGGAGCTCACTAGTGGTGGCTCAGAACCCATAGTCTTAGGAATTCAGACCCACAGCCTACCCTAGATACTGAGAGCAGCAGCTGCTATCTGAGGAAGCAGCCCAGAGGGGATGCTGTACAAATAAATTTCATACAAATTAATATATGGGTGATGAGTATGATGAGTTCTGTGAGATAAATTGTAGTAACAACAATAACAAAATGAATATATAGCACTTTAAAATCTGCAATGTGTTTTACACACATAGATGAGAGATCATTTCCATTGGGAGGAGTTGGTTCTCCAAATCATCCCTTGAAGGATGGAAAGGAAAAGGAACACTAGTACAATTTCTCCTGGGGATCTCGTAGGAGATTCCACATTTTACTTTATTAGAGCCATCTCCCCCCATTTCAAGACTAGTGTAGTCACAGCAGAATTTCTCCCATGTGGTCCAGTTATCTCAGCTGATAAGAGAATAGTGCTAAGGAAGTCAAGGTCTCAGGTCCAGCTCCCAAATGAGCTAGTTAGATTTTTCTGCATTGTGAAGTAAGCAGTTTGCCCCTTTAACCTCAGGCAGCCAGGTAGCCAGGCAACCAGGCAGCAGCCACTGCGCTCTAGCTCATTAAGTGGATTAGGCAAGGGAATCTGGATGGTTGGTACAGCCCCCATCATTGACTGGGTAGTGATCTGTGAGATGTCAGAAGAGCACTTGGGTTCTCTGCCTAGTTCAGCCACTGACTTCCTGTGTGACCTCAAATAAGTCATTTAATCTTTCCAAACGCAGACCACTATGCCCATCCATCAAACAGGGATAACAATAGCTGTATTTGAGGATCAAATTGGATAACCTAAGTGAAAAGCACTTTGAGGCACATACAATATTAATAGAAGAAAGTACTATTATTGAGAGGTGGGATAATGTCAAAATGGATAGAGGACTTACCTCTCAGGAACTCAGGAAGTGTAAGTATTGCTGTGGCCCCTACTAGCTGGGTGATCATGGGAAAATCACTTAGCTTCCCAGTGACCTATGCAACTCTCTAAGATGAGTGACAGGCACGTTCTCAAACTGGAGAGGTTGGGCTAGTTTCCACTTACCAGAGAATTCCCCACACTGACCAAATCATACATCTGTACTTACTCCTTAATCATAAAAATTACTATCATTATTATGTTATTATTGGAAAAAACAACAGCCAAGAGAGGCCTTTCTATATGTGAATGGTTACCTTTGGATAACTATCTTCTCCATTAAAGAACTTTTTCTTTTTTAAATTTTCTTTAAAAATTTTTTATTAAATTTTTTTAATTTTCAAAAGATATGCATAGATAAATTTTCAACATTAATCCTTGCTAAACCTTGTGTTCCAATTCCTCCTCCCCCTTCACCCCTAGATAGCAAGTGATCCAATATATGTTAAGCATGGTAAAAATATATGTTAAATTAAGGAACTTTTTTAAGTGAAAAAGTTTGCCTATTTCCTCCCCAGGTGTGTGCAGTTCACTCACTCACTCACTCATTCACTTCTGCAAGTATACATTTAATCAACAACCCTTTATGAATCTTCCATTTCTGCCAGGCACTGTGATAGCTATTGGAGATATAGAAGCAAAACCCAAACCAAAAGCTTACAAGCTATTGGAGGAAAAAACATGTACAACTAGAAGAAAATATACAAAATTAGTAATTTTTGGACTAATTATGTAATGATAATAATTGTTGAGAAGGGAAGAGACAAGTAACTGAAAAACCTTGCAGAGGAGGTGGTCCTTGAGCTAAACTTTGCAGGAAGCTTGAGGTGACGTAGACACAATTTTTGTTCCCTGGGGTTTAAGCTGCGCCTCCCATTTGAATGCTACCAGTGTTTAGCTTCCAATCTCAGGGCCCAGGGTTTCCCATTCTGACTTCTCTGTGCTGCAGGGGGAGAGTAAGACATCTTTCAACGAGGGGTAGATTTGATTTGGCAGATCTGACTGGATTCTGTTTTACGCAGAAAGATAATCAGCCCCGTGAATTAAGAGTCATCACCTTGGGCAGCAGGAGATGGTGCACGCTGCTATTTATCCATCCCCAAATATTAGGTATGATTTCACGCAGTCATCCATAATCAGAAGGCACCTCTGAGCACACAGTGAGTGGCTCACTACAGGCTGGTTCCTGGCAGATGAACAGTGTCATTCCACCACAGTGATGCTTTGGCATTGGGATTGTGTTCATAAACTCCAATTTAGTCTCATGATCCTCGGGAGTGTATACCACACACCTTGCACAGTAATGACAAACAGAGGTCAAAGGCTCACTCTTTAAAAGGCCTCTTTGCAGCCCACTGAATAATGAGAGGATTTCTCACTTTTGCTCATAATCCTTCTTCATCTGCTTTATACTATAGCTAGACAACTCAGTCCCCTGTACATTCCTCTGCTTTTTTGCCTCAATAAAATGTCTTTGCTCACAATGTTTCCTGTATCTGAGATGTTCTGCCTTTCTGCTAAATTTTTGCCTAAAGTGTATATCAAATGCCTCTTTTTTCCCCCTACAAAGTCTTCCTTTCACCATGCTCCCATTTGCGGATGCTCTTCTCTCTTGAATTTTCCATAACATTTCACATCTTCATCACACTTATACATGATTCTGGACCACCTATAGACCGAAATCAAGTCATAATCTTTCAGAGTCTCAATTTCTCTATCTCTAAAAGGGAGTGACAATACTATCCATGTTATAAGGTTGTGATGAGGAAAGCACTTTGCAAAATTTAAAGCATCAAATAAACAATCATTACTGCAGTTATCTATATTTATATTTTTATATCCTAAGTTCCAAGAGGGCAAAGACTATATTTTAGATATACTTTGCATACTACTAAAGCACTGTATTGAAGCTGTCAAAGAGATTAGGGTACTAGAGATAGACGGATGCCTTCTGGTTTTTGGGAAAGACATCCTAGAATTTTGCCCTTTCTTTGCTGTCCTTTCCCTTAGGAAATTTGCCTTGAGTTGGGAACTGGAAGAGTGAATTTTTAAATTACACTGATTGACTAAAACTAATACTGGGGAAAGAAGAGACTCTATCTTTGGGTTATTTTGTGTTAGTAATAATAGCTAGCATTTATATAGCAGTTTAAGATTTGCAGAGTGCTTTACAAATATCTCATCTTTTCCTCACAGTCATTCTGGGAAATAAATGCTATTATTACCCTCATTTTGCAGATGAGGAAAGATTAAGTGACTTGTTCAGGGTCATGCAGCCAGTAAGTGTCAGAGTCAAGTCTTCCTTACTTCAGGTCCTATACTCTATCCAGTATACCATCTAGCTTCCTTATTTTCCTTCATGGTAACTGGAATAGAACTCTTCATATTGTGGGGAGGGTGTCAATTTGTGGTGCTGTATAATTGATTGGGACCAACCAGAGAAGTGGACAGACAATCCTGATTTCAGCACGTATGGTCAAAGGGGATAGATTGTGTTGAGGTAGCCCAAAGTTGAAGTCAGTGAAGAGTAGCCAAACTCAAACATGCCCTCTAGGGCACAGGTTTCTCCTGAGCCAAGTGCTCAGGGAGCCCAGCCAATAACCCTTACTAGTTTGCAAAATGAAATCTTTCCGCAGCCAAACCTAGAAACTGCCCAGCCTGACTAGCATGGATGAATCCAGTATTTTGATAAAGTCTGGCCATGACTTGAGTCAGTGAAGATAGAATCAGAATGATCTGAGTTCAAATTGTGCCTCAGATAATTATTAGAAATAAGACTCTGAACAAGTTACACAATTTTAGCCTTAGTGTTTTCTTCTGTAAAATGGAGGTAATAATGTTGCCTATCTCATAATGTGGTTGTGAGGATCAAATTAGATGTACATAAATGTTAGTAGTTATTATTACCACGAAAAGGAATTTTCCCAGCCCTGGACACAAGATAAATGTGCCTCATTTATAACCCAAAGAAGGTTCTATTTATGCCAGAAATTCAATCCAGAAATTGGACTGAAATCAAAACATTTCCAATTAATTACAAAACGGTGCACTGACCATTTTGACTTCTGGTGTCAGCTGTCGCCCACTTCTAGACAAATCATTTCCCAATCTAAACCTGTCTTATCTTCTCATTCAAACTTTAGAACTATTTTTCTACCATCCTGCTGGGTCTTTCCACTTGGATTTCCCCATCACTTCAAGTTCGATCTTAGAAGAAGGTTAGCTTTTGCTGATCTTCCTCTTCTCTCACTTTTGTCGGTACTCACAGACTCTCCGACCCATCTTAACAGCCATTTATTTGCAGGAGACATGGGGCTCCTCCTCTCAAGCCTCAGGGCTTCTTTAAAGAGAAACAGGGTCATTCAAAAGAGGATAACCTAGTTTTCTTCTCTATCTCCTCAAGATAATAATGCTTGGAAAAGTAAAAAAAAATAAGTTATGTTTTGAAGATATTGAGTCTGAGATACTAATGGGACGTCCAGTTTGAAATAGCTAGTACTTTCTAATAGGCTGTTGGAGATGTGAATCTGGATCTTAGTCATTATTCTAGAGAATTAAAATCACAAAGTTGATCAAGAACATGCATTATCCAGGTCTTGATGTAGAGTTGGATAGGCAGACACTGCAGAGAGATGTCCTGAGGATCCATTGGCTCCTGAGTCATTAGCTCTTATTTTAACTTTAAGTTTCTTGTTTGGTTTTAGCCTCTTATATATACAATGTTTTGCTTGGCTATAGATGAAGAAGGCAAAATGGGTCTTAGGTGTTAAATAGAACTAAGCTCAAGGAGGATGGATATTGATGGGATAGCTGAAAAGGAAAAAAAGAATTGGATTGATTGCATTTGGGAGGTTGCTTTCCACAATCTCTAGCTTCTCACTGCTACAAAAAATCCCATTTTTTAGATGCCAACATTTTACTAATGATGGTACATGGCTGCAAATAATGGAATTAATCTCAACCCATCAGTCAACAAACATTCATTAATTACTATATTGCAAGTGCTGTGTTGAGCACTAAAATTCACATACCCAAATTAGGTAGATCTTGCCTTCAGTGATCTTACTTAGTACCAGGGGAAATAACATGTAGAAAAGCCAGTACATAAAAAATAAACATAAGATAATTATTTAAAGGGAGAACACTAAGAATAAAAGGGATTGGGAAAGGTTTCATGTGGCACATGAGCAAAATTTTGAAGAAAAAAAGGGATTATAAGAGGCAATGATAAGGTGGGAATGCATTCCAGGCAAGGAGTACAGCATTTACAAAGGTCAAGAGACAGTAATATTGTTCATGATGAATAGTAAGAGGAAGGTCATTTTGGCTGGGTCATTGAGTAAGGGAAAGAAAACAATGTGTAAGATTTGGGAAAGGAGGTGGGGACCAGCCTGTGAAGGCTTTAAAAGCCAAAGATAGAAGCTTATATTTAACCCTAGAGGCAATAGGGAGTCATTGGAGTTTACTAAGTAGTGACATAGTTGGAGCTGCTCTTTGGGAAATTTACTTTGGCCCCTGGATGGAAAATTAATTGGACAGGTGGGAGACTTGAGGCAGGAAGATTAATTAGAAAGCTATAGCAATAGACTAGGTAAATAGTGATAAGGATATGAATCAGAATCATGATTGTGTGATGGATATGAATGGATGAGAATGGATATGAAAGAGGTGGAGGTAGAAATGACAAGAGTTGGTAAATGATTGGATATGTGAAGTGAGAGAGAGAAGTCGAAGATGACATTGAAGTTGTGAGTCTGGGTGATTATAAGATCTATTCCATAAATACAAATAATTGCAAAAGGAGTGGATTTGAGGAAAAGATAATGAGTTCTAAAGACTTTAAAACTTTCTTTAATGAAATGATATCATGAGTCCAGAGGACTAGGGCTGAAATACTACCTTCCTAGGCTTAATATGCAGAATGAGACACATTTTTGGACATGGAACATAAGGAGACTTATTTTGCCAGGCTAGGAATTTTTATTATTTATGTTTTTTTAATTTTATTGTATAATGAGAGAGGGATAGGAGATAAAAATGCTTGGAAAAGTAAAAAAAAGTTATGTTTTGAACATATTGAGTTTGAGATGCCAATGGGACATCCAGTTTGAAATAGCTAGCACCTTCTAATAGGCTGTTGGATATGTGAATCTGGATCTTAGTCATTATTCTAGAAGAATTAAAATCACAAATGTTGAAATAAAAAGAGGACATTGGAAAGGATCACACTGTATTCAAGTAATCTGTGGTGCATTACCATTATATATGTTGACATATATAAGGGGTACATACATGAGAGGTGTCAAGGCCATGCTTGCAAAATCCATACCTACAAAATTATAGAATGCACCAGAAATAGATAAAAAGGTAGTCAGGGAATGTTTAAAAATAATTAAAAATGAAATATGATATAATATTATTATTTTGTAGGTCAACATAAAGGATAGTGAATTTGTTTCTATTACAGTTTGATACTATACTATAAGAGATATTTTCATATATGCATGAGAGAGGAAAAGGAGATATGTTGGTCATATAAAGAGAGTGATGTATAATGGATAAATATTCTGAATCTTGCATTGGCATAATTGAAATATTAAAGCAAAAAGGGTAAGGTCTCCAGCATGTTGACTAGTTAGCTCCAAGTAGCACAGTGAAAAGATTTAGATTTGAATTCAGAGGATCTAGATTCAAACCAGCCCTACCACATTCCCTGTATGATCTTGGACAAGTCATTTGATATATCTGGATCTGAGTTTCCTCATCTGTAAAATGAGGGAGTGGGACTAGTTGATCTATAAGCTCTTTTCTAGCTATGAAACTTGTGATCTTATAAAAATAAAGTCTTAGGAGCAGGTGGATGGCTCAGTGGATAGAGTACTGGCCCCAAAGTCAGGAGGACCAGAATTCAAATTTGATCTCAGACACATAACACTAACTAGTTCTGTGACTTTGGATGAGTCACTTGGCTCCAACTGCCTGTCAAAAAAATAAACAAACCTAAAACCCAAACCAAAAAAAGTCTTACAGCTAGAAGGAACCTTAGAGACAATCTTGTCCAAAATTGTCATTGCACAGATGAGAATAAATATAGATAAGATTCACATTGGATGAGAAGGTATGGATTGGTTGCAATCTATATTGCTGCAATGAATGAGTACTCTTAATGTTTTGATTCCAGATCCATTGAATTTAAAGATCATTATTATAATATTAATTTTATGAAATACTTGAAGGTTCCCTCTTGAAACAAAAGGCAAAAGTATACTTTTTACTTCTCTGGGATCACTGGTCCCATTTAGATTGTCAAAATTTCATGTCTGATAATCTTTTGTGTGTGACCTACTCCCCTAATAAACACAAAAAGGGCACAAGGCTCAAAGAATAAATAGGTTAATTGAACAGGTTAGAATAAACAGATAAAACTGGCCTCAGAGCTGATAAGGAAATAATAATATTTACTTGCAAGTAACCCATTCCTAGAAGTGTGTATAATCTTGGTCACTTGTGGTACAGTCCTGAGAAGGGTACCAGCAAGGCGTGTGGGGATAACTCTCCCACACTGATGATTCCTACCTAGGCTCCATTGGCTCTTTGAATCGTGTTCTTTGGTTTGAATGCTTTGCTCCCTCTTTCTTACAGCAGGCCACTTCCTAAAACATTCAGGAGCAGTGTGTGTACATGCGCTCTCCTGGCAACACCACAGTGAGGAAGAAAAGATTTGTAATACCTGTCGTATTTATGTCACATTACAGGTTTGAGCTAAAATGACGTAATCAGTAATTTCTTGTTTAGAATCTGTGATTTCATCAATGTGGGGAGCTTCTGATGCACAAACTATTTCCACTTATACTGAAAAGTGATTCAGATGGAACTTTTAGTCTTTCATGGTAATCTGGGCACTAAGAAATTAGAAAACTTGCCTATGGTTGTTAGTCCAGTATGAAGCAGAAGGATTCTTGCTTCTCTACTTCCCTGTCTTCTATTCATATATTGACCAACTTCTATGGACAAAGTCGTGTGCTGGGTATTGAGGAAGATTTAAAGATAATTAAGTCATGGTCTCTGTCCATATGGAGCTTAATTTCTAAGGGAGATCAACCTACACAAGGTACAATATTCAATACAATAACTGTGGTAGGAAAAGGGGAAGGGAAGGGAATAAGTATTTATAAAGTGCCTATCATGTGCCAGGTATTTTGTTAAATATTTTTTACAAATATTACCTCATTTTATGCTCACAGCAATTCTGGGAGGTAAGTGCTATTATGATCCCCATTTTATAGTTGAAAAAATTGAGATAAAAAGAGATTGAATGACTTGCCCAGTCATACAGCTAGTAGTGTCTAAGGATGGATTTAGATTCATGTCTTCTGTATTCAGGCTCAATGCTTTATCCACTAGGCCATCTAGTATAAAATATATAAAAGCATGACTAGTAGGTCCAATATATCATTCAAAGTTGGAGAAAGATGATTGGAGAGAATCAAGGAAATCTTCTTGTAAGAGATTTGAGCTTGAAATTGAAGAAGAGGGAGAGTTTCAGTAGCTAGAAGAAGCATTTAAGGCATATGCAAAAAGGCATGGAGATGGGAAAGCATTAGGAACGAATGAAGACTAGTTAGTGGTTCAGTTTGGATGGCCATAACACACATGGCAGGAGTAGTGCAAAGTAAGGCTGGAAGGGTGAGGATGAGTCAAATTGTGGAGAGCCTTAAATATCACATGAAAAAGCATGGACTTTATTCAGCATGAACTAGGGAGTAAAGGGGCCTTGTGCTTTTTCACTTCTGGACCTTTTATTGTGACATTTCCTCCCTAGAATCTGCTTTTTCCTCATCTTCATCCATCAAAATGCTACTCACCCTTCATGATTCAGCTTAAATTCCACTTTCTTCATTAAGCCTTCCTTAACAAGAAGTTTGGAATTTTGGGAATTCACTATATTTAATTTAGCTTTTTATTGCATTGTGTCATATAATTTCCATGCTTAGTACAGGCCCTAGAACAGAGCTTCTGAAACTTTTTCCATTCATGACCTCTTTTATTTGACATTTTTTATGTGACCCCAGGAATATAGATATATGAAATAGCTATACAAATCAAATACTTACTGATAGTAAATCATAATTTTGTGATTCCCATATTCAGTTATGAGACCCCATGTGGGGTCATGGACCTCGGTTTAAGAAGCTGAGGCCTAGAACATAGAATGTTAGAACTAGAATAAACCTTAATGATTCCCTAGGATACTCAAGAGGACTTTCTCTTAAAAGGAAATTTCTGTGCTCTGGTAGCATGAAAACTCTGAGAGGAATTGTTCTTTGTTCTTGCCTCTGTATCCTCAGGGCCTAACATATTGCCTGGTGAATGGCAAACATTTAATACTTATTGATTGATTGATTGATTCTTGGCCTATTGAGAGGCTGCCCTTATTCAGGCCCCCACTTTTTCTGTCAGAAAAAGCTTGATCCAGGTGTAGAGCATCATTTTACCCAGAGGGTGGCGCCTAGAAATCAGGCATTTTTCTACTCAGCCCCTGCATCTGTGAGCTCCTTGCCCTATCTCAACACAAATGTGGATTCTTGGGACTGAGGCTGGGTGCAAAATTTAACACTTCCCACCAAATTCTGTAATAGAAGGAAAAAGAGGCAAGCTTTCAGAGGTTCTGGCAATCTGCATCTGCTTGCACATCTGGATTTATCTCCACTTGTTTGCACACTTATTTTCCTGTGCCGGTGTTTTTGCACATGTTTACCTACATTTGCTTTTGTGTCTGTCTGTTCCTAGATGAAACTGAATAATGGCACAAATTCCTGACTGAAGTTTTTTGTCTCAGCGGGATGAGACAGCATTCCTGCCAGGAGAAGAGGGAGCCTTCAGAGCCAGTCCTGGGAGGCAGGCCTGGAGCCGGGGCACTGGGCAGTGTCCAGCAGCTCAGGCCAAATGCTGCTTCCTCTTTCCTGATCCCACAGGTAAGAAGACACCAGCCAGGATCTTCTTGTTCCTTCTCTGGGGGCAGATGCATCATCGCTGCCCTGGGGCCAGTAGCCTGTGCTCTTTGTCGCTGTGTTTGAAATGAAAACTGAAGAGGGAAAACTGGCTTCCATGAGGGACCTGAGACCTTAGAAAAAATGGTCAAACTGGGGAACTTTGCCTCCTGCACCTTCTTTTTCTCAAAGATAAAATAAACCCAATTCATAACGTGGTATTAGTGGCTTACTGGTACTGGCTTTTAAAAAGCATAGCCTGAAGAAGGCTTAACACAAAGGAATGCATTGCTACGGGTAGAATTTCAGGCCTGAGGACAGGTTTGTGGGTGAGATTATTTCGTAAAGGAGAGTTTCTATGAGGCTCCTCAGATCCGACTCTGTCACAAACAGGCCAAAATGGACCCCATCTAGACTATCTGCTCCTAGGGCTAGCCATGGCAGACATGCACGCATAAATAGCATCTGTCAAACATTTTACTCCTTAGTTCCCCCCATTCTCTCCTGCAAAGAACATCAAGGGAATTTGGGGGCTGCGGAGAAAGAGAAGTAACATCTATCCGCTATTGAAGCAAGAGCTAGAAGCTGGAAAGGTTAAGGTTATCGGTAGTCAGAGGTTCCAGTCAGGGAGAAGGGATAGCACAAATCCCCATGAAATTTGAACACGGAGCACATTGAACCCCAAGATCCATGCAGACATCCTGAGCTCAGAATTTGTGTATCTTCACCTAATGAATAATCTTGATATAAGCAGGAATTGGCCCTCCTGCAGAGACTGGTTTATTTCAGAGGTTTGGGAGGGGATTTCTGGGATTTAGGAGAGCAGTGGATGTTTATTATGCATTGTTCCTCTCTTAATATGCACGTTTTATTTGCTTATTGATTCTATGCTTAAAGTAAAAATATTACATATACAGTAGAATCTAAGGATACCTGTATGTTTCTGTGGACAGTTAACTCCATTATGTCAAAATCAGGTGAATCAGGGCTTCCTGAAAGGCAGCCGATTCAAGCAAGAGGCAGGGTTTAGCTAGGAGATGAGGCCTCAGAAATGATTTTGATTCTATGCATCCACAAATTTACACACATCTTGATAGTGAGTTAATGTTGCCACAAAAAGAGCCAGAGCCAGAAACTCAGAAGTGCTCTCTGAGAACCAAAGCACATCACACTTGGACTTGTGCTCCTTGCAGTACCTGTAAATTAATTGGGTGGGTGTAAAATTCCCCCAGATCTATCTCCTCTTTCTTGAACATGATGGAGGTGGGGAAGTAGTTATCAAGGCTCCTTTATGGTTAAATGCATACCTATCATTTCTCCAGCCTTTTTACTTCCTACTTACTTCCTCCATCCAGAGATCCTACACAGATGTTAACCTTCAGACAACCTGGTTGTTCTTTCTCTACCATTTTTCTTTTCTTTTACCTTATGCTAATCCCCTATTCTGGGGTATTCTACTCCTTTTTCTGCTTCTTTTCCCTTATTCTCTCAATTTGTGCCTATCACATACTATAGTATATCCTTTCTTTCATTCTCTTAAGATTCAACTCAAAACCTCAAAGCCTTCATGAAGCCTTCCCTGATTACCTAGGATCTTCTCCTTCTCTGAATTTCTATAGAGATTTATTAAAACCACTCATAGGCTTCAGCATTTTGCTACCTTATATCATTGTTATCTGCATAGATAGCTAAGTTATCTATGGAGCACTTACTGTGTGCCAAGCTGAAGATATAAATACAAGAAAACAAGTTACTCTTTATTCTCAAGGAACTTACATTTGACTGGGGAAAAACAAAATACAAATGGGAGCTGGAAAGTGGAGTGGGGAGAAAGTGGAGATATGTCTTATCTTTCTAACAGATTTTCAGAAAAAAGATTCAGAGAATAAGGGATTGCCAAAAGATGGAAGCTTCATGGAAGGATGGATGCTAAGTTCAAATATTGAATTAGCTCTTTCTTTACTAGGTGAGTGACCTAGTCAATTAGTCATTATGAGCCTAGTCTTCCTACCTCAAATGGGGATATTAATATCATACTTACCTCACAAGGAATAAGGATCCAATGCCATTATGTACATCAAAGCATCCTACAAATACAATTTATTGTGGTGTCACTATTGTTATTATTTTATGTTTTCACACTATTCTGGACTGTCTTGTTACCACAGGTTTAGTGTAGCATGCTTTGGGTGATAATAGTTATGCAAATAATTCCCGTTCAGGACATTCTCTACCAACAAATTGGATAATAACCGCATATTAGATTGCAATACATTTAATTAAGACAATAGTAAATAAAAAGGGAGAATCAAGTAGTAATCTCATTCTCCTCTTCCTATTTAGGAGGAGTACTGGTTGCTTATTGTGCTTTGTTCCTGAAGAGCACCAAAATGCCATCATCATGTTAGAGACAAGTCACAGTGTGTCTGGCTATGACTGATCAGACCATATGAGTTCAGAATGCTCTGCCCAGGTAGGACACAAATAGTCCATATGTACATTTGGGCTGGCTTCTCTGGTTTTTGCACATCTCACCTTTCTTCTGGGCTAATTACATTCTGCTTTGCTCACAGAGTACAGCACCTTCTCTGATGAGGGCACACCATGCTGGGCAGTCTTGTGCTAGTATCTCCCATATCAAACAATCAATATTAAGTTCTTAAGAGATAGATTAAAAGGGGAGTTTCCCTGGAAATCCATATTACAGAAGTCATATTAGAATACTTCTCATGGCTTTGTTTCTGGTAACCAGCTGTGCCTTATTGCTGTCATTTTTCCTTGCCACCAAAGCTTTTATTTGCTGTTACTACCATCTGCTACTATTATCTATTGAGGTTTCTTCTCTGAAGGAAATGCTATTGTTTTTTTTTTTTAAGAGATTGTTCTGGCCATCATGCATGGGGCCAATCAACATATTTTCATATCTATCATTAGTCAGGCTCATATCTACACCTAGCTGAATCAAAAAGTTGTTTGTTGGGAAAGTTGTCAAAACTTTTTTTTAAAAATTATTTGTCATTCAGTCTACCCCCCACCTCAATTTCCTAGTTCCCTTCCTCCTGTCTGGACTTTCAATTCTAGTTATTTCTCTGGCAGTTAGCATCTGGTAAATTATCTTGAAACTCTAAAAAGTCCATAAGAGGTACTTAGGCACTTTGGGAAAGGGAAAAGGGGAGGAAGGGCTAAAACTGGCAACTTCTGAATGGTATTCCTGCTGCTCCATTCAAAATCCCTCTCTCCTTTACATTATGGTTCAGAAGCAAATTTCTCCAGTGGTCTTTGGAACATAGGCTATGGGAGGATCAAGGAAGAGATTGTTCTTTGTTTATTCTTTCTAATAGGGGAAGGGAATAGTAGTTCTTGGGCTTAATGGGTTGGTATTCTATGAATGTGCCTGGCTGCTTTTGGGAAGGACATTCCTTCCTATATATAAAATTAAATCTTTAATTTTTGTCATCTCTAAAACAAACCTCCTTGTGGATCTGGGGGAAAGATCTGGATTTCCATTCCCCAAGATTTCTTGGAGCCTGGAGAGCACCCTTTACTACAAAATAATAGAATCCCAGAATTTGAGAATCATTCCCTCACAGTGCTGCCACCTCTAGCTAGCCTTGAAAATGTCAATTCCCTTTAGAAATACCATATTAAACTATGATTAATTGTTGACACCTCTTAAAAATTTATGCAATGTTTATCTGCTAGCTAACTGACAAAAAAGTAAGTGAAAGAGTGGGAAAGAAAAGGAGTTTTGGTGTAAGAATTTTACCTGGGCTCAATTTCTTCCAAGGGAAGTTCAAAGGGGCTGGTAAGGACAGGGAGCAGAAATATAAAAAGACAAATATGGAAGTACACCATCCCTTCAGTTGTTAATGTCTTATCTATCATTTTCCCCAATAGAATAGAAACTTCTTGAGGGCAAGGATTTTGTCACTTTTGAGTTGGCATTTCCAGTGGCTAGCAGTGGCTTGGGACATAATAGACATTAAATAAATGTAGTGTGCTTGATTGAGTCAGTGGAAAGCTGAGTTTAATGGTGCATTTAGGAAACACAAAGAACATTGGCCACCCAGGGAGAGTGATGGGTTTAGGAAAATGCAAAGGCTACCCAGCAGAGAATGTTATAGATAGGAGAGATGATATAAAATCTTCACAGGAGGAATTGTCAACTATCCTATTGATTGTAGCACAAAGTAATGAACTCTGCCTGCTTTCTTCTCCTTTCCAAACATGTCATGGCGTATTTAAGGCAGAGAATCTAACCAAGATTAGAGTTTACCTTGATGTAGTATACATGCTACTATTGAGGAACCCTGGAACTGGAATTAGAATGCCTGGGTTTTCATCTTATTATTTTTTTTTTTTACTTACTACTTGTAAGACTTTGAGTGAGTTATTTAACTTCAGTTAGTTCCAGTTTTCTCCTCTGTAATTTGTGGAGGTTGCCTCAAAGGTCCCTTCCTTATCTTTATGATAAGAAAGGAACCTGAAGATAAGATCTTGTATTCTTCTTATTGTTAATCCTTGAATTCTAAAGCCTATGTGCTGAGACCTTTGATTCTTATTTTGATATGGCCTGGATTCAGCCAACAACTCACCTGTCTAGTACACCTCTTTGGATTCTGAGCCACGATAGTTCCACTGACTCCTCTGGACTCCTTTAACTACTAGTTGTGTTCTCTAGGTCCTTCTTCATCCTACCTCACCTTTCAGAATTTTACCTGGGCTCAATTTCTTCCAGGGAAAGTTCAAAGAGGCTGGTAAGGACAGGGAGCAGAAAATATAAAAAGACAAATATGGATGACTATCCATCAAATGCTTAGTGGGCTTCACAAAGTTTGGGGAGAGAACTTTTTGGGACAATTCTACCAGGATTTCTGATTCATTGTTCATTATTTTCTAGATGAAGATAGAAGGAAAAAGAGAGAGAGCTCTAGGGCATGGCATAGGAGGGAGAATAGTAATAGCTCACATTAATATAGAAGAGTGTTAATAGAACAATCTCACTGAGTCTGTCATGACCTGTTTACCACCAATGGAGAAACCCTACTGAAACATCAATTGAGCATCTGGACCACAAGTCTAGACATAACTCATTTGCCATAGCAGTGCACCACAGGAGCTGGCCACAAAAGGTACCAACAAAAACAATGTGGGACTGATGATCTTGTTTTCTAGCAAGTATGGAAAGTATGGAGAATTTCACAATGATCTGCAGAAATTCTGTGATGTTTGTCTTTCTGCTATTACCTCTATGTAAAGGTCGGTTTCTTTCTTAAGGAGAGGGACCAAAGGAGGTTGAGGAATGTCCTTCCATTTTCTGGGATAACAGGGATAATTAAATATTTTTTCAAAAAATATTAGAGGAAGTTCAAGATTAAAAATAAAGATGCAAAAAGGATTTGAACAGGCATAGAGTAACTGTGACTTGTTTCAGGAGACTGGAAGGTAGAAGCATGTTTAAAAAAGGGAATAAGAATAGCTATGAATATCCTCATAGAAGGAATGAGCTGGACCCTCAGAGAGAGAGAGAGACAGAGAGACAGAGAGACAGAGAGACAGAGAGACAGAGAGAAACAGTTTTGTGTATTCTGTGGGATGATAACATGGATCCCAGGTGCCATCAGAAGAGATCATTCAATAAAGGTAGAGTCCAAATACTGCCTAAGATACTAATTGTGTGATCCTGAGCAACTCACTTAACATCTGTCTGTCTCAGTTTCTTCATCTGTAAAATGGAGATAATAATAGTACCTATTATACCATACCAGGTATGTTGTGAAGATAAAATGAGATATTTGTAAAGTACTTTGCAGACCTTAAATGCCATATAAGTGCTAGCTGTTGTGGTTGTGGTTGTTGTTAATGGTAAAAGGAGGAAGAGAAGAGCTGATACCTTTTCTAGAAGTAATGACTATGTTGATTATTAGTCTGACATTGGTGAAGTCTGCTGGCTTTATGGGATACATATTTAGTACATGATACAAAATCCTTTGGCTCATCATGCCTGATGACTTCTACTCACTCCTAGAGATTCACATATGAGTAAATGATATTGCCATATAATATCTAGAAATTATTACTAAGATTAATGACATCCTGGGCAAGAAACTGGAAACCTTAAACATGCATGGTAGGAAGGAGAAGGTTTCAGAGTGGGGAAAGATAGGGTGGGAAATATTCAGGTGATTAAGAAAACTGTAGGATCTTCTGAAGGTAAGGTTTTAATTTATGGACCACAGTTCAATATGTGTATTATAATGAAAGGCTCTTGTCTGGGATAGACTATACTTCATGAATGGGACTCTTCTTGTGGGCTAGATTCTGAAGATCATTTTAAAATAAAAAGGATGGTAGGCATTTCATCTTCAAATTTGTTATAAAGAGAAAAGGGAAATTGGAGGACTTTTTGACATGCATCCCAAATTTGGGGGAAAAAAGGGAAGTATAAATGGGATCCCATGGCCTGAGTTCTTTTTAAAATTTGTAAAATTTGTATTAATTTTTATTTTTTCTCTTTTAATTAAAAGTATTTATTTACAGAACCTATGAGTAATTTTTCTACATTGACCTTTGTAAAACTTTCTGTTCCAAATTTTTCCCTCCTTTCCCCCACCTCCTCCCCTAGATGGCAGGTAGTCTAATACATGTTAAATATGTTAGAATAAATAGATAAATCCAATATATGTATACATATCTATATAGTTATCTTGCAGCACAAGAAAAATCGGATCTAGAAAGAGAAAGAAAAAAAAAACCTAAGAAGGAAAACAAAATGCAAGCAAACACCAACAGAAAGCATTAAAATGCTATGTTGTGGTCCACACTCAGTTCTCACAGGCCTCTCCCTGGGTGTAGATGACTTTCTTCATTGCTGAACAATAGGAACTGGTTTGAATCACCTCATTGCTGAAGAGAATCATGTCCATCAAAATTGATCATCATATAGTCTTGTTGCCGTGTATAATGATCTCCTGGTTCTGCTCATTTCACTTAACATCAGTTCATATAGGTCTCTCCACCATGGCCTGAGTTCTACAAAGGAAGTTAATTTAACATAGATGGGCTTCCCTCAAAAATGAAATTCTGAAGATACAAAGACAAAAACTTCTGATGAAGAAAAAAAAGGGAAATTTGTTTAAGAGTTTGATGTGAATACTTAGGGAATTTCAAAAAAAATTATTAATTTTTTTTCCAAAATATATGCATGGATAATTTTTAACAAAAATTGCAAAACCTTGTACTCCAAATTTTTTTCCTTCCTTCTCTACACCCCCTCCCCTAGACAAGTAATTCAATATATGTTAAACGTGCAATTCTTCTACACATATTTCCACAATTAAAATGCTGCACAAGAAAATCAGATCAAAAAGGAAAAAAAATGAGAAAGAAAACAAAATGCAAGCAAACGTCAACAAAATAGAGTGAAAAATACTATGTTGTGATCCACACTAAGTTCCTATAGTCCTCTCTCCACAGATGACTCTCTCCATCACAAGACCGTTAGAACTGGCCTGAATCAATCAAGTCATTGTTGAAAAGAGCAACATTCATCAGAATTGATCATTGTATATAATCTTGTTGTTGCTATGTACAATGATCTCCTGGTTCTGCTTACTTCATTTATCATCTGTTTATGTAAGTTTCTCCAGGCCTCTCTGAAATCATCCTGCTGGTCATTTCTTACAGAGCAATAATATTCCATAACATTCATATACCATAATTTATTCAGCCACTCTGCAATTGATGGGCATCCATTCAGTTTCCAGTTTCTTGCCACTACAAAAAGGGCTGCCACAAACATTCTTGCACATGTGGGGCCCTTTCCCTCCTCTAAGATCTCTTTGGGATACAAACTCAGTAGAAACACTGCTGGATGAAAGAGTATGCACATTTTGATAGCCCTTTGGGCATAGTTCCAAATTGCTCTCTAGAATGCTTGAATCAATTCACAACTCCACCAACAAAGCATTACTACTCCAACATTCATCATTATCTTTTCCTGTCATCTTAGCTAATCTGACAGGTATGTAGTAGTACCTCAGAGTTGTCTTAATTTGCATTTCTATGATCGATAGTGATTTGGAGCACCTTTTCATATGACTAGAGATGGTTTTTATTTCTTCATCTGAAAATTGTCTGTTCATATCTCTTGACCATTTATCAATTAGAGAATGGCTTGACTTATAAATTTTTTTTTTTTTTTTTTTTTTTTTTTTGCTGAGGCAGTTGGGGTTAAGTGACTTGCCCAGGGTCACACAGCTGTTACGTGTTTGAGACCAAATTTGAACTCAGGCCCTCCTGACTTTAGGGCTGGTGCTCTATCCACTGCGCCACCTAGCTGCCCCAACTTATAAATTTGAATCAATTCTCTATATATTTTAGAAATGAGGCCTTTTTCAGAACACTTAGGGAATTAAAAAAAATAGTATAGAAAATGGAAGCAAGGGAAAGTAATTAGTAATGTATTTAAAACAGTGACATCATTCTGCATGTAAAGTATCCCATGGGCCAAAGTTTAGAATGAGAGGTGAGGATGGTGAGAGCAACAAAAAATATTTAAACCATATTGAAAAAGAGAAGGTTTTAAAAGGGATAGGATTACTGATCAGTACGGATGGGACAATGATAACTGATGGTGATGAGAAATCAGTCTTTGTCACTTATTTCTTACTTTGCTTCTGTTTTTTTCCTAGCATGGAGACTTAATGCTAGACTAGAAAGAAGTTAGCAAAAAATGAAAGCTTCAAATCAATAAAGGAGAGACTCTGTCAGTCAGCAAACATTTATTATTCACTTACTTTGTGTAGAATAAGAGGACATCTAGTTGACTTTGGTGAATTAATCTCTTGAGGTCCAGACAAACAATATTGTAGAGTATTAAGCAAACAATTTAGCAAACCACCTAAAACAAATGTAATCATCATCAACAATGACAATAATAACTAAAACTGCAACAATTGGTAAATGTAATTGCAGAGTCACTGCCAGTTATCTCTGAAAGATCATGAAGAAGGTTCTGCAAGATTAGAGAAAGGCACATATTGTCTGAATTGAACAACAACAATGGGCAGATGGTGGAGACTATAGTCTTTAGGATAGTGAATTTTATTTTGATTCCTGCCAAAATTTGAGATTGCATTATCAAATGGCTGATTACTGAATGGCTAGACAAGAAAACAACTGATAAGATGTAGCATGTCTTCATCAATAATACATTATAAGAGACTATTCTCATTTCTTTTTTTCTTGACAGTTAATAAGTTGATAAAATAGATAGTGTGATATAGTGGATAGAAAAAATGTCTTTCTAGGAAAGAAGTCTGACGTTCAAGCTTCACTTGTGATACATATTGTCTGTGTGATCCTGAGAAGTAACAACTTCTTAATGCCACAGGCAACTTTCTCTAAATGTACATAACAGAGTGAGTGCCATCTGTTTTGGTGGATGAAGCTCTTTAGACAAATGAAATCATATGACCAGATAAAAGTAAGAAAAACAAAAGCAAAAAAGTGATCCTAGACAGATATGTCAGGATATATTGCTTACATTAATTTTAGTAAATCAGTTGATAAACTCATGCAATTTTTCTGTACAAATTGGAGAAATGTGGCTAGATGTTAGAACAGTTAGATGCTTTCAGAACTGATTGATTTGACCCAAAAGGAGAATTGAAAGGTGTGAGACCTACTTGGAAGTGGTCTTTATTGTAATGCCTTAGGGATTTTGTGCTTGACTCTGTATTGCTTAGCTTTTTTAAAAAAAATCAATGACTTTGAAAGATACCATGGTTATAAAATTTGCAATAGTAATTAGTAATGTGGGAATAGTAACTAACATATTAAAAGACAATAGTATGACTTGGGTTAAAATATGCACCTGACTCTTAGCTGACTGACCTTAGAAAAATCACTTACTGTCCTTAACTTCATATCTAAAAAGAAGGAAGTTGAAATAATTGGCCTTCAAGGGTACTTTACTCTTTAAGATCCAGTATAGTATGAATTATGATATTAAAGTACCTTGGCAGGTCAGAATGGCCTCATCTAATAGGATGAAATTTGTTGGGAGAAGTTTTAAATGTTATGTTTGGGGGTAAAAAACTAACCAACCAAATTCACAAATATAGAATGGGAGATATATGTCTAGATAGAAGTTTCTCTGATAAAGAGTGACAGTGAGTCTTTCAGTGGACAAAAGATTCAATCAAGAGAGTTAGTAAAATTTTACCTTGGACTGCATTAAGAGAAGCATAGCATCCAAGACAAAGCTAAGGATAGTCTCATTATATTCTGCTCCCTCTTTTTAGATGTGAGGTTAGTGAAGCCCCAAAGCAATAAATGATTTTTTTTCATGGTCAATTAGCCAAGAGTCAAATGCAGATTTGAATTCAGGTCCTCAAACTTTAAACTCAATGCTCTTTCCCACTTACCATATTATGTCTTTAATATATAAATTATTGTTGCTATTTACTAGGGTGAATTCTGTGACCATGTTATCTTTCAAAGTCATTGATTTAAAAAAAAGTTAAGCAGTACAAGATCAAGCAAGAATCCCTAAGAGATTTCAAGACAGGCTTTCAAGACGGGAAGTTCTTAGACTGTGGAGCAGATAGAATTTCATAGAGGAAACTGATAGGATATAAGTCACTAGGAATTGGATGATACTTATGGCCATTTCTCATTCCCTTCAATGTCCCACATATAATTAGCTAGAGAATAACTGAAAGTTTTGCATTGGTTACCCAGTATCTGGTATCGGGTTAAAAACCATCTGATTCAGGCATTCTGACACTTAATCTTCTGATTTTCTCATGCCATCTGCTTCTGTAGTAGCCATTAGCTACCATTGATAGTGTCATTTTTGTGAGGGAAAGGGAGACAAGGAGAGATCTTGATGCTTAAGTGAATCAGATTCAAAATGAGGACCACAGGATGGAATTATCAATGTATATATTCTTGTATTCTATTCAACCTGGAGCCTTATAAGCTAAGAAAACTTATTCTTATTTATGCTGACTGAAGCATTTGCTCCATCAGGATACAGAGATTGAAGATGGCTTCCTGAATTGTTTATAACATATGGAAACATCAAATCTGCAGCATTATACTTAGTTGTAGGCACTGCATTTTAAGAAGAACATTGAAAAAGAAAAAAAGTATCCCAAAGAAGGCAACTAGGATAATGAAACATCTCATGATTGTGCAATATGAGCATCTGTTGAAGGAAGTGGGAATGTTTAGCCTAGAGAAGAAGAGATGACTTACAGAGTCCATGACATCTGTCTTTAATTATCATGGAAGATCTATTCCTCTTGGTCTCTGAATGCACAATTAGACATGATGGTAGAAAGAATAGAAAGATGAAATTAGGCTCTGGTGATGATCTATGTCTTTGGGGGAAATACCTGTAATCTTTGGTTCATTGAAATGCTAAAGAAGTAAGGAAAAAAAATCCTAGCATTTAGATTTTTCTAAGAGTGGTATGATTTATTGCAGGAGAAAATGGGTACCTTCATACTGATGATCCTCCAGCAAAGGTTGGATTCTTTTTCACATAGGCATCGGATTTTGATGGCTTCTGGTTTCCCTTCCAACTCTGAGATTCAAGCACTTTTATATTCCTTATTTCAATTGGTCCTGATAACCCCAGTGAAAGAAGCAGTGTATAGCTTATCATCTTCATTTATATGTGAAGATATATAAATCTTGACAGATTTATATGTCAGAGAAATGACGAGACTTGTTTCTGATCACTCAGGAAATAGCAAAATCAAGGATGAGAACTAAAGTTTTCTAATTCCTCTTTCTGAATTACACTGCTTTCCAGTTAGAGAAATATCTAAAGATAGAGGCCTCCTCTTTGGCTGTTCTGGCCCATCAATTACCTCCTTGATTCCCTAGCTGAGTTTTTAGAGATGCCTTCAGAGCATTTGCTTACCACAAGAGAGGCAGTAATCAGCCATGGTAAGTTGTTTTCTCAACATTTGACTGCAAAGTCAGAGACTGACTCAACAAAGGGACTCCATGTTGCTCCCACATGCACAAAAGTAGGTAAAGGATAGCTTTATACCAGTCAAAACCTGCCTCTCAATTCCACTCCTAAGGGGATTGGGGTTATTAGTGTGGATGGTTCCCCAGGTTCTGATTTCTATATTTCATATCTAGCTTTCCCTCTGTGTTTTGCGGAATATTCTAAATGCCAGCCCCTTGGGTATCATCATTTTCTTCAGGCTTAGCACATTTAGATACAATCTGCAGCCCTCTTCACACTCTGACACTCAGGAGCACCAATAAATAGTTGCTTTGGCAGGTGTTTTTGCTCACCCGGGTTCACTCCACTACCAGGCGTCTGCCCATCTAATTAGCTGCGGTCAAAAGAAGCAGAACATTTTGACAACAAAGGGATGAGAAGCAATAAGAAATAGATAATTTGCTCAAGGCAAATTAATTCTCCAAGGGCTAAGTAAAGCAACTGCTGGTCCTACACAACATGTGGTAGTAAGTTGTCCTCCACCATTCATGTGGGAAGTATCAGGGGCATAATAGGAAATGTACCAGATCACGAAGTGGGATTAATAGGATTACAGATGTAGAGGTAGAAGGATTTCATAGGCTACCTAATCTTCTTACAGATGAGTAAACTGAGGCCCAGAGAGACTACGTGACTTATCCAAAGAAATATTGGATTTGAACCAGAGCTAGAAGTTGAATCAATGTTATATGACTCAAAACCTAGCATTTGCACCATGCAGAGAAGTGGAATAACTTGTCCAAGGTCATATAACTTTAGAAAGTGAGAGTCAGCAATAGAAGTGTTCTTCTGAATCCTAGTTTTTATCTTACTTTTTATCTTTATTTGGTCAGGGGTTAGCTCTGCCTTTCTGAGGAAAACTGGAATAATTGAGATATCTGGATGGTGGGTGGAGAGTTGGGGAGTACAGAGGCCAGATTACTGGCTGTGGAAAGCCAAAATCTTAAAAAAGAATAATACCCTGCTTAATTTCCCACAGCTCTGGGGCAGGAAGGCAGAAACATCCATTAGAACCTTTTAATTTCCCACTTCCAACAGGTGTCACAAGCTCTTTGGAGGGGAATATCTTTCTGGGTTCTAGTCCTGGGTAGCAGTTCCTTATAGTGTTGGGAGGAGATGATGGGGAGGATCTTCCCTGTGGGGAATATTTTCAACTCATTCTTTCCTCCTTGCACTTCTACTATAGAGAAAGCCAGAAGTCAGGTCTTTCAAGTAGCATATGCTGCTTACCTTGCCCTCAAGAGAGAAAGACTTCCTGTTCTTCATGAATGAACTTTATCTGCTCAGATAAATTATTAATTTATTTTTTCTAAAGCTTATCTGATAAAAATCTTTAGGCCTGAAGAATCATCTCCTGGGTTCACCAACCCTGCCCTTCTTTCCTGCCCTCACAACTCTTTCTCCCATCTGTTCTCCACTGTTGCAGCCCATCCCTCTTTTAAAAGACTTCCTTTTGCTAGCCCTTTGGGCAGGAGTCTTACTGTCTTTCAGAGGTATTGTTTCCATTTCCACTGACTTCGTTGCTGTTATTGTTTAGTTGTTTCATTGGACAAGACCCTTTGTGATCCTGTTGGAGTTTTCTTGGCAGAGATATTGGAGTGGTTTACTATTCCCTTCTCCAGCTGGTTTTTATAGATGAAGAACCTGAGACACACAAGTGACTTGGCCAGGGTCACCCAACCAGTAAGTGTCCAAAGTCAGATTTGAATTCAGGAAACTGAATCTTCCTGATTCCAGGCTTAGTGCCACCTAGCTACATTTTTAAAACTAACTTACCAGTGTATTTAAAGATAGGCTTGTTTAAGTACATTGGTTTTTGTGCCCCTAAAATGTCATTTTTTTTTCCACTTAAAGGAGGGTTAAAGAGTGATGCAAACACTGGGCTGAAAAGGGCAAACTAAAATGCCTAAAAGAACACGGTGCACCAAGAAGCTAAGAAAGGTTATCAAGACTCAGTATTTTTACTTTAGCTCTGACTGAAAGCTTAGATTAGAAACAAAGATTCTAGAATTCCAAGACCTTAAGAATTTTATTCAGTAGCAATTTCATTGTTCATCCTCAAAATTTTAAATGTTCTTTCCTTTCCCAATGCATTCTGGGTATTCTATAAATAGATTGATAAATTGATGAATGCAGAAAAGAGTTTAAATTTATTTGTTATTAGTTGGAAGGGTTGTTGTGGGAAGCATAGGACAGTGGAAAGGGTTTTGAAGCTGGAGTAAGAGAACATGGACTCAAATTCCACCCCAGCTATTTAGTGTCTGTGGGATCTTGAGCAAATCATTTAATCTGTTAACCTCCTCCAGCCCTAGTTCCTCATCTGTAGAATGAATAATAGGCCTATGTTTTTAATCTTTTTTGGGGGTCTTATCTCTGGACCCCTTTACAAATAATTTTTCTAAATGAATAAAATTAAGTATGCAGGATAATAAAGGGAATCAATTTTATTGAAATATCAAGAATTTTTTTAAAATTCGTGTATCATATACCAAGAAAAGGTCTAAATGGGTACATAACTTAGACATATCGTAATTGATGTCATAAGCGAATTAGGGTAATTAGCTAATTGCTTAGTCAGCTCTATACATAAGAAAAGAATTTATGTTCAAATAAGAAATAGAATATATTTTGAAATATAAAATGGATAATTTTGATTATATTAAACTAAAAAGTTTTTCCACAAACAAAATTAATTCAACCAAGTTTAGAAGGATGGCGGAAAGATGGGAATTTTTTATAACAGTATCCCTGGTAAAAGCCTCATTTCTCAATATACAGAGTACTGAATCAAATTTACAAAAATAAAAGTCATTCCCCAACTGATAAATGATCAAAGAATATGAACAGGCTGTTTTCAGATAAAGTAATGAGTTATCTGTAGTCATATAAAATGTTCAAAATCATTATTGATTAGAGAAATGCAAATTAAAATAACTCCAAGGTACCACCACATCACACCTATCAGATAGGCTAATATGAAAGAAAAGGAAAATGATAAATGTAAGGAATGTGGAAAAATTGAGATATTAATTTACTGTTGGTGAAGTTATTAACTGATACAACTGTTTTGGAGAGCAATTTGTAACCATGTCCAAGAGACTACCAAATTGTGTGTACAATTTGACCCAGTATATCCCAAAGAGATTTTTTTAAAAAGAAAAGGACCAATTTGTATGAAAATAATTATAGCAGCTCTTTTTGTGGTGGCAAAGAATTGTAAATTGAGGGGATGTCCATCAATTGGGGAATGGCTGAACAAATTATAATATATGACTATAATGGAATACTATTATAGGAAATAACAAGCAGTATGATTTCTGAAAAAAAACCCTGGAAAGACTTATATTACCTGATTCAAAGTGAAGTGAGCAGAACCAGGAGAACATTGTGTATGGTAACAGCAGTGTTGTATGATAATCAACTGTGAATGATTTAGTTATAGTTAGCAATACAACTGCTCAAGACAATTCCAAAGAATTCATGATGAAAGATAATACCCATCTCTAGAAAGAGAATTAATGAAGTTTGAATATAGATCAAAGCATCCTTAAAAAACAAACAAAAACACCTTTGTTTCTTTCTTTTATTTTTGTGTGTTTTCTTTCATAACATGATTAATATGGAAATGTTTTGCATGAATAACCTTTATCAAATTGCTTACTATCTCAAGGAGGGGGGAGAAAGAGCATGGGGAGGAAAAAATTTGGAACTTAAAATTTTAAAAACTAAATATCAAAAGTTGTTTTTACTTGTAATTGAGGAAGAAATAAAATATTATTTAAAGAAAATCATGGGTGCCTGTTTAAGAAGTCTTAGACTAGACAGTTTTTAAGGTACCTCTAGTTCTAAATTTATGACCCTATGACTCTCTCTATAGTCCTATCTCTAGAAAAAGGAATAGAGTTTATTGAAAGCTGGGATTTCTCATCCTCTACAAACACAGAGTCTTTAAAAGAATCTGAGGGGGAACATATTACATGGGGGAACATATCCTAGGGATTTTTGGTTTTATTCTCCTCCATGGAGTTGGGAATAATACTAGCTTTACATTTACACAGTACTTTAAGGCTCACAAAGAAAAAGCAGAGGGAAAACATGAAAAAATAATGCTTATTTAAAGGACTTCGTGGAAAGCCAAGAAATAGCCTTTTGCCAAAAGCAGTCAACTAAACACCAAGAATTTAACTTCATCTTGAAAGCCCAGTACTATGACAATACCCAAATCCCATCCATTCCCAATTCTTATCAGCATCAATAACATATTTATATTTATTGATAATAAATAACATGTATACAACATTTTAAGTTTTGCAAAATGTCTTCCTTGCAACAATTCTGTGAGTTAGGCAGTAAAAGTATTATCTCTACTTTATAGATAAGAATATTGAAGCTCAGAGATGTTGTTTTAAGTACACAAAAGTGAAAAGAGGCAGAGCCAGCATGAGAACTCAGTTTTCAAAGTCTTTTAACTGCAAAATCATCTGATGATTTATATTTTTTCAGGCTATTTACATACAAATTTATTATTCATACTGAGAGTTGCAGTGCCCATGTATAAGACTTATATTTATCTTTTCCAACCATCATACTCTCTCCTTTGTCTAAACCTTTCTACTTGGTTGATCAAACATATATACAAAATGCTTTGAGAACTTTAAAATATTATATGGATGCTAGTTAATATTATTATTAATAGTAATTTCTTCCCTCCAATATTATTCATAACTGCACACTTCAATATTTAATTCTCTCCAGGGATATGTACATTTTAAAAAGAACTCTTAAAGAGACAATACTAAATCTATTCTCCAAAGCCATGAAAAGTTAGTCACTTGAAATTTTTAAGTTTCTGTTCTCTTATTTCTGTATAGCCTGGAGATAATGCTAGGGCTTCAAAAGATAGTGTGGTCCATTTGAAAGAGCAATGGACTTGGAATCTGAAGGATTTTAGTACAATTTTATCACTTATTGTGCATTCTTAAACTAATTGCTTAGTCTTTTTTGAGCTTTGGCTTCCTCAGTTGTAAAATGGGAGAAATAATACTTGTACTGCATATTTCATAGGGTCATTGGGAGGATCAAAGAAAATAATGTATGCAAAAGCTCTTTGTAACCTTAATTGTTATATGAAAGTAAACTCATTCTGGCACAGGAACTGGAACTTTGATTTCATTGGTGGTGGGAAGTCCTGAATGAGGCAATGCAAGTAAAATATCTTCTCGATGGCTTAAGATTTTAGAGCGTTTCCTAGGTTAAGTGATTTGGTCATGGTCACACAGCCAGATCAGTCAAAGGCAGGACTTGAACCACAACTTCCTTGGTTCTTAAGCCAGCTTTATAATCCACCAGGCTGTTTTTGTCTTATTTTTATTATTAAGGTCTTCCCTTTGGAAGATATTTCTAAGGATCTGCCCAACTTGGTGAAAACTTTCCTACTATTTAGTCTTTCTTGCTTCTTCAAAGTACCCTTTCCCACAGCCCAACTTTTTAAAAGCTCTATTTCCTCCAATCCTCAAACTGGATCTCATTTGCATTTTGGCAAAAAGTCTTAACTACTCCTTTGTGGTTCTATGGGATAAGCAAAGGGGAGCCATGTTAGTAAAAGCCTTTAGAGTGGGTGCTATCACAGGTATTCCCTGGTGATATCCTATCCTTTCTCTCTGCTTGTTCCTGGACAAAGAATACTAGTGTTTCTTCTCAGTCCCATTCTTCCAGGAACATAGAGAATAAATCATACCTCAGGAGTATGACTGAATCTGCAGGGAGCCACAAAAAATTCAAAATAAACAAACAAACCAAAAAACCCACTCAGTAAGTAGAACTAGGATTTGATTACCAAACCAATAGTTTCCTTTTGTTGAATGTTTGTATCAGATTGAAAGACTCCTAGGTTGCAAGTCTATAGTCATAAGTAATCTTCTATTGCTGGTACTCAAGATATATGTACCCCATATAATTATAGATAGCCTATTCCATACAGTGTCATTGGCAGGTGCCAACATTCTTTGTATCTTTGTACCTTTGTTTTTCCCCTTTTCTGAAGTCCTTGATTAGTGATGATATTGTTGATATTCTGTCCTTCCCTTTCTTCTAATCTCCATCCTTCTACCCCCCCAGGCAAGAAACTTGCAAACTTAAAAGATGATTTCACTTTGCCTGGCCATGTACTTGCAGTTCCAAATACTGATAAATTGAACTATAAAAAAGTGTACAAATCACAAAGGCTCACTCGTGCCCCATGGCACGAAGGGGCCATTACAGCAGGGAGCGGGTGAGTCAGGAAAATGCCGCAATAATTTATGCCAAAAATTGCATTCCAGGAGCTTGCCATAAACCACGGGGAAAATATTGTGACACAACTGGAGCCTGGCTTGTTTTATTTCTCTACAGACCTTGTTGCCCTGATAGTTGTAATAAGACTCTGCTTCCAATCCAGAGGGGTTGTTCCCAGCAACTTCTTAACCTTGAAAGGTTCCACTAAAATGCCATTGTTAGGTGTGACTAGACTATTCCAGGTCTGACCAGGGATCTATAACCCAATGCATCCACTGGATCACAGGATACCACATTTATGGATGGAAAGAATAGACTTCAGAGACCATCTAATGTCTTCACTTTACAAATGAAGTAACTGAGATCCAAGAATTTTAAGTAATTTGAACAAAGTCACCAGAATCTAGAACCATTTAGAATAAGAAAAGTACCTGTAACAATATTCATCGAATCTTGGATTGTTGGAGCTGAAAAGTCCTTAGAGACTATGTAGTGCACTTTATAAGTGAGAAAATTGAAACTCCGACAGGGTTAAATGATTTCTCCAAGACCACACAATTAATTAGTGGCTGAAACAGAAGAGAACCCAGATTTTTTAACTGTAATACTCGCACCATTATACTACAGTAACATAGATTGGGAACCAGTGTGTGATTTCATTGGTGTAGAAAACTCCCAGGTGAGAAAATTTCATCTGTTAACAGAAGAAGGTACTTTCTCTAGAACTTAAAGTCCTAGGAAGTTTTCTGGAGCACTGTAAGGAAAAGGAACTTGCCAGGGTCACACAGCTGACCAGTTTTACATATTGACACGTATCAGGAAATAAACTAAGGTTTTTCTGGCTTCAAGGACAGATTTCTTTCCATTATGCCAAAAATAATATCAGAATAAGCTTTTCCTGAGGGTTGTGAACACTGTGAGTTCAAGAAATACTGAGCTTATTGTCCCTCTTCTGAAATAAAATAGCCCCTCAGGAAAATCTGGCTCAACAGCAGGTCTATGATGGAGAGGCCTGGCTAATTCTGTTCACAGCAGTCCCTTAATGAAAGGCTGGGACGGAACCAACAGGTGCTGGTTCTCAAGTGCTGCAGTAAACACAGATGCGGGAGTTCGAAAGGGCGTGTCATGGTCCCATCAAGATAATGAACAGCCTCCCAAGACAAGCAATTAAAAGTTGTGATTATAATCTACAGGCTTTCTCCTTTTGTCTCCCAATTAAAGTCTATCAGGCTAATTAAATAAACATGGCTGTGTCATGCCGAGTAGTGGCTTCATACCAAAGCAGTGAAATAATGAAGCTCAGCCAGAGAAGACAAATGACTTTGAAATATAAGTCATTGAAGTCCCATCCGCTCTTACTAGTAAGAGGAAGTTTCACTTACCCAATGTTGGAGACCTTTTCAGCACCAAGAACAGCAGTCACACCATAACTCTGATGATTGCCTTTTGAGTTCTTTTCTTCTTTTTCATTTCACCCTCTTTGGCTGAAGCTTCTTTGCCGTAAGCCCAATGGCCTGATTCTTTAGGGCAAGCAAGTTCAGAGTAATGCCAATTATACAAAAGAAGCAAAAGATTAATTTAAAAAGTGTAAAGGATTTTCTTTCATATTCTTCCCCATATACATGCCATCAGCCATGCTGAAGGCTTTTTCTTCCCCACTCCTCACCCCCTTGCTGCCTGGAATTTTTACAGCAGAACATTTTCAGAATCCTCATAAAGTAATTATGTCAAATATATAGAAGATAATAAGTAGCAGTTCATATTGGGGTGTGTGTGTGTGGGTACCTTCTAGTATTTCAATTTTACTTTGGTAGATAGGATGTGTTGCAGCTTAAGCTATATTTTGGGGATAGTTGGAACATTATGTTTTTCTTTGTTTTCAATGACTCCGATTTCCCCAAAATATTCCCAGACTCCCAATACTCTGTTCCCTTTGGTTCTCTTCATTTTTCTATCTCAGCTCTTTTTAGGGAGGTTGATGCCTCCAAAACACAGCATCTCAGAACTGAAATGTTTCCTTAGTAAGTCCCACACCAAATAGAAAGATGTTTATTAACTTACCATTCAAGGGTATATGAGATTGTATGATTTAAACCCAGGCATAGATGATGGAGGGAGGCTATGGAATTACATCTCAATATTGTGAAGCATAAGAGAGTTTTAGGGGATTGGATAAAATGACCTCCAGTCTTATAGCATTTTATTGCATAATATAAAAGAGGGGAGAGAGAGAAAGAAAGAGGGGGGAAGGGGAGAGAGGGAGAGAGAGAGGGAGAGGAGAAGAGAGACACATAGAGAGAAACAAAAAGAGACAGAGAGAGGGAGGGAGGGAGGGGGAGAGAGAGAAAAGGAGGAAAGAGAGAAAATAAGAAAAAATACCAATGGGTAATTATTAGGATGGGGTAATTTAGGAATTGACCTAGAGCATTAAAATCCAAAAGGCACTGTCAGCAACTATATCTCTTTAGTAAGTAAAAACAACTCTTCCCGCCAAAAAATGAATTTGGTAGTTTTGAAGAAAAGATAAGATAGCTTTTTCAAAGAAGACAAAAAGGGGGCTCTTGGAGGATGGACACTGAAAGTCAATTTGCCAATAATGAGAGAAAGAAAATAACATCAGGAGACAGTTAAGTCCTTTTGAGAAGCCAGGGTATCCTATAATAGGTGTAGGTTGAACCTCACTCTGCTACCTCCTCTCAAAGAACTCTCAGGAGTTATCTTGCAGTTTGTTTTGGTGGGGCAGGTATCTTCATCCGTGGGGTGTTGCTTTTGTCCCAGGAATTTTATTTTTTAGTGTATGAGATCTCTCCTCATTATCTCTTTTCCCCCTAAACTGCTTTATGTTGCTTTTCCCCTTCCCTTTAACCCCCATGGATGGAACTTCTAATTGTGCCTCTGCAAAACACAAATGCAGTTGGGCAAAGAGTGGGGGCACCTCAGACATGATGGAAACGGTATGGTAGAGTATAATGTGATGACTAAGTCACAAGACAGAGGATGTGAGTTTGAGATCAATTCTTCCATTTACTAACTGTGTAGTATGTCAAGTCACTTTGCATCCTTGGGTCTCAGTTCTCTTATCTGTAAAATAAGATGGGGTGAGAATTAGGCAAGATGACCTCTAAGGTCCCTTTCAACTCTAAAACTTCCATGTTTCTATGAAACTTCAGGAATTAGACTACAGGCAGATATTCTCAGTGATGAAGGGATAGAGGAAATGTGTTCAAGAAGTAATAGATAGTAGCTCATCATTATGAAGATTAGTCTTTGATAGTTATGAAGGTTTGTTCATTGTCATGGATAGTCAATCAACTAATAATGGTGGCTTTGATCTGGGTAGTATTAGAATGCTCTTCCCAGAATTCATAGATCTATGAATTCCAAAATAGGATAATGTGACTCATAAAACTTCAGTAACCACTGATGCAGGAAGGGAAGGTACTGCACCCTCTCCTAGGTTTTCTTTGATCTACGGTATTCTGATGGGCAATATGAAATATTAATTAAAGGAGTCTACTGGTTTTCATTCATTTGTCATGTTTTTAATTCATATTTTAGAACACTATCAAGGCTAACATAATTAATTATTTTTGAAAGCACCAAATATACTTAAACCATCGTGCTGGCAATGTTGGGCTTTCTATCAAAGTCATGAGAAGAATTAGTAGAAGTGAGGGGATCAATCACAGTCAAATAGAAAGAAGACTGGCCCTCAAATTAGGGAACCTGGTTTGAATACCTTCTCTTATATTTACTAGATGTATAAAGGTCTTACTAAGTTTCCTTATCTATAAATTGAGGGGGTATCTAGATGTACTATATGGCTTTTGAGGTCCCTTCCAGCACTGTCTGTGAGTGTAAGATTCCCATAGAGATGGTAGGAGGAATTAGTATTAAGTATGGAAAGCAGTAGTGATACAGTGAAAAGAGGACTAGCTCTGGAGTCAGAAAACCTGAGTTTGAGTCTCAAAATACAACCTATGGGACTTGTGCAGATTCCCCATATCTCAGTTTCCTTGCCCATAATGAGTTTAAATTATATGGTCACTGGTCCTAAGATGGCATCAAAGGCAAATACAAAAGTAGTTGTCTCCCCAATACATAAGCCAATTACAAGGCCCTAACAACCAAGAAGGCAGTTTTGAAGGGTTTCCATAGGCACAAAAAGAAGATCCAAATATCCCTCACCTTCTAGTGACCTAAGACACTAAGACTTTGAAGGCAGCCCAGATACCCTTGGAAAAACAAGTTCCTCAGAGAAACAAGCTTGATCACTCTGCCTTCATTAAGTTACATGACCATTGAGATGGCTATGAAGAAGATTGAGGGCAATAATAACTTTATGTTCATTGTGGACATCAAGGCCAACAAGCATCAGATGTGGCCGAAGTGAACACATTGATCTTGCCTGATGGAGAGGAGACCAATGTTCGACTTGCTCTGGATTTTGATGCTTTACATTGCCAACAAAATCAGAATCATCTAAACTATGTCCAGATCTTTCAAAAAAAAGTTACCTTTAATAAAAAGTTTTCCAGTTAAAAAAATAAATTATATGTGTCTGAAGTCCCTTAAAGATCTAGACAGGCATCTAACTGGAGTCATTGGGCACAGAGAGCTGGGCCTGAAGTAAAAAAAGACTCATTTTTCTGAGTTCAAATCTGGCATCATGCATTTACTAGCTACATGACTCTGGGCAAATCACTGAACCATGTGTGTCTCAGTTACTCATCTGTTAACTAAGCTGGAGAAGGGAATGACAAACTATTCCCATATCATCTTTGCCAAGAAAACCTCAAATGAAATCATGAAGAGTTGGACATGACCAAAACAACTCAACAATAACAAGAACAACAGATCTAGATATTTGATTGTGTAAAAGCTCATCTTCTAATTATACTAGGATCTTTCCTAGCCCTGGACTTCATAGTCCAATTATTTGATACTGCCCTTTCCTGCACCCTAAGTTCCCAGTCATCTCTGCTCATTTAAGCTAATCCTAGCAATCACTAGCCCTGGATCATCCATCCCTGACTTGCTCTCCTCCTTGTCCAGAGGCCACAGAGTGCTACTAAAGGAAAACAATTAAATAGAACTGAAAATTGATGCTATTTGAGCATAACTGTTGAGTAATCCTGAAATCAAATTGAGTCATCACAGCTTTTGGAAATATTTTTCTCTCCTTATGGTCTCCAATGTGCCTTCCTCACTCTTAGTAGTTAAGAAAGAAAGTTGGTATATATGATCCCACCCTATGGGGTCTTCTCAGCTCCCCGCCCAATTCCCAGGTATACTGGCTTCCCTGCATATAATATTCCATGTTTTGATTGAGAATTTCCATTGGCTATGTCACTATTGCACCCTATATCTCCCCATCCCCAAATTTCTGGAATGGTTTCCCTCTTTATCTTTGCCTCCTAGATTCTTTGACTTCCTTCAAATCTCTATTAAGGATTTCCCAGCACTCTCTTTAATCTTGGTGCTTTCCTTCTGAGACTACTCCCAATTTATCCTCTGTATATCATTTTTTGTATTTAATTGTTTGCATGTTGGTGTCTCTAATGAGATTGTGAACCCTTTGTAAGCAGGGGTTATTTTTTGCCTTTCTTTGTATCATCATAGTCTATTGCTATTATACTCTGTGTGATTCTGGGAATCATTTAACTTCTCTGAGCCTCACTTTTCTCTCCAATAAAAAGAGGGACTTATATTCACAATAACTTGGTTTAAGGAGTGTGCTGGAGCCTGCTTGAACCAATTTTCTGGAGTCAACTGTAAAATTTTCAGTGTGAAGATTTATACTTTGGAAATCAGTAAATACTAAATATCAGAGTTTGACTTATTGTTTTACTGATTATTTAATTTAATAAAATGATTCAGAAATTGTCAAAAATGTAGATTAAACTTAAAATGATGATGTTTGAGCTTTTTTCCCCCTGAAAAGCTAGTTGGTGAACACTAGTCAGTGACCAAATGCTTTTGGCTTGAGAGCTATAATACTTTCAGTTTATGAACAGGCAAGATGGCTGACATTCCAATTTCTTGTGATGTTCAGTGGAATCAGGATTTTTATATCTGGCTGAAGTATTCCTTTCCTAGCTGAAATTACCTCACAGTGTTCGCACTGATTTCTCCATATTCCACTTTTCCTTTCTCTTCTCTGTCCCTCCCCTTCCCCAATTCTTTACCCAGTTCAACATCTCCCTATCACCTTTTTAATTTCACTTTCTTGGCTCTCAGAACAACTGAAAAAAAGTCTCACACAATGTTATGTGATTACATTTCAAATGACAATACATTACAATATCTTATATCTATAGAGCAATTGGACTTTTTCATCAGAATTGTTAAATTTAACAATCATGAGTCTTGAAATTATAATATCGTGTTTTTCAATTATATTTTTTTCTGTAGGCAATATATGGATTCTTTTGACATGTTTTCTATGTTCAGAAGTTCTGGACAGTTTTCTTGTATTATTATTTATATAATGATGTCCAGATTTTTTTTACTTCTTGTGTTTTTTCTAGGGGATTTATAATCCTTAAACAAATCCTTTGTCCCTTAGATTCTTAAAGAGTTGTCATGAGGCACTGAGAGGTTTAATGACTTGCTAATGTTCATAGGTACACATTATTGCCGGTGGTAAGACTTGAACTCAGATCCTGCTGACTCCAAGGTTGGTTTTTTATATGTGATATTATATTGATGTGATATTGAAAATAGTGATAATATTAATGATGCTTATGATGATGATGACAATGGTGATGATAAATATTTTTTAAATTTTAGTCCTGATTTGTTATTTCATGGGTACAAGAAATTACCATGAAGAATCTCCCTCTACCATAGCAGATGGCTATTGGTGTGTAATATGTAGACTTAGAGGTAGGATAGAGAAGTTAATTGACTTGTACAACATTACATATGTAAGTTCTTGGAGGCATTCAGAGGTTAGTTGAGTGAATTATTTAAGGCCATATAAGTATGCATCAAATATAGGACTTAAGTCTAACAGAAACAGCAAGGACAATAAGCTGGATTTAGAGTCAGAGGTGATAGGTTCAAATCCCGTGTCTACCACTTATTCCATTTGTGACCTTGGACAAGTAATTTAACTTTTTTGGGTTTTGATTTCCTCAACTATGGGTTACCTTGAAGTTCTCCATCAATTCTAAATCTATGATTCTAGAACTTGAAAGGTAGCTGTGACAGCTTTTATTGTTCTCATTTGAAAAATGATTAGATGGAAGTCCAGTGAAAATAAATGATTTAACTTTAGCCACAGAAATTTAGTTGCAAAGGAAGGATTAGAATCCAAGCTTATTATATCTTTTGGTCTTTTATTCTTTTCACTATGTATGCTTCTGGTTAAGCAAAAGCAAACTTTTTTCACTGGAAGGAGATTGAAGCATATGAGAGACAGGAGCCCTACAGGGTCTTCAGGGCTAGTTTGTAGGTCCTCAGATATCTGAGGACACATTTATGTCTGTGAAGATTCCAAGGACTGAGGTGCTTCAGGAATATAAATTTTCAGGTAATAGCTCCCAAAATGAAAAATACAACCCAATGCCACATTCATCATGGAACTCATAATAGCAGTGCCTGCAATTTGAAAATCCCTTTTCTTGACAAATGATCTATTTCATTTATTTCCCATGATCATCTTGCATTATTTCAATATTATTAATACTCTGCAAATATATTAAAAAAGTAATAAACCAGCAATTATGATGATGCTTTGGACCCCCAGCTGCAATTATTCATTACGCTTCAATTATTAACTTCCCATCAAATGCCTTTCAATGAAGATTGCCTCCATACCTGCAGAAGCTTAATCCTCTACTTCCCACAGGTTTTTGTTTCTGACTTCTTTTCAGGCATTTTAACCTACCAGCTATCTCAACAAAAGAGATTTAAAAAATAACGCAGAGTTACTTTATATTAAATATAATGACAATAATCAATCAGCATTGATTATCAAGCACCTACTGTGTGTCAGGCACTATGTGAAGAACTGAGAATACAAGAGCAAAAAATGAGATAACACCTGCTCTCAAAATGTTTACATTCTAATGGAAGAAGACAAGTACATATATAAATGCATAAAGCTTTGATACAAAGTAGTTATTACCTACAAGGTAGCTTGGAAGGGAGGGTACTATCATCATCACCATTATTATCTTCAGCATCAATGCGCCACATTTATTTGGGGATTCTTCACCATTCAAAACCATCTCATTTGATCCTCACAACTACTTGGGAAAGGAAAAAATAGGTAGGTAGGATAAGGATTATTCCCATTTTGCTGCTGAGAAAACTGAGGACCAGAGCAACAAAGTGAACTACTGAAAGACACACAGCCAGGTAATGACAAGGGAGGGATCAGGCACTTTAATTAACTTCCTGGCCAAATGCTCTTTCTGGATAGACAATAGATGATGAGTCAAGAAGAACTGACTTCAAATCTTTACAGGATAAAATAATATTTATAAAGTTCCTAACATAGTGGCTGGCACATTAATGAGTGCTTAATGTTTTCCTTCTCTTGGAGATTTAGCTAAGGCTACTTGACTGAGAAATCTTTTGCTTTTATACTCTGCAGAAGTTCTCTTTTTTTCCTAAATGTTAAGCAGTAGCTATAAAGAAAATGAAGAATGAGGTTTTAGATTTTTTGTTTTGTTTTACTAGCAATTTTGTTCCATCTTTATAGTGGTCATCATGGGTCTGTCTTTATTTGGCATTTAAACATTATCTCTTTGGAGATGCTATTTGCTGGAATTAATTGGTGAAAGTTTTGAACCCTCATCATAATCACTTTCACTGGGATTGTGTTATTTTTTTCTTTACTGTATAAAAACCTTCTGATATAGCACTCTGCCCTTTAAAATATGCATAATAAATATTGTAAATTTGCTGACTAATGACTTAGAAAGTCTACAAAGCTGGTGGGAGAGAAAAAAATAAAGGTTGAGTCAATCAAAATGGGAACTTTTCTGGATTTCCCATTGAGGAACTAAATGCTCTTTTTATTGGGATTTTGGGAGTGCTTAATCTTCCCTTCCCACCCCCACCCCACAATCTGAATCATGTTATTATTTTTTTTTTTTTTTTTTTTGCTGAGGCAATTGGGTTTAAGTGACTTGCCCAGGGTCACACAGCTAGGGAATGTTAAGTGTTTGAGACCAGATTTGAACTCAGGTCCTCCTGACTTCAAGGCTGGTGCTCTATCCACTGCGCCACCTAGCTGCCCCTGAATCATGTTATTCTTAATAGTAGCTAGGGCCAAAAGCTGAGGAATATTCTAAATCCTTTATCTTGAGCTCCCTTAAGTAGATGCCGCTGCTGATCAATGTTGCAAAAAAAAAAAAGTCACAATGAAATCTTTCCAGACCAAGAGGAAGGGGGCACTAAATCAGAAGAAAAAGTCAGGTTGGGGCAATAGGGTAATGAGAGAGTGGGAAAAGGGGAGCAGAAACAACTAGTGCCCCCGGATTCTCTAGTCAATGATCTAATTTCCTGAAGCTTTGCTTAATTGCCTCTGGGGAGGGTTATTCTTCTTGGATAAAAGCCTAGGAGATGGTTTGGGTTAAAGTCCAAAATGTGGAAAGCCCAAGTCTGCTACTGGTTTTGGAAATCATTGTTTCAGTCTAGTCATTATTATTACTCTAAAGAAAATGATGCAATTGGGAAGGAAGGGAACAAGTATTAATGAGACACCTACTATGTGGTAGGCGCTGTGCTAAATGCTTTACAAGTATCTTGTTTGATTCTTACAACTCTGTAAGGTAGATGCAGTTATTAATCCTATTTTACAGTGGAGGAAATTGAGGCAAGCAGAGTTAAAATGACTTATCCACAGTCACACAGCTACTAAGTATCTGAGGCCAGATTTGAAGCCGGGGTTACCTGACCTGACTCCAGGCCTAGCACTTTATCTCTTATGCCATTTGACTGCCTCAGTAAATGCCTGGAAAATAGAAATTGTGTGATGAACCCGTCCAGTCACACAAGGTAGAAACTAACATAGCTGCAACTTGGGCTTACTTTCTTGGAATTTAATGGGACCAAAGGGAGATGTTAGCTAATTACGTGGCTCAATCGCAAAAGTGCCATGCTGCAGTCAGGAAGACCTGAGTTCAAATTTACCCTCAGATACTCAGTAGCTGTGTGATCCTGGGCAAGTCACTTAATCCTGTTTGCCTTAATCCACTGGAAATGGATTTTTGCCAAAAACCTCTCAAAGATAGTATGTCCACAGGGTCACAAAGAGTAAGACATGGCTCAACAACAAAACAAAAAAAAAAACCATTAACACAAAAGGGAGGTGGCCTTAGGTCCATTCTAGAGGACTTGGTGACGTGCACTGGGTTCTGACTTGGACTTCTTAGGAACTAACCTAAATGGTCACCTGAAAAATGAAAGAGATGGGCTAGAGGACTTCTCAGGCCCTTTCTAGCTCTAAACTTAAGACCTTCTGAGGGAGAACATTAGCTGATCTAATAATTCCACTATGTATTCATGGAGAATTTCATTGAGAGTCCCCAGAAGACTTCATTGGGCACTTCACTGAGTACTCTTTTGGTGAGCATAGAGTAGTGTTTGTTAACTTTTGTGATGATTTATCTTTATCCATACATTTTTTGAGTATACCCTGCAATATTTGACCATTTATTTATTTTTAAATTAAAAATATTGTTTGTTTCATATATTCATATATGAAATAAATAATATTTTATAGACAAGTCCAAACTTTATTTAAAACTACATTTTAAGTTTAAGATTACTAAACAAATTATAATAAAAAATAAAAAGGACAGTATAGAAAAAAATAATTTTATCTGTATTATGAAAGAACTTTTTGTCCAGGTTAGCTGACTTGCAGAGCCATGTGCTGTTGCTATGGAGGATGGGAAGGGAAGACAAGGATGCTTAGAGTCACAGGCAGGGCTAGGGCCAATTACCTGCCTTCCTGTCCATCTGACATCTTGGGGAAAAACAGTTATGGTTGATTGTTCATTGTAAAATAGGGGAAGGATAACAGCAAGAGTAGATGGGCTACAAATAGACTGAAGAACTGTACCACTTTCTTTGGGTTTTTTTGAGTGCCCCCCAAAAACTTCTTGGAGTTCACATATCCCATTTTAGAGACTTCTGCCACAGAAGATGGAGGCAAGAAGACTGGAGTTGAAGTCTTTCCTGGGACACATACTAGCTATGTGTCCATGTGGAAATCACAATCTCTCATCTTTCTAGACAAGAAGAGAAGGAAAAAAAGCAATTCAATGAACATTTCATTAACGGTGGCATTTATATAGCACTTTAGGGTTTGCAAAGGATTTTATGCCTATTAATTAATTTGATCCCCACAACAACCATATAAGGTAGATGCTATGATTTTCCTCATTTGAAAGATGATGAAGTTGAAACTCAGATGGTAAAGTAACTTTCCCAGGAATACACAGTTAGTGAGCATTATTGGGGAGATTTGAATCCATATTCTCCTAAATCCAAATTCATAACTCTTTTCACTATACTTTAGCAGGATGTGACTAATATATGGGAGCAATTATATTTTAGAATGATTGTGCAGATTTGAGATGGAAACCAACATAGTACTCTTCAACACTGTTGCTCTTACCTTTATAGAAGTCTCCAAGTCATGTCCCCTGGGGAGGACTTAATTCCCATAATAAAACTCAGAGCAGTTCCAAACTTGTCCAGAAATAGAAACTCTTGATTTCCCTAGCCTTGTCTCTTCTTTATTCCAGAGTCCTGAGAAGGAGGAGAGCTGGAGTGGGGATAAGTTATGTGTTGTGGTTTTAGGCATTAATGAATATGAGAAACTAAATTATTGAATTTTGCAATGCAAATTATATTTTGAACACAAATTCTTCATTTCTGAATGCTAAGGCCTCATAAAGAATGTCAATGGTTTATGAATTAGGCCATTAGCATGCAATTTGCGATTCAAACAGCACACCAGCTCTGTGTAATAAGTAACTATATAAAGAGGAGTGTTGCTGTCTACATTTTCAAAATATTTTGCTTGATGCATCAGGAATTTCTCAAGAAAGCTGCAGTGAAGTTGCTTTAGTGCTCTCTACATTTGCTTTATTTTTTTCTTTAGTTCATACCTCATGGAGTAGTAAAATGTTAAACTTGGAATCAAGAAGTTCAGGATTCAAAATCTCCCTCAGACACTTACTGTGTGGCTAATTCATAGGGCAAGTAACCACTCAGCATCAGTTTCCTCATTTTTAAAATAAAAATAATAATATCTGTAGGATATATACAGGGTGGTTGTGAGGATCAAATGAGATAATGTATTTGCAACCCTTAAAGTGTTGTGTGTCCATGAGTAATAGAATTATTCTCATTCTTCCTGTCTTAAATTTGTCAGAGTTCAGATAAAAATGGTATGAGGATAAATAGCTTTTCTATTATTGTTCTTTACGGTTAATTCTTGGTGAGCTATTGCACAAGTAGATAAAATGATTGCTTTATTATTATTATTATTATGATCATCATTCTCAAGAGGCAACATGATACAATGGACAGCTTCAAAGTCAGGAAGACTGGGCAGAAAGCTTACTCTTAACATTTACAGACTGCATGACTCTGAGCAAGTCAATTTACCTCTCATTGTTCTGGGCTAGATATGTCAATATCTTAGGTACTGTGGCAGTCAAAATTCCCAAGGGAGGCTCAATCAGATTAAAATACAATTGGGAAATGGTTAGCAAAATCAAATAAAAATGCAATCCAACATACATAATGATCATTTGTAGTTCTCTAAGTCAATATGCCTGACCATCAAGGATCATTTCTGAGGCTAATTTTCTTTCTTTTTGGAGGTGGTGAAACAATTGGAGTTAAGTGACTTGCCCAGGGTCATACAGCTAGTAAGTATTGCTAGTCTGAGACTAGATGTGAACTCAGATCCTCCTGACTTCAGTGCCAAGGCTCTATCAACTGTGCCATCCAGCTGCCCCGAGGATCAGTTCTGTCTCAGTTTGACACCTCTGCTCTAGGCAGCTCTTTAACAATTATGGAGAGGTTGTTGGCCTGAATTGAAAGAAGGTATCTACTCACCTGAGACTTCCTAATAGCAATGAAAATGTTAAAAGTCCAGTCTCTTTCCCTATCCTCTTTGTCTCTTTTTCTGTCTCTGTCTCTCTGCAATTTGGATAGAAATGATCTGGTCAATAGCTTCCTATTATTTTTATAGTTAATGTTTTGTGGATTACACAGGTAGGTAAAATGATTCCTTTTTGTACTTTAATAAGAATACTGTGATTCAAGCTCATCTATTGATTTATTGAAAGACATAATAATATTTTCAATAGCAAACAGGATATCACAAACTTCATCCTATTCCCATTTGTTTTTTAACTTCTTCTAGTTCTTAATATTTTGAAAGTTTTTTTTATTTCAGATTGCTTGGAGATTATGAATATTAAAATATGGTGATATTCATTATAATATTCTTTAATTTTTATGGATGTATTTTATGTCTGAGCAAATATAGAAAATAGTCATATGTGATGATGCTCTGGTATAATTTATTTATTGAATTCCTAAGGGCATTTGAGGGATTTTATCTTTAGTATAGAAATATTTCAACTGACAGCATATGAATTTCTGGAGTATATTTCTATCCACCAGTCTTTTTAGAGATTTGTATATGTGGCATTTAGTCATTTTTTTAGTTGTATCTGACACTTTTTGACTCAATTTGGGGTATTTTGGTAAAGATACTGTATTGGTTTGCCATTTCCTTTCCCAGCTTTTTTATATATAAAGAAACAGAGGTAAACAGGGTTACAGAACTCCTAAGTGTCTGAGGGTCAGATTTGAGCTCAAGAATATGAGCCTTTCTGACTCTAGGTCTAGTGCTTGATCCACTATGTCATTTAGATGCTGTTCTAGATATTTATTTGATACTAAATTTTTGCAACTTGTTATATCATTATTGTATAATCTTCAGTGATCAATAAGTTCAAGCTTCCTAAGGATAACATTTCTATAATTTCTAATGGCAATCATAAATCCCTCCATTTCTACAAATGTGCTACTTGCTCTGAGCCAGTTATCCCAACTCTTATTTTCACTATCAATACCGGTTCCCAGGTACGGCTACTATGTGTTTTCAGCGATAATTTCTTGATAATGAAAATACTTTTTAGAGATTGTGGGTTATCTTTTTGATGTTCTATAGTTCATGAGCCCCCAGTAGTATGCTTTTCACCATGACTGTCAATTTCATTATCAAGAAATTATCTTTTAAAAAGCATTAATTATTATGGTTGCGTGGTAAAAACAAAAACAATTACAAAACATCTGTCTAAAAGTCTGTAACAAATTCTCTCACCAATACAGAATCTAAGGGAAAGCTGACAAACTTAAGAAAACAAATATTTCAAAGTGAACTCACATAACTTGATAGCTAGAATTCCTTTTCTTACCTTAGTGGGTTGCTCAAAAGTTCTCCTCAGATATGACATAGCTTTTTTTCTGGGCTCCTTATGGAGCTATGAATTCCCATTCCTGAATTGACTCAGCTTTCGTTCAGTATTTCTTTGTTGATAGATTGCTGGCTGAATGTTATCCATTGAGTGGATCTTGAATCTTACTCTTAAATCTTAACTTTTTCACAGGTTTTGTCCAGAGATAAACTATTTGGTTATTTTTCTACAATTGACTGGCATATATTTGTAGTCAGCCTTTAGTACTGTTTTATAAGTTGAGTTTTTTTGTTTTAAATATCGATAATTAAAAATTTTCCATAAATAGGAAAATAGTAATCTTCTTACTATGTACTTTGATCACATCTATCAGTTATTCTCTCTTTTTTTTGGTGAGAAATCTTAGGTGGATATTTCTGTAGCTGCTTTGAGGTGATGAACCTATCTTTTATCAATCTTGCATAGGTTTTTATTATATATATATATTCATATATATATATCTATATCTTCTAGGTTTTTTTTATCATTCCAAAATTATATGCTAAAATTGGTATCGCACAAGTATTGATTGTGCTAAATATTCTTTTTGACTTTAGGATTCCAGAAAGTCTCTTGACATACTTAGTCTGAACTTTCTTCTTGATAGCATTATGCTTGATGTTTCTTGTCTAGAGAAGACCAAAATATACATATTCATGTACCTTAAAATCAAGCTCAGCATTCAGTCTCTGTCTTTCCTTGGCATGCATAAAGAATTTTGTACTTGTTGAGTCTAAATGACATTTTTATACTGGGGAAATTTCCATGAGATGAAGTAGTCACTTAGAATTACTTTTCAATGGAGCCAATATAACTTGAAGTCATCTATGTACATCAAGTGATTAATGAAATATTTTAATACAACTTATACTTTGATTTGAAAGTATGCTTTGTTTATGCTTTGTTAAATTCAGGACTGATGATAATTGATTTAAGGATAGGCAGAACCCTTTTGGGCTTAAATTGGCTCCCTGGAAGATGTCATGGTTTTTTTTCCCAATTGTCTTTGACAATGTTATGTAGGTGGTATATTTTAGACAGAGAGCAGTTTTCTATGTAGATATTGAAAACTGTCATTCTCACAATGCTTGATCTATTTTTTACATATTTGCAGTACCTGACTAAGCCCTGAACCTGGGACCACATGAAAGCCTTTCCAATAATATGTAAATGTAGCAAAAATGTTATGACACTTTTGGGTGGCTTATTCAATAATTCCTGGATCAATAATGAATTGCTCTCTACCCCTCCCTTCAAAAATACTTTTTGCAAACCTTTTAAAATTCTCAGTCAAAATATTGTTTTCCTGTAAATGTTTATAGATTTTAATAAGCAATATACTCTGTGAATGCTTTTCGTAAAATACCTAAACCTTGAAGAATTTGTGACCAAACAAGAGACAGAGAATATTATGGGATATAAAATGGATGATTTTATGACATTAAATTAAAAAGGTTGCAAATCAATGCAGCCAAGATTGGAAGGAAAGAAGAACACTGGGAAAATTTTTTACTGTGAGTTTCTTTGATGAAGGCCTCATTTCTCAAATATATAGAGAACTGAGTCAAATTTGTAAAAATGTAAGTCATTCCCCAATTGATCAAGGAACGTGAATATACAGTTTTCAGAAGAAGAAATAAAAGTTATCTCCAATCATATGAAAAAAGCTTTGAATCAGTTTTGATTAGAGAAATGCAAATTGAAACAACTGAGAAATCATTTCATATTTATCAGATTGGTTAATATGACAGAAAAGAAAAATTACAGATGTTGGAGGAGATGAGGAAAAATAGGCACACTGATGTATTGTTGATAAAGCCGAAGACTATCAAATTGTACATACTGGGTCACCCAGTGATACCACTTGTGGGTCTGTATCTCAAAGAGATTTTTTTAAAAGGAGAAGCATCTAATACTTAGAGCTCTTTTTGTGGTGACAAAGAATTTGAAATTGAGGGGATGCTCATCAATTGTGAAACAAATTGTGGTACATGATTTTAATGGAATACTATTGTGGTATGAGAAATGATAGGCAGGATGCTTTCAGAAAAAACCTGGGTGCAAATGTCAAATTACAAATTATAGAAGAACATAAATTATTTCACGGGATTAGAAAGCTAATAATGTGATATTTAAACTTGCCTGAAATTAGTTTTCAATCCTTACACTTACAATTAATAGTTGATATAATATTAATGATCTATAACATTCTTTACAGACAAAGAAAAATTTACTGAATTTAAGTTATGTATGCTGAGTGATCCATTTTTTAGACAGACTAACTTTCTAATACAGTATGTTTGCACTTTTAAACATCTAAAAACTATAGATATGGGAATGGGATTTAATGTTCATCGTGTTAAATTTTTCATGTATATTTTAGAACTATTTGCAATGACACAAAATTTAATTTTTGGCAAAAAAGAGAAAAAAATCTGGGAAGACTATATGAACTGATGCAGAATTATATGAACAGAATTGGGACAACATTGTGCACAGTTAATAGCAGCATTATATCATGGTCAACTATGAATGACTTAGCTATTCTTAGAAATACAATGATCTAGGATGATTCTTATCATGGAAAATGTTATCTATTTACAGAGAAAAAGCTGATACAATCTGAACACAGATTGCAGTATATTTTGAAAAGTTTATTATTCTTTTTTGGGGAAGTCTGTTTTTTTTTGCGATGTGGCTAATAGAGAAATGTTTTGCATAGTTACACATGTACAATCTATATGAAATTGCTTGCCTTCTTAATAAGAGAAGAGGGAAAGATTTTAAAACTCAATTTAAAAAAAATAATAGCTTTTTATAATCAAAATATATGCAAAGATAGTTTTCAACATTTACCCTTGCATAATCTCGTGTTCTAAATTTTTCTCCCTTTCCTCCACCCCCTTACCTAGACAGCAAGCAATCCAATTTATGTTAAACTTGTACAGTTCTTCTATACATATTTCCATATTTATCATACTACACAAGAAAAATCAGATCAAAAAGGGAAAAATAAGAAAGAAAACAAAAAGCAAGCAAACAACAACAAAAAAGTGAAAATGCTATGTTGTGATCTATAATCATTCCCCATATTCTGTTTCTGGTTGCAGATAGCTCTCTGCATCACAAGTCTATTGGAATTAGCCTGAGTCACCTCCTTGTTGAAAAAAGCCAAGTTCATCACAATTGATCATTGCATAATCTTGTTGTAAAATTCAAAATTTTAAAAAGTGGATTAAAAGCTTTTGTTTACTTGTAATTGAGAAAAAATCAAACAAAAAACTCCAAGCACACAAAGAAAACAAATGTCAGGATCAGATAGATTTACAGGTGAACTCTATTAAAGATTAAAAAACTCATCAACATTTTGAATAAAATATTAGCAGAGGCTACAACAGCATATCATAAAGATAATACACTTTGACCAAGTTGGATTTATATCAGAAATATAGGGTTGGTGTAATATTATAAAAACTAAACTTAATCATATTAAAAATGAATTATATAGACCTGTCTCTGCCTTATATTTGGAGGGTCACTACTTCTCTGATTTTAAAATGCATAATAGCTTCTAGGCAGAAAGATAGGGTCAGTCTTGTATCAGAAAGGTTGATAGTTATTAATGTGTTACTGTGGAGCATCTGAGCCAATATTTTTGAATTTTATCCAGATCTACCACTTAGCAGTTTTGCAGAAAAATTATAACTTTGGTCTACAACCTTGATGTAACCATTGACATTCACTATATTAATGACACACTAGCTTTCTCTTTGATACTTACTCTAACTAGTTCTTTCCTTATATTGAAGTATTTTTAACTATAGAGATAACCAGAATTTTCCCACACCTTCTTCTCCTTTAATGCTTCTCTACTTTGCTTTCAATCTTCTGTAAGTGTTGAATTGGTTGGATTTATTTTTGCCATGATGATTTGATCCTTGTATTAACTTAATCTTTAGACCTTTGTCTTAAATTTTTGGTTAAGGACATCCATAATTTGCATATATTTTTGACTTCTGGACTCCATGCTGTATATATCATTTTCATTGCCTCTAATCAGGTGATACTATTCTGTTCAGCTTTTAGTGGTCTGCTAGTTGGATTCATGCAATTAAATTCAAAGAAGACTTTTGAGGTATTGGTGCTTTTTTTGCCATCCATTTTGTTATTAGATACAGTTCCTGGAATTTGCATCAATGGTCACAGAATTCTTATCTTTTTTCAGATCTTAGTAGTTTCTCAGTTTAATTTCATCTTTCACCTAATGTTGCTAAGGAATGAAGTTATATTTTATGATTATCCTGTACCAATCAGCAAAATGTTAAGAAACATAAAGTGAGCAACAGTCTGCTATTGACAAAAATAATATGAACCCCTTCCCTTCAATTGGCATACACACAATTGTACATAATGGAAGGATTCATTTCTCAGTCTTCACACATACTTCTGGTTGGCCTGCACCAGTCATCAGTGTCTCTTGAATGAAAGCATCCAGCAGGTAAGAAATTGGATAGTTCCAATGCACCTCACCTTCTTATTGTACTGAAACACAAAGAAGTCCAACTTTCCTCTGCTCTACTCAATGTCAAGTTGTTCATCATGACAATTTCAAAGAGAGGCAGCTGCAACCCTATGGATCTGCCATATATTTATCAGATTCATAGGAACAGTTTCAAAAATTAATGGGATGGAATGAAACACGCATTTATTAAGTGCTTACTAGATGTCAGGAACTATGATAAGCACTTTGTAAATATGATTGAATTTGATCTTCACACAAACTCAGGAGGCAGGTACATTATTATCTCCATTTTACCACTGAGGTAACCAAAGCAGGTGGTACATAAGTGGTTTGCTCAAGGTCACACAGTAAGTGTTTATGGCCAGATTTGAACTCAGGTCTCCTTGTATCCGCCTTGCCACTTAATTGCTTCTTGTCTTACCTCAATCAGTGATATCACCCATGTCCAAATAGCATTTCAAGGTTTTTCAGGTTTTCACAGTTTCAGAAGGCAGTCTCTAGCACACAGTGTCCCTACTATAAACCATCTTTCTTGGCATTCCTTTACTTTGCCATGGCCCCACTCCCTACTTTTTTTCCCTCTTCACTCCCCACCCTCAATATAAATGATGGTTTGTGCTGAGAGTAAATTTCTAAAGGAAAGAGGTGCTTTCTGAAAGAATCATTCTCAGATGCAAACCCTGGATGATTCACATTATAACTGCCTTCTCTGACACTACATTTCTAAGAAGTGCTGGAAAAAGTTATCCAAATGCATGACAGGGACCATTACAAATTTATGTTATAGAATTTCAACAGGATCCTCATTCCTCCCTAAGTAATTCTCTGTTCTGTGGCCTACACTGACGGCTGAAAAACTCTTTTTGAACCTTCTAGGCCATTCCTCTCCCCACTCTCTCAGATAAGGGTCTGAGGTTATATTTTGCTGAGCTGTATTTCACTGAGTTTTTGCTGACTATCCCCCATATCTAGAAATTCTTCTCTCTCCTTCATAGTTGCCTTAGTTTTAAGTGTCAGTTAAAGTATCACCTTCTAAAAAAAAACCTTTCCTCATCTTTATTAATCTTAGTGCCTTCCCTTTGATGTTATTTCCGATTTACCTAATATGTATCCTATTTGTCCATAACTGTGAATATATTATTTTCTCTCTCCCTTAGATGGTAAGATCCTTGAGGGCAGGGCCTGTCTTTTGCTTTTATTTATATCCCCAGGATTTAGCATGGTTCCTGACACATCATGGGTGCTTAACAAATTTTTTGAAATTTGTTTTGTTTTGTTTTGCTGAGGCAATTGGGATTAAATGACTTGCCCAGGGTCACACAGCTAAGAAGTGTCTGAGGTCAGATTTGAACTCGGGTCTTTCTGACTTCAGGGCTGTTCCACTGTGCCATCTAGCTACCCCTTAACAAATGTTTATTGATGGCCTGAGAAAATAGAGGCCATTAGCTAGGACTCTCTCTTTTCTGCATCTTACCATTCTTTAACATTCCCCATGCTCTTCTCTTTTACTCAACTATTGATGATGAGGTAGCCCTTCTCTTTGCCAAGTCCATCCCCTCTACATGACCCATCCCCTCTTGAATTTTCCTGCAGATTGCCCTCATCTTTTTCTTTTTTTCTTTAACTTCAATCTCTTCTTATTCAATAATTTCTTTTTTGTTATTTACAAACATACATACAAGCATGTTTAAATTCCTCCATATTTAAAAACTCCCAACTATCATTTAAAACTTTTGTTCCATATCTGCACTGGCATTCTCATCCAGACTCCAAGAAAAGTCAGCTACATTTGTCATTTTCATATAACCTCTCATTCACTTTATAATCCTTTGTAATATGATTGAATCTTTCATTACTCATCTGCAATTGCTTTCTCCAAAATTGCCATTGATTAATCAATAAGTGTTTATTAAGTGCCTAGGCTCTGGCAGATACAATGATAAAAACCAAAGAATCCTTCTTTCCTCAAGGAGCTTATATTCCATAGTGGGAGAAAACACATACACATACATATATGTTTATGTAATACATACTGAAATATGTATGTATGTACTATAAATATATTATGTTTTATTTATATATGTATATGTACATACCTATGTCTATACACATATGTATTATATATATTTATATAAAAATAAATATCAGGTAAGTTTGGTGGTGATCAGGTAATTTAGTGATGACATTAGTAGCTGATTTCAAAGAGGGAGCTGAGGAAGAAGTATTTACTAGGTACTGGATGCCAAGTGCATTCAGTGCAAAGACATTGAAATAGGAGATGGAATATTGCATGTGAAGAACAGCAAGAAGGCTGATTTGACTGGACTAGTTTTTGAGAAGGAAAGAATTGTATAATAAGGCTGGAAAGGTATTTTGGATCAAGTTTTTGAAGATTTTTATACATGAAGGATTTTATATTTAATCCTAGAGGATATATAGGAAAAATGTCCTACTCTTAGTGGCATTTTAAGCTTTAATAACTTAAATGCACAAACACAAGGGATGTAAAAACATTTTGGGAAAGTTAGAAGAGCCATAGAAGTGATGATGACTTTTTGATTAATTCCAGGCAGGTACTATTTCGGAAAAGAGAATGAAAAGAAAGCAGAAAGAGAACTTGGGCTAAGTTAGTGGCAAACACCCTCAAAAAGTTATGTTTTAAAATATTACTATTAAAAGTGAACAAACTCTACTCTGCTTAGTCCATGATAAATCTAGCTGCATGTGTTATAGCTAGGGCTATAGAGTTTGATGGGCATTATACTCTAGAATATATCTTATGGTAACTCAAGAAGGAATAAACTGTTGGTTGTAGGGATTGGAACTGGGGCAATTCCCTTTCATTTAGTTTTTTCTCTAATCTAATTTCCTAGTGTTGCAGCTAGGCAATGCCATAGTACATGGAGTGTATAGGAAGATTTATTTTCATGAGTTTAAATCTGGCCTAGACACTTACTAGTCAAGTGTGCTGGGCAAGACATATAACCCTGTTTGCCTCAGTTTTCTTATTTGTAAAATAAGCTGGAGAAGGAAGTGGCAAACTACTCCAGTATTTCTGCCAAAAACTCCAAATAGGGTCATGAAGAGTTGGACACAATCAAAATATGAATGATCAATATCAGCAACTTCATTTTACTGATAAAGAAACTGAGGACTTGAGGAATTAAGTGACCTGTACAAGCTTAAATAGCTAATAATAGAGGCAGGGCTACAATGCAAGTCTTCTCATTCTTGGTTCAATGCTCTTTCCATTACATTAGATTGAGTCTTAAAGTTCTGTAAATATAAGCTATATCTGTAAATGTCAGCTATAATTCCTACCATATCCAGTCCATCAAGGGGGCTCACAATCTATGCTCTTCAATCTGAGACTTTTATAGGAGTTAGAAGTTGGACTTAGCCTAACCTCTTTATTTCACATACTGTGTAAGGAAATTGAGATCCAGAGAAGTCAGCTCAACTCAACCCAATTCAATTCAATCAACATATGTTAAATACTTTTTCTGTGCATGGCAAAATGAAGTGTTTTTTAATATCATACAGGAAATAAAAATGCATTTTTAACTCATACTCTCTGACTCAAAATCCCATGATTTGTCCATTATATTAACTATCTTCCTGCCTTCCACTGACAACTTGCCTGTAGAATCTATATTCACAATATAAATAAATATAATAAACCAAGTAAGCAGAATAAATGACTTTATACGGGATAGTATTTTAGAGGTCCTGGAAGTTTTTCCTCTCTTCACCTTCTTGCCAATACCTGAAATCCTTCTAATAGGACAAAGCCTTTCATCTCAACATTATCAATAAGATTTCAAATTCCTTTCCTGGAACAGAGAAAAGAAGCCCTTCCTCAGACTCAGACTTATTCATACTTAAGGCTAATTGTCATATATTAGAATATGGAATCACAGAATTACATAATATCAGAGCTGGAAGATTATCTTAATAGTCATCTGGTCTAACACTATCATTTTCAAATAAGGAAATTGAGACTTGGTGAGATAAGGTGATAAACTCAGGATCACATAGTAGAATTTCAGTCTCCTGACCCCTTCTTTATGGCATTCTCCCTTGCCCTATACAGCCTTCCTTGTCATAACATCCACAGAGCCAGTAATTTTGACAGTGGGAGAAAACTTAAAATATACTGGGTCTGAACAGCAACGCAATATAGGCACAAAAACAAATTCAGTTATGAAAGTAGAGAGAGCTCTAGGATATAAGATCCATCGTGGGGGAGACAGGGTCCCTGGAATATCATGGCATTTCTGATTCTGGAGAGGTTTCTGCCAGGGGATCAGACCACTAGCAGTGTGGGGGAGGAAATCCACCCTCTGGCAGAAAGAAAGATTTCTTGCTAACTAGGTATAAGTCCATTTGCTCCAACAATACTGAAGGAGTTTAATTGCTATTAATACCCTCAAAATTTCTGTTCCCTGAGGCAAATCCGTATTTGCCCTGCCCTAGTTATGGATCTAATCACAAAATCTGGTTAATTATTGTGATGTCCTATATGCAGAGTCCTGTTAAAAATCCCAGTACTACATAGCAACAGCAAGAATATACAATGATCCATTTTGATGGACATGGTACTTCTCAACAATGAGACAATTCAAACCAGTTCCAATGACCTTGTGATGATGAAAGCCACCAGAGAGAGGATGGTGGGAACTGAATATAGATTACATCGCATTTTCACTCTTTTTGTTGTTGTTTGCTTGCATTTTATTTTCTTCCTCATTTTTTTCCTTTGTGATTTGATTTTTCTTGTGCAAGATAATTATATAAATATATATGCATATATTGGACTTCACATACATATTTTTACCATGTTTAACATATGTTGGATGATTTACTATCTTGGGGAGGGAATGAGGAGAAGGGGAAAAATTTGGAACACAGGGTTTTTCAAGGACTAATATTGAAAAATTATCCATGCATATCTTTTGAAAATTAAAAAGCTTTAATTAAAAAATATTAGTTAAAAAAGCAAAAAAGAAAATTCCAGTACTAGATGGCTTTGTAAGAGTAAGTTATTTGTCTTTGCCCTCTACTCTGGACTTTTTCTCTGGGAGCTTAATATAAATCAAGAGACTTTCTTAACATGGCCCAGATTAAACCCCATCAGAAACTCATGGAACAATAGCTGGGCTTGTTGTCTTTGAACAGGAAGGACAGTGACATGCAGTGTGAATCAATTCCCCCTGTGCTATGACTTTTCTCACTCCCAGCTGACAGTTCTATGGATCCTGTGGCCCTGCCCTTGGCTTGGGAGGATCTGGAATTGAGGCATCAAAAGTCCTCCAAGCTGGTATTTTATCTCCTGACACTTCTCAGTAGGCTTAGAAGCCTCCTTGATTTCTGAAGAGCCTTCTTTTTCTTGTGAAAGAAACCGAAAAATCAGCCTCCTGCTTCGTACTGGAAACCTAAGAACCAGAGGAAATCTAGAGGCAGCTCTGAAAAGCCAGTATCAATCACTTCCCATCAAGGTTTCTGAACAAAAGCATTATTTAAATGGCTGGAGGCTAAATAAAATGTAAAAAAAAAACCCAGAAAGAGAGCCCAGCATGTTAGATTAGTGAGGGTCTTCAGAAGTAAACACACTGAGAGAGTCTTCTGTGGAGTGAATGATGGCGGTAAGGAAAACAGCTCACCTTGCGTGATAAAATATTTAGGAGTTAACTTAACACCACCATGCTTTATAAAGAAGAACGCTCATGAATTTTTAAATTATTTTGTAAATCACGTTGAAGGCTGACAATGCAGATTTAACACTTTGCCTGGGATATAAATACCAAGTTATCCCCTCATTATGTTAACACAGGGAATTGTGTGAAAGTCTTTCCCTCTGATCTGTCAGGAAACTGTTATCCTGCACCTGATAAAAGCATCTCCCCTCCCCCTCCTGGTTTGAATGAGACATATCCCCTATGTTGTGAGCTGTTGGGGGCGGGGGTGCTCTGGGAGAAAGCTATCACATCTGGGAGAGAGATTGGGAAGGTGAGACTTGGATGTCTATTAACTCAAACAGCATGGGGCATGAATGAGACATGCTCTCCACCCACAGAGGAGTGGGTGGTTGATTGAAATGAGTTGCATTCCCCCTGTATCCTCCCCACTCCCTTATGGCTCTTTCCAAAGAGAAGATACTTGGTGAAGAGGTTTTTCCTCCTCTTTTCCTTCCTTCCTTCCTTCCTTCCTTCCTTCCTTCCTTCCTTCCTTCCTTCCTTCCTTCCTTCCTTCCTTCCTTCCTTCCTTCCTTCCTCCCTCCCTCCCTCCCTCCCTCCCTTCCTCCCTTCCTTCCTTCCTTCCTTCCTTCCTTCCTTCCTTCCTTCCTTCCT
>JAJPUD010001362.1:190645-217735 GCA_023553655.1 Myrmecobius fasciatus
GGTATCTCAGAGTTGTCTTAATTTGCATTTCTCTGATCAATAGTGATTTGGAGCACCTTTTCATATGACTAGAAATGGTTTTAATTTCATCCTCTGAAAATTGTCTGTTCATATCCTTTGACCATTTATTGATTGGAGAATGGCTTGAATTTTTATAAATATGAGACAATTCTCTATATATTTTAGAGATGAGACCTTTATCAGAACCCTTAAATGTAAAGATGATTTCCCAATTTATTGCTTCCCTCCTAATCTTGTCTGCATTGATTTTGTTTGTACAAAAACTTTTTAACTTAATATAGTCAAAGTTATCTATCTGGTTTTCAATTAAGAGTTCCAGTTCTTCCTTGGACATAAATTTATTCCATCTCCATAGGTCTGAGAGGTCTGATCATTTCTTATAGAAAAATTATATTCCATAACATTCATATACCATAACTTATTGAGCCATTCTCCACTTGATGGGCATCCCCTCATTTTCCAGTTCCTTGCTACAACAAAAAAGGCTGCAAACAAACATTTTTGCACATGTGAGTACTTTTTACTTTTTATGATTTTTTGGGATACAGGCTCATCAAAAGGCATGCACAGTTTTGTAGCCCTTTGGGAATAGTGAGGAAAGCATTTTTATGGGGGTAAGGTTGGTAGAGAGAAAGTAGAATAATGTAGAGTGAGCTGGGATTGCTGACCTATGTTTCATCATAATAAAAGACAATGAGTTAAAGTGGGCCATGCACTGAATTAAGAATAAAAAAAAAATCTTTCTCCTAGGTCTACAACTTCTACTTATAAACTGGATACTTTTTTTGCTTGTTTGCTTTTTGGAGGTATTTGGAATTACGTGACTTGCTCAGGATCACACAGTATGTGTATGAGACTGGATTTGAATTTAGGTCCTCCTGACTTCAGGGGAAACTGAGTAATCTTCAGCAAACCTTTTTGCTTTTATGGGAATCATCTACAAATCAGAAGATGGGACTGGATGAGTTAAATCCTGGCTCTCCAATTTATGACTTGCATTATGTGAGCAAGTCACTTAGTGTCTTTGGCTGGCAATTTCCTCATTTGTAAGGAAAAAAGACTAAATGAGCTCTCGGATTTTTTTTTTTCTAGCTCCAACTCTGAATCTAGGACCCTGCAGTCTCTAGCTTTTTTCAATAAAGCAAGCAAGTAATCTCTCTCTCTATCATAAGCATTTATTAAGTGCTTACTAATGTGGCAGATGCTGTATTAGGAGCTGAGGATACCATAACAAAAGTAAAACAGTATCTGCCTTCAAAGAACTTACCTTCTATTGGGGATGAAAACATGACATATATAGGTATATAAAAATAATTGTAAATTATTTATAAATACAAAATATTTTAAATATATAATATAAATATAAACTACATAGATATATAAAAATAAATATAAAAAGTATCATTTCTGGCTCCCATATTCTTGCTCTATGAATGTGTTATGTGACTTTGGACAAATAATTTTATTTCTTGGGGGATTCTATTTGAAGAAAAGGTTAATTTAGCAGAGTGATTTCTAAAATCTTTTTCATCCATATAGTTCTGACCTCTAAATAATTTCAAAACAAACAAGCAAACAGCAACAATAAAACCAATAGGGCATAAACTACGTAGAGATGCAGTCTTCTTTGGGTCATGATGTTATAAGAGTAAACTAGGATTTAAATTGAACACATTTGACCATCCATGTCTGGGTAAAAGAAATTAGGATAGGTCAACATAGAAAACACATTCAACTTTCAGACAGGTTTGATGAGGAGGAAGAAAAGGCATTAAATCCATCAAAATAAGTAGAGTCTCTTGTTTCTTCTTGCCATTCCAGGCTAAACCTCAACCCACACATCAATTTGTTAGATGGCAAGACAGAGCAATAACGGAGGCAAGTTGCCATTAGCAGACAAGACAATTTCATCAAACAAAATCTCACAAATAATATATTGTTGTTTGTCATCAAGACACTTAATACACGAGAGGCCTTTTCAAAAGCTCCTCTAATCAATTTCTTCTAATTTACCAACTCTGTGGATCCATGAGAGCAATAGTAATTTCATATTTTACAGAGCCACAGAGGTGACGACAATTGATTCAGTTCTGGAAGGTATTGTAATGACTTTGAATGAACTTGAAGGATTTTGCATTTGTTTTCAGGGGCTGTTAGAGAAAGTGATTCAAACTCTGCCACACGGGCACAATTTGTAAAGGTTGTACATGAAAACGACGGGATTAGCTTTTTCACAGAGACAGCTATCTTCTTGTCATAACCTCACTGCTCGTGAGGCAAGCTGATCCTGGCGCTGAAACACTTGACTTCCTTTTTTATCTGTATTTCTGCGGTAGCAGAAATCATTTCTAAACATCTGAAGGGAAAAAAGGCAATTATTGAAAATCCGCCTAGAATGACTTGGTTTTCTAAATTGTGTTTCCTTAACAAGCATACCCAAAACAAGCTGGCCGAAATAGAGTGGGGGGGGATTTTTGCTTCTTGGTTTTAGTTCTGCTGAAAATAAATGTTTCCACTCATTCTGGTTGCTCTGACATTGGCCTGGTCTTTGGAGATACAGAGAAATCTGAACTAACTGCAGTGTGAGAGGAATGAGGTCATAGGATTATAGATTTAGCGTTTAGAGGGATTGTAGAAACTATTTTGTTCACACTCTCATTTCACAGAAGAGGAAACTGAGACCCAGAGAGGTTAAGTGAATTGCCTAGGATTGCACAGGAACTGAGAGGCTGATTCAGGAAATGAACCCAGATGCTTCAATGTCCAGTTCAGTGGTCTTTTCACTATATTAGATGCTTGGATTCATCTAATTTTCTAATTAGCTGAGGCAGCATGGAGTAATGAATAGAGAGTAGCCTATAAGCTAGGAGGATTTGGGTTCAAGCCCTGCTTGTGACATATATTGTGTGTGTGAGATCCTTATGTGATCTAGGCAAGACTTTTAAATTATGAAGAAGTAATTGACCTAGATTGGCAGAGAAACTTTCTTCATCTAGGAATTCCCTTTCCCAATGAAATAACAGGTCTAGTCCCCATTCCCTTCTAGCAAAGGTTTATGCAAAGTCTCTCTGTTTAAAAAATAATTAATTTGTTTTAAATATACATTGCTTTATGAATCATGTTGGGAGAGAAAAATCAGAACAAAAAGGAAAAACCATGGGATAGGAAAAAAAACATAAAAAAAGCAAACATAGCATGTGTTGATTTACATTCAACCTCCATAGTTCTTTTTCTGGGATTGCTTTGAATCACTGAAGAACCAAGAGTTTCATAGTTTATCATTGCACATTCTTGCTGTTATTGTATACAATGTATTCCTGGTTCTGCTCAGTATCAGTTTGTGTAAATCTTTCCAGGCTTTTCTAAAATCATTTTGTTCATTATTTTTAATAGAACAGTTATATTTCATTACCTTCATATACCACAATTTGTTGAGCCATCCCATCCCCCAATTGATGGGCATCTACTCATTTTCCAATTCTTTGCTACCACAAAAGAGCTGCTAGAAACATTTTTTGCACATGTAAGTCCTTTTTCCTCCCTTATGATTTCCTTGGGATACAGACCCAGTAGTGGTATTGCTAGGTGAAAAGGGTGTGCACAGTTTTATAGCCCTTTGGGCTTAGTTCCATATCAGAAAGTACTTGTTGAAAAAGATTGTTTTTAGTAAAAAATATATTTATTGTTCTTAAGGCCTTATTGAGTGTAATCTATGGAACATATGACTTTATCTTTGCACAGTGAGAATCAGGATTACTTGCATTACCATGAAGATTATAATGTCTTATTGTCTAGGAAGGTGTGTAGCCCTAGATGATGTAGGCTCATAAGTAGAATCAGTATGCCAATCACTCTATTTGTTTTTATTATGACATATTCCTTTATCCTACATATCTACTATGTAGGAGAATGTTCCAGTGAATTCAAGGTTTTGATCAATTGAAATCTTCCTCCCTTCTTCCTTCTCTTCCTCGTTTCCTTCCTTCCTTCCTTCCTTCCTTCCTTCCTTCCTTCCTTCCTTCTTTCTTTCTTCTTTCCCTCCTTCCCCTCCTTCCCTCCCTCCCTCCCTCCTTTTTTTCCTCCCTCCTTCTCTCTCTCTTCTTTCCTTCCTTCCTTCCTTCCTTCCTTCCTTCCTTCCTTCCTTCCTTCCTTCCTTCCTTCCTTCCTTCCTTCCTTCCTTCCTTCCTTCCTTCCTTTCCTCCCTCCCTCCCTTCCTTCTTCTCTTCCTCTTTCCCTCTCTCTCTCCCTCCTGAGCTTTAACAAAATAAAATGAAATAATGAAGTTGTGTGGAGGCCAGTTGTTTGACAAAGAGTTGGTTTGCAGCTCAAGGTTTAGGTACTTGTTAAAACATAAGTCCCTCTGGGAGAAACAATACTTTTTCAAACCAGAGGAGATTCATGTGTGGGGTAAAGGTTATAGGATCACAAAAATCTAAGAGCTAGAAAAAAACCTCAGAGGCCATCTAAAAAAAGTGTCTGAACAAGAATCCCTTGTGTAAAATTCATGTGAGAAAATTGTCATTCATTTTTTTTTACCAAGAGTCCCAGAGAAGAAATTACATTATCTCTTGAGATAGCCCATTTCTTTAATTTTTACTGATATAAAAACTAAATTGACCTCTTTACAAATTCTAACTCATCATTAGAAGTTTTGTTCTCTGATGCCTAGCAAAATTAGTTAGATGGCATTATATATATATACATCACTGGAAATGGAGCCAGGAAGATCCAAGTTCAAATCCTGTCTCAGACACTTATTAACTTTGTAACACTGGGCAGGCCATTTAATCTCTCTCATACTCAATTTCCTCATTTGCAAAGTGGGAATAACAAAAGTCCTAATCTCATAGGATTTTGTGAGGATCAAAGTGATTTGTAAACCTTAAAGAACTATAAAAACAGATGGCATTATTAAATAGTTCCATTCTCTCTTTTACATGGCATTTATTCAAATTTTTGAGAGTGGAGATCATGTCCTAAGTCTTCTTTTTCCCAAGCTAATTCTATCAATTTATTCTCATACAGCACGGACTTGGGGTCTTTCACCCCTTTGGTTTTTCTGTTCTGTCTGTTTTCCATAATATCGATGTCCCTCAAAAAATATGGTGCCCAGATTTAAACACTATCCTCCAGATGTGGTCTGACTGTGGTAGAACCAGACGTATGATCACCTTTTTTGTTCCAGACAAGATTCTTTCTTAATGTAGCCTAAAATTGCTTGATTTTCTTGGTTTCCATATCATTGTCTCATGGTATTGAGTATAAACTTAAGTAAGGGTACTTCAAATTTTAGGATTATATGATTTTTGTAGGTCATTGCTTATCACTTGAATTTTATTATGACAGAATTTCAAATAATAGGTTTATAGATTCAGAGTTAGAAGGGATCGTTGTGAGCATTTAGTTCTATCTACTTATTTTTTAGGATTTTAGATTAGAATTTTGGAATTCATGCTGGTTAAGTGGCTGGCCCAAGATCACTTAAACAGCAGAAGCAGGATCCAAATCTAGCTTCTCTGATCCCAGATTCAGGGCTCACATCCTTTCCCAGGAGCAGTTTAATGTTAAGAAAGTACCCCAGTCATTCCAGGTAGACTAAATGGCACCAGGAAATCTGAGAAAAAGGACAAAGAACTAGGAGGCTATTGATAGATAACTTTGCTGGTGAACCCATTTTCTATAGAACGGGTGTTGACATTTCAGAATATATGACAAATTTCTTACAGTAGGAAATCTCAGTAAGAGTTGCAAATCATCAGAGCTCCCCTCCATTTGCTGCTTCTTCCATTTCTTCCACTTGTATTCTTTATCTACTTTTCCAAAGAAAGGAATTTTTTCTTTGACATTAATAGAGACCTTTCCCACATGAAATAACCTGATAATAAACTTCCAATTTCTCATGATTCAGACTCATTTATTATCCATGCATTCATTCAACCAACAAGTGTTCATTATATGTATTCTGTAGGCACTTAGAACACAAATACAATGAATGAAACAATTCTTACTTGCAAGGAGCTTACAAGGAAACTTAATAGACTGAATAGGAAAAGACAACAAGGACATGTATAATTATATACAGAATGAATACTAGTAGTTAAATGAAAGGTAGTTTGAGAGGCTAGGAGATCAAGAAAGACTTCAATATAGTGCTTGAACTGCCTCTTGAAGGAAGAAAATATTTTTTAGACAGAATTGAAAAGGAAGCACATTCCAGGGATAGAGAAATTCTAGTCAAAGTCATGGAAACAGGAGATGGATAGAAAAAGTTAGTATGACTGAATTTCAGAGTGTGTATGTATGTGTAGGAAGTAATGTACAATTAGGCTGGAAAGTCAGATTGGAGGTCAAGTTGTGAAGGGTGCTAAAAGCTGAACAGAGGAGATTATATATGATGCTAGAAACAATAGTAAGGCAGTGTAGTTAGTTGATTAAGGGGATGGCAAGTTCTAGGCCTGAGAAAAATCATTTTTATAGGAATATTGAGGATATAGTGAGGTGGTAAAGAACTTGAGTTAGGGACAAATTAAGAGTTTGTTGCAATTGCATAAGTGCGAGGTGATGGGAGACTGAATTAAAGTGATGATTGTGTGAGTAGAGAAAAGGTACCGGATGCAAGAGATGTGGATACTAAAATGGCAAGAGTTGTTAGAATATAGGGTGAAGAGACTGAAGAGTTAATTATAGTGTCAAAGTTATGAACTCAGGAGAATGAAGTAATTCTGGTATTTGCAATAGAAATAAGGATTTTTTGGAAAAAATAGTTTCGTTTTAGATATACTTGACATGTATAATAGGCAACTAGTGATGAAGACTGATGCTCAGAATAGAAACTGGGACTGGATATATAGATTTGGAAGTCACTGACATTGCATAATAAATAAATCTATAAATGCTAATGAGGTCACCAAGAAAGAGACTGTGAGGAGACAAGAGTAGGAGATTTAAGAGAGAGCCTTGGGGGAACAGTCATACTTAAAGGGTATTATTTGGATGACAGATCTATCAAAGCTGATGAGTGCTGAGACAGGGGGGAGGAGAACCAGTAGAATAGTGTCACAGAGCTAAGAGCAGAGAGACTATGCAGGAGGAAAGGATTGTCAAAAGGGTCAAATGCAGTAAAGAGATCCAGAAGAATTAAGAATGCAAAAAAGATGGTCAAATTTTACAATTCAGGTCAGAATTTACAATTCTGTCAATTTTGCAGAAAAAATTTCAGGCCAGTTATCAGTAGGAGGCTAGACTGCAAAGATTTGAGGTGTGAGCTAGTAGAGATTAAAATAGAATAGGGATATAAACAGGATTTTCTAGGAGTTTGATTGGAGACAGGATGTATGGAGATGGGAGGGTCTTTTTTTTAAAGGATGGAAATTTGGGACTGTTTGGATACAGTGGGGAAGGAGTCTGTAAATAGGGAGAGGTTAAAGATTAGAGAGAAAATGATGATGACAAATATATCTTCTGAAGAAGTTAGGAGCAGATGGGATCAAGGAAGGGTACATAGGGACAAGTTTACCTTGAGAAGGAGAAGGTCATGTAATATATAGTTTCCCTAAAAATTATTCCATGTGTGAGCCAGCCTCCACTCACAATCTTGGCTCGTAAGCTTCCTTCCCCATGTTTATTTTACTAGACTAAGTGGAATGTACACGCACACACACAAAGACATATATATATATTCATCTATTTATATATGTATATATATACATACATATAGTATATATTGTAGGTTTGAAGTCTGACATTTTATTAAATAGCATGGCAAAACTCTGCTGAAAGAGGTGATGAACTTAAGAAGTAGAATAAATCATATGCTTTTTTTTTAAATGACCAAGGAGGAATTTTGTTGTGTTTGACCATAAACATTTGCTACAGAGATTTTGTTTTTCTTTTTTTTTAAATTGGATATGAGTGGGAAGGAGGGGATAGGGCTAGAGTTGCAAAAAAAGTTAATGAAATATGTTTCTTGTATTTTTTCTTTTCCTTCCCTCCCCTCCCCTTTCCTCCCCTCTCCTTCTCTCCTTCCTTTCTCCCTTCCTCCCTTCCATGTACTGTCTCATTTGGTCCTAACAGCAACCTTGTGAGAAAGATGCCATTGTTATTCTCATTTTACAAATGAGGAAACTGAGGTGAAAAGAGGTAAAATGTCAAGGGCCACAGCTAGGATTTCAACCCATGTCTTCCTGACTCTAAGTCCAGCACTCGATTCATTATGTCCTTCCTAGGTGCCTTACTTACTACAAAGTAATTTTTCTTTCTCCAGAGAGAAGGTAAAATCAGTTGCAAAGATAAAGAAAGGTATTATATAGAAAATGGGCCTTGAGCTTAGCTTTGAAGGAAACTAGAGATTCCAAGAGGTAGAGATAAGGAGGGAATAAGTCACAGGCATAAAGGATAGATCGTACAAAGTTGTAGAAACAGAATTGTTCGTATATGCATCGTGTGGTGGTAAATAGAGACAGGTCAGGGGCTCTAGTGGCAATAGAACACTTGGTGAAGATGAACGCAGAACAATGGCCTATATAGATTGGGGATTGTAGTGTAGTGTCAGGGTGCAAGATGCTGATCTGGGTCTCCTCCTCCTGTGCTGTCATTGTGGTGTGTGGAAGTATTAATAGGTGTCTGCAATCATATGGGTCTGTGCCTCATGCTTCTCCTGGATTTATACCCAGCATGTATCATTGGGGAATGATGTGATGATGATGGGCAGGGATAGATGGGATCTAGCCATAGCTATCTGAAGTAAATCAACTGAGCTTGCTTCTATTTTCCTGTCTCTAGAGAATGAAGTCAGCAGTGATACTGAGCTTCTATAGTCATGTTGTGATGATTACCATAGGTGAGTGAAACTTCCAGGTAACTTGTCAATTTTGTTCTGCTGTAGGCCCTTTTTGGGGTTGAATCTCAAAGTTCTTGCCCTCTGGTGGACACCCCCTCCTCCCATTAAGTTTTTATTTCCAGGTGCTTCTGCTTTCTGTCTATTCAGAATCACAGGTCCAGTGAAACTACTCTTTCCAGCTCCATCCACATCCTAGTTTATTTGTTAATGACCCATTACTCAGGTGTTCTATCCCTTCGCCTGTGAAACCCCCGCAATACCATTTTATAATACTGTAAATATTTTAGACATACAATGATAAAAAGAATTTCTATTCACTATTAAGAGAAAGATCATTTCATCACTAGGAGCAGTGGGATACATCCTGGTCACACCCAACTGGCTCCAATGAGCCCTTCCGACCTTTTCCCACCATTGCTTCATAGCAGTTGCCTTGAGGAAGCTCAGGGAAGTCTGGGCCTTGCTTCCAGGGGAGTTTCTGATGACCATGTCTTCCCACCTGCTCACTTATTTCATTATCTCTCCCCTCAGCACACCAGCAGGCTGCTGCCAGTGTCCGAAGCTAATGTTCCTGAACAACCCATTCCCAGTGAACTTGAACATGCTTTCAATTATCCACTGCCGATCTGCAGCCTCCTCCCTGCTTGGAGCCCATATCCAGGGTTGATTTCTCTCTTTTAGAACTTTCGATCAGGGGTCTGGGTGCCACTGTGAAGTGGTAATTAGGAAAGTTTGGTAATGGAAACAGAGGTTGAGGTTGGGAGGGATGGGGGTGTTAGACAGGGGACTGCCATGTAATTCCTGCCAAAGTTTTTGAAACCTCATCCTCTGCTACTAAAATTCAGGGAGTGAAAGAGCTGAGAATTAGGATAAGGAGAGAAAGAATAATAACAACAATAATACTTAATAGGTATGGATTTTACCTTAACAGTTTTAAAAGCATTTTTATAAACTTGATCTCATTTCCTTTTCAAAGCAATGTCAATTAGTCAATAAATAATAATCAAATATTTATTATATGCCAGACCCTGTGCTAAGTGATAAGGATACAAAGAAAGGCAAAAGTTCATTCTTACTGTCAAGGAACTCTCAAGGAGTATAATAGGAGTCAACATATAGAATAAATCAGCAATAATCAACAAAGGAAGGGGAAATAGCATTAAGGGTAATGCTTCTTGTAGGAGGAAGGATGTTAGCTGTGACTTGAAAGAAGCCAGAAAAGTTAAGAAGTAAAGATGGGGAAGGGGAGCCTTACAGGAGGAGGAGTAGTCAGTGAAAATGCCAGGAGTCTGAAGGTGGAATGTCTTGGATAAAGAAGTTCAAGGAGTCCAGTATCACTAGATCAAAGAGAATGTGGAGGGGTTGGGGACAGGGAATAAAGTATAAGATTGGAAAGATGAGGGGGACATGTGATTAAGGACTCTGAATGTCAAGCAGAGGATTTGATATTTGATACTGGATTAAAGAAAGCCACTAGAATTTATTAAGAATGGGGATGATCTGGCCAGTCCGGAACCTTAAGAAGATTACTTTATTAGCTGAGGGGAAGATGCATTGGAGGGAAGATGGATTAAGCTCCGTGAGGCAGACAGACCCTGGTGGTTAATAGTCTGAGGGTAAGGTGATAGGGTGCTAACAATGTTAGAAGAGAGATGAGAAAGAATTTAAAAGATGTTATGAAGAGAAAATCAACACATCTTGTTAAAAGATTAAGTATGACCTAAACTAATCTATCTATTTAGTGCTATACCAATCAAACTCCCAAGAGATTATTTAACTGAACTAGAAAAAATAACAACAAAATTCATCTGGAAAAACAAAAGGTCAAGAATTTCAAGGGAATTAATGAAAAAAAATGCAAATGAGGGTGGCCTAGCTGCACCAGATTTAAAACTATATTATAAAGCAGTGGTCACCAAAACCATTTGGTACTGGATAAGAAATAGAGTAGTGGATCAGTGGAATAGGTTAGGTTCACAGAACAAAATACTCAATGACAATAGTAATCTGGTGTTTGACAAACCCAAAGACCCCAGTTTTTGGGATAAAAACTCACTATTTGGCAAAAACTGCTGGGATAATTGGAAACTAGTCTGGAAGAAATTAGGCATTGACCCACACCTAACACCATATACCAAGATAAGGTCAAAATGGATTCATGATCTAGGCATAAAGAATGATATTATAAACAAATTAGAACAATGTAGGATGGTTTACCTCTCAGACCTGTGGAGGGGGAAGGAATTTGTGACCAAAGAAGAACTAGAGGTCATCATTAATCACAAAATAGATAAGTTTGACTATATCAAGTTGAAAAGTTTTTGTACAAACAAAATGAATGCAGACAAGATTAGAAGGGTAGCAGTAAACTGGGAAAATATTTTTACATCCAAAGGTTCTGATAAAGGCCTCATTTCTAAAATATATAGAGAATTGACTCAAATATATAAGAATTCAAGCCATTCTCCAATTGACAAATGGTCAAAAGATATGAACAAACAATTTTCAGACGAAGAAATTGAAACTATTTCCGGTCACATGAAAAGGTGCTCCAAGTCACTATTGATCAGAGAAATGCAAATTAAGACAACTCTGAGATACCACTACACACCTGTCAGATTGGCTAAAATGACAGGAAATGATAATGATAGCTGTTGGAGGGGATGTGGGAAAACTGGGACACTGATACATTGTTGGTGGAACTGTGAACGGATCCAACCATTCTGGAGAGCAATTTGGAGCTATGCTCAAAGAGTTATCAAACAGTGCATACCCTTTGACCCAGCAGTGTTTCTACTGGGTCTATATCCCAAAGAGATTTTGAAGAAGGGAAAGGGGCCCACATGTGCAAAAATGTTTGTGGCAGCCCTTTTTGTAGTGGCAAGAAACTGGAAATTGAAAAGATGCCCATCAATTGGAGAATGGCTGAATAAATTATGGTATATGAATGTTATGGAATATTATTGTTCTGTAAGAATTGACCAACAGGAGGATTTCAGAGAGGATTGGAGAGATTTGCATGAACTGATGCTGAGTGAAATCAGCAGAACCAGGAGAACATTATACACAGCAACAAGACTATATGATGATCAATTTTGATGGACATGGTTCTCTTCAACAATGATGTGATTCAAACCACTTGTGCTGCGATGAAGATAGTCATATACATCCAGAGAGAGGCCTGTGGGAACTGAGAGTGAACAACAACACAGCATTTTAACGCTTTCTGTGAATATTTCCATGCATTCTGTTTTCCTTCTTAGGTTGTTTTTTTTCCTTCTTCTCTTTCTAGATCTGATGTTTCTTGTGCAGTAAGATAACTGTATAGATATGTATACATGTATTGTATTTGTCACATAATTTATCCTATCTAGCATGTATTAGATTACCTGTCATCTAGGGGTGGGGGCAGGGGGAGGGAAAGGAAAAGCTTGGGAAAAAAAAGTTTTTTTTGCAAAGGTCAATGTTGAAAGGTCACTCATATGTTTTGCAAATAAAAAGCTTTATTAAAAAAAATAAAAGATTAAGTATGAGGGGTGAGAGAGGAGGAAGGGTTGAAGATGACATTTGGGATGTGATCTGGATGAATGGGGAAATGATGGAAAATACTATGGACAATGTAGGGAAGTTAGGAAGAAAGAATGGAGTTTTCAGGATGGCAGAACAGATAATGAATTTAGTTGTGGACATATTGAATTTAAGATATTTGTGAGACATTCAGTTTGAAATGTCCAATAAGCCATGGGAGACACCAGATTAGAAGTCAGCAGAGGTTAGGATTGGATAAATAGATGTAAGATTATTGAGTACAGAGATGATAATGGAATGTATGGGAGTTGATAAGGTCATCATAAGCAGTAATACAGAGCTGGAAAAGAAGAACCCTGGAGAAAATCTCCAGCTATTGGGCATGATCTGGATGACGTTCCAGCAAAGAAGCTTGAAAAGGAGTCATTAAAGAGATAACAGAATCAGGATAGAGTAGTTATATGAAAACCTAGAGGGAAGAGAGTATCAGTAAGAGGGGGGAGAATGACAATGTCATCATCTGCAAAGAAAGATGATTGAGAAAAAGATCATTAGATTTGGCAATAAAGAGATGACTGCTAACTTTAGAGATAGTAGTTTCAATTGAATGTTGATGCCAGAATCTGGATTGTTGGAAAGTTAAGAAGAGAGTGAGAAGAAAAGAAGTAGTGGTATCCAGTGGAGATGACATTTTTTTGAGGAGTTTAGACACAAAGGGAGGAGAAATATGGGATGATAGTGAGTGGGGATTGATGGATCAAGCAAGAATTTTTTGAGGCATGAGCATTTTTGTACACAACCTAAATTCAGGATCTCTATCAGAGAATTTTCTTTATGAAAGAGAACAAGGCATTGTAGAAAGTGTGTTGGGCCTTTCTGTGACAGTTTTTAGTTGTGTGATCCTGTTGTGTGCTATTAAATGGGATTAGACACTGGTCATACTGTTCCTAAGTGTCACATGTGGTTCAGTTTAAAAATGCTATTGGATATTCAGGGTTAAGTGAGGTCTGTGGTAATTATAGAATGGTAAAAAAAAGGCTTTGTGTAATAGACTGGACTAGATTTGAAAACAGAGAAGCTAGGAAAGAGTGATCTTTTCCTTACCCCCTATACCACTAGGATGTTAGCTACAAAGCAAATATTGGGATTGGGATTGGGTAGAAAACAGGAGACAGGAGTAGGAGATTGAGGAAGAAGGGACAGAAGAAGAGGCAGTGGTCATGAGAGATCAGAGCAAAGGAGAGTGAAGGAGAAATATTTTTTCAATAGCAGGGAAAATGAAAGTTATCAAAGCGTCGCATATTTACTATTTAACTATCTTGAGTATTTTTCCTTGTCCATTTAACACAATCATTCTTAAATGCTGATAACCAATTATTTGTTCTTAGACTATTATTTGTCTGAAGATAAGTGGTATTGTGGAGGGTTCCATAAAAAAGCAATTAGCATTGCCATCTATCTCAATGAAAGACAATAATATTAATTAATAGCCATACCAGAGAATAACACAAATTTTTTTAAAACCCTCTACAATAGAGAAATCTGCAGGGGCCAAATTTTCTCCAACTGCATCTCTGACAGATGCCTATTTATTTTTGTAACAAGTGGATACTGTCGGCATCTTCAGTCACAGAAGGGCAATTCTTTAATTCTGTCATTGAGACTGTGGGAAAGTATCTCGACCATGAGACTGAGACTGGATTGGAGGCTGAGAAAGCAGGAGAGGGTGGTGATGGGCCTAGCCAGGGTCAGAACCAGGAGTCCTTAACCAGGCATGGTGCTGAGAATAAGGGATGCAAAGAAAGACAAAAACCAGTCCCTGTTTTCAAAGTGCTCACAGTCTAGTGTGGGGGGACATGCAAAGAGCTATATACAAATAAATCATAAGTATTTTGGGGGGTATGGTCTCAAAGGAATTGAGATTAAGGAAGATGAGGAGAGGCTTTCTGATGAAGAGAAGAATTTATTCGGGAGATGTTATGAGGTAGAAATGATAGGACTTAGAAGATGATTGGATATGGAGGTAAGTCGGGTTTTCATGGCACAAAATCTAAAAGCTATTTTATTCTTCTTATTTATTACATTGGAATTTGGGTATTTGGGTATATTTAAAACATTTGATAATGCTCTTTTATGATACCTAACCTCAGCAAATAGGCTGTTCCAGATGTGAATAAAATGAGACTGGTGAGATAAAGTGCCCAATTAAGTCTCTTAACCATGGTTTTTTAAAATAAAAATAAGTTATTAAAATAATGGAATTTGGACTAAATTTGTAGAAATGTAAGTCTTGTCCCAAATACATGTGGTTAAAATAAGATCACTTTGAAAGGCATATACACAAATATATGTATATGTATATATATATGTGTGTAACTTTTAAAATAAAAAAGTAAGGATATAGACTGCAATTATGGTTTTTTCCAAGTTATATTTTGGGTAAAGCCTGGCTTATATTTGGACCAGTGTTGTACTGATTAAACTAAACTCAAAAGGAAGTATCTAAAAATCCAAGATATAAGATTGAACAAGATTTAAAGAAATAAAACAGTCATAACTTGGTGCCTTCTTTCTAATTTCAACTATTATCAAGTTCTGCTTAATGAAATATTTGACATTTTCTCAAATCTGAGTTACATATTTGCTCTCTCTCATACTTCCTTGAGTCAGAAATATTCTAAGGCTTTGCTTCTCTCAAGTGTATATGGGTTTTATGGTTCTTTACATGAAAAATTATTTCCAAGATGAATTTAAAAACCAACATTTTTACTTTCCTAAAGTTCACTTTCATCTTCAATGGTGAGATGAGAATTTTTTTTCCTCTGCTCTCATGAATTAGCTTGATTAGAATTCCTCCTTCTCCTTTCTTTGTACTATGAAAGACAAATTCAGATTGTTTTTCTCAGAAAAAAAACATATTTTCCAATGAAGGAGAATTTCTTGGAACTCCAACTAACTTATTCAATTGAACCCTATTAATTTACCCCTTCTTTATAATCAATGGGTCTTTAACATTAGTTATCATTTATTGAGCATGATCCTAGGAGGCTTTATTAATTGTGAAATTCCTTTACTAGTTTTTAATTACATGACAGATTAATTAATTGCAGATTCACTTCTATCTCTTTGACTATTTTGATGGATAGGAAAGTTGTTGAATAGTCACACAATGCCTTTTGATTTTACCAAAACTCACCAATCAATAACTAAACTTCCAAGGGCCATAGAGATGGACTACTCAATTGTTGGTAGAGTAGGTTAGGAGGCAATCATTGCAAGGCAGTAAAAGGCAGAACTTTTTTTCTGACATTCCAGGAGTGACAGGAAGTCTGCATTAAGAATCTGAGGTTAAGCAGAAAGCAATCCTTAAGTTTTTCCAGCTATTGGTGGTTTTCATGTTGGTGATAATAGTATGTATATGGTTGCATGAGGAAAGGCACTCCAACCTCTGAGATGAGTTATTTCCTAGCACACAGTTCATCATTTTTAATTTTTCATTTGTGCATTCATTGATTCACCTATTCCTATTTCTGTCTGCATCAATAGACAATTTGCTTATTCTACTATGATTTTAACTTTCCTTCTGGTTCCCCATTTGTGCTTCCATAAGATTCTCTCTTTTAAAGTGACAACTAATGTCTATAAAATTTCTACATAATGCATCTTCTCATCAGAAAATACCTCTAGTTACTCAATTCATAAATGTTTTCAAGCACCTACTCAAAGTAAGTCTCTATTTTAGGTGCTAAGGATGAATACAAAAGCAAAAATTAACTATGGCTACCCTCAATGAGTTTATATTTTATTGCCACCTTTGTTTGACCTTTCGTGTAGCTCTCTTTGCTATGTGATTTTGCAGGGATATGCTGAAAGTATCTGCTCTTTGATCTTTTTTTGTGAATCAATATTCTAATACATATACCATTTGGGGATGGAGTACAATTCGATTCTTTTCAGTTTGATTCAGTTTAATTTGATTCAACAATTAAACAAATGTTATAAACTCATGTTCTTCCACCCTGTACATGCTAAATTGTGTAACTACTAGTTTTGCTGTGCACAAAGTTTAAATATATGTTAGATAAGAAAAAAAGATGCATCATGAAAAGGCATATTGTAGATAAAAAGATTTTTTTTAACAGAATTCATATTTTAGTTAGGAAAAATAGTTTTATAAATGTTCTATTTTCATTGTCCTTTCTCTTAGAGTATGCATATGTTCTTGGGTAATAGACTAAACAAGATATGAAAACAAAGAGAGAAGCTGGGAAAGAGTGATCTTTTCCTTACCCCTATACCACTAGGATGTTAACTACAAAGCAAACATTGGAATTGGGATTGGGCAGAAAACAGGAGACAGGAGTAGGAGATTGAGGAAGAAGGGACAGAGGAAGAGGCAGTGGTCACAAGAGATCAGAGCAAAGGAGAGTGAAGGAGAAAGTTTTTCAATAGCAGGGAAAATGAAAGTTATCAAAGTGTCACATATATGCTATATAAGTATCTTAATATAGTATTTTTTTCCTTGTCCATTTAACACAGTCATTCTTAAATGCTGATAACCAAACTTTTGTGTTCCAAATTTTTCTCCCTCCTTCCCCACCTCCCCCTTCCCTAGATAGCAAGTAATACAGGTTAAACATATGCAATTCTTATGAACACATTTCCACATTTATCATGCTGCACAAGAAAAATGGGGATCAAAAAGGGGAAAAATGAGAAAGAAAAAAATAAATAAATAAACAACAATAACAACAAAAAAAGTGAAAATATTAACCTGTGATGCACATTAAATTCCCACAGTCCTCTCTCTGGATGCAAATGGCTGTTTCCATCACCAATCTATTGGCCTGAATCACCTCATTGCTGAAAAGAGCCAAACCCATCACAGTTGTTCATTGCATAATCTTGTGTTGCTGTGTACAACGTTCTCTTGGTTGGCATCAGTTCACGTAAGTCTCTCCACACCTTTCTGAAATCATCCTGCTTATTGTTTTTTATAGAACAATAATATTCGATTATGTTCATATGCCATAACTTATTCAGCCATTCCCCTATTGATGGGTATTCTCTCAGTTTCTAATTCCTTGTGCTTACAAAAAGGGGCTGCTACAAACATTTTTGCACATGTGGGTCCCCTTCCCTCCTTTAAGATCTCTTTGGGATATAGGCCCAGTAGGACACTGCTGAATCAAAGCACATCCTTTGTATGAAGGAACACAATACCCAGAATACTGAGATAAAATTTTCTTCTGTGCATCAGAATCTTGCCTGGATCCATTTCTTTCTCACTCATATCAAGTAGATGCTTAAGAAAAATATTCTGCAGTCAGTGTTTGCATTGTATCAGTATAATGACTACATGTGTAATGACTCCAGTCTAACACAGACATGTTAGTATGATTCCCCAGAACGCCACCTCAGTTGCTTTCCTTCATCTACACAGACTGGCTGCTCTGTGGTAATACATACTGTCTATCTAATAAAGTCTGGACTTTTGTCTGACATTCAAAATCTTCTATAATCTCATATTAACTTTCTTTTCCAGGATTCTTTCTTACTAGTCCAGCCAAATCCATATTCCAGCCAAAAAAGACTATTTGCCATCTCTTATAAGTATCCCATATGCTCAAGTTTCTTTATATTCGGTCATGGAATTTCTTGTGCCAAGAATGTCCTCCCTCCCATCTCTATCTGTGGAAATCCTAACCATCCTTCAACTCTGAGCTCAAATACAATCTCCTTAATGAAGTCTTATTTGTTTTCCCTATACAGAAATAATTTCCCCCCCCTCAATCAGGATTATAGTTTTATAGCTTGAAGGAATATCAGAAATCATAGTCTAGTCCTTCCCTTTTTATAGATGAAGGAAAATGAGACCTAGAGTGGGACTTGCCCAACATCGCACAAATGATAAGTGGCAGAGGCTGAATTTGAGCCATTTTCTGTTACTAAATCCAGTATTCTTCCCATTGGGCATTGTTTTGCTTTCTTTATGTATTTTATGAAGTAATGGAATGTCTGAAGAGTGAAAGGACTTGCCTATAGGAAAGTGGCAACTCCAGGATTAAGACCTGTCATATGATTTTAACTTTTGTATCTTTCAACTAAAACATGCTATCTCATCCTATTCTATTTGTATGAAGAGGGTCACACAATCTCTCATTATGGAAAGACGTCTGGGATTATCCATTTCATTAGACCTGGGTTGAAAACCTTCAGAATCATCCCTGACAAATCAGCATTCAGCCTCTGCCTAGACTGCCAATGTTGGGAACTTACTAACTCTAGGGCAGTCCATTCCACTTTTGGATATCTCTAAGTTTTAAGTATAAAAATAGCAGTAACAAAAACTCATGTTTATATAGTGCTTTTAGATTTGCAAATTCTTTTTATTCCATTGGTCTCTTCACTTGAAGCAGTGAGTACCTTCTTTGTTCCTTCCCTTTCTCTTTCTCTCCCCTTTTTCCTACTCATTCCTCTTTTTCTTCTTTTACTTCTTTCCCTTCTGCTTTCCTTTCCCCTTCTTCTTCCCATTATCCTTCCTTTTCCCCTTTCCCTTTCCCTCTCCCTTTCCCTTTTTCTTTTCCTTTCCCTTTCCCTTTTCCTTCCATTCCCTTCTGTTCCATTCTGTTCCCTACCCTTCCTTTCCCCTTTGCCTTCCCTTCCTCTTTCCTCTTCCCCTTCCTTTTCCCTTTATCCTTCCCTTTCCCTTTCTTTCTCTTTCCCCTTCTTTGTCTTTCCCCTTCCCTTTCCTTTACTTCCTCTTCCTCTTTCCTTTTCTCCCTCTCTTTCTCCTTCCTTTTCCTTTCCTTCTTTCCCCTTCCCTTTCCTTTGCTATTTCTATTCCCCTTCGCCTTCCCTTTCCTTCTTCCCTCTTCCCTTTCTCCTTCCCTTTCTTTTCCCTCTCTCTTCCCCTTCCCTTTCCTTTTCCCTTTCTTTGCTCTTCTTCCTTTCCAACACTTTCTATTCCCTTCACTTTCCCTTTCCTTCTTCTTCCCTTTCCTTTTCCTTTTCTCCTTCCCTTTCTTTCCCTTCCCTTTCCCTTCCCAGTTCTTTTCCTTTTCTATTTCTGTTTCCTTTCTCTTTTTTCCATCCCTTCCTATCTCTATTCCTTTAGCTACTTAGTCTAAATTTCAGTCCCATGTGGAAGTATGCACAAAGACCTCTGGAAGAATTTGGGAAACACTGAGGATTCAGGCCTGTTTAGAACAGATATCTCTGAGCCCTGAAGAATCCTGGAAACATCTGTAAAAATAAGAGGTTATCATATCATCCTTCTTTTCTTCTTTCTGGCCTTATGTTATTAAGAATTGAAATGACTAAAAATGTTCTCTCAAATAATGGCTTTTTCTTCTTCCTTCTCTGAGAAGCTGGGTCTTTGAGGAGTCGGGCCCCTGGCACTTGGCAAGAGGCCCTTCCTGTAGAAACTTCCATTTCATTTATTTCTGTCTCATATTTCCTTCCCCCTAGGAGGCTGGCATTAGTAATTTCTCATCAGGGTGGAGAGCTCAGTCTCTTAGACTTGTTTCTGCGACCAATTTCTCCATCAGAGGCATATGTTTCTAAAGGGAACAACCTGCAGCAGTCTGTGGCCTCTGACAGCCAAGTTACTAACAGAAAAAACAGTTGTTGAAGTGAGTTTACTTTAAAAATAAAATAAAAGAAAGGAATGGGGGAAAACAGCTTTTGCTGGCTTCCCCCTGTTTAGGCCTACTGGGCTACGACCGCTGTTTCTGCTCCTCTGGCTTCAGTTTTGGAACAGTGGTGAAATGTTTGCTTAGATCCACATCAGTCTTCCTCTCCCTCGTGCCCTCTAAACTCCTGGGCTCCAGAACTGCCTCTGGCTTTCAGCATCAAGCTTGGAGACCCTCATAGACTTCTGATATTGCACATTGAGGGGCTCAGAGGAAGTGCCTATAAACCCACTGGCAGCCCTTCCTTATGACTTCATGCTGGGATGAAAGAACATCAGGAGGTCTGTGGACCTCCCTCTCCCCCAAGGTGGTGTTTTTGATGTACCCCTCTCATCTACCTGTCTTATGCAGCCCTGCTATTCAGGTGTACCTTGCTTTATGCAATTAAAAAAAAGGGTTTCACAGATTCGGAGAATTGGAAGGTACTCCAGAGATCATTTAGCCTAATACTATCATTTTTGTGGAGAAGAAAAATAAAATGCAGAAATTAAATGACTTGTTCAAGGTTACACAGTGAGTTAGAAGCAAAATTGAGACTGAAACCCAGCTCTCTTGATCTAGGGAGTCCTTTCTATTATATGGTAGTAACTATCTCAGACAATTTATTTATGGAAATTGAATTTACACACAATTTCTATTTTTAATATGATAAAGGAACTCACTTAGATCTTGTGATTTATCCTTTTGCTAAGTTATGTCCCCCTCCTTTATCATTAGGGCAGCTAGGTGGTGCCACAGTGCACAGAATACCAGGCTGGGAGTCAGGAAGACTCATCTTCCTGAGTTCAAATGTGTCCTCAGACTCATATTAGCTGTGTCACTGTGGGCAAGTCACTTAACCTGTTTGCCTCAGTTTCTTATCTGTAAAAATGACTTGGAGAGGAAATGACAAATTACTCCATTCTCTCTGCCAAGAAAACTCCAAATGGGGTCACAAAGAGTCAGACATGACAGAAAAATGACTAAGCAGCCACATCCTTGTTTAAATCCAGTTTTTCATATATAAGCTTTTATTAAAGTGAAGTTCACCCATATATATCTCTGAAACCACATGAGGAAATCTTCTCTGGAAATATTAAAAACCAGAAGGGGCAGTTCTTTTTCACATATGATTCTAAATAAGATATAATTTTTTTCAAGAGGCAGAAGTCTAAACTAGGAGACTTTTGCAGGTCCTTTGGGTACAAAGCTTTGTTCTTGGCCCTTTTCTCTCTATTCTCTCTGAAAACCTTATTCACTCCCATGCTTCAACAGTTAACGTTCTCTTTGCAGACAATAGTTAATGGCCAAATCTATTTATTCAAACCTTTATGTGATAATTGTGTCAATGTAAGTAATCCATATCAGATGGTGAATGACTGCTGAGGTTCTTCCAATTCTGGATCTACTGTCCTATAAGTAGGCTAATGAGAGAGAAATGTGGTCATTGGTTTTAATGATACCTATACATATAAATATAATACATATGCTTTATATATATTTATATTATATGTATGTTTTATTGATGAGAATAAAAACAATGGAATCCATCTGATTATTACTAACTCATGTGATGTTTATACTCTGAAGTCACAGCAAATTGAGAAAAGCACAAAATGAATGTTATTTGTGCATTGCTACCTTCTACTTCTGTAAAAGTGGTGGGTAGGGTAATTAGAAAGGATTAGAGTGCTTAACCAAATAAAGCACTAATTTATAGGGTTGGACTTTGAGACAGAAAAGAATGGAGTTTAATTCCCATATTTTATTAACTGTATTATCATAGGTAAGTCATTTTACTTTTTTGAGCTTCATTTTCCTTTCAGTTATAAGAATAAAATTAGATCATTTATATAAAACATTTTGAAAACCTTAAAGCATTGTAATGAAATGTCAGTAATGATAATGATGATTAAATACCTTGAATTGGACTTGCATATTCTTACTATAAATGAAACAAGAAGAAATGAAATTGCAGTTAAAAGGAAGAGCAACTTATAAATTCTCAGAGATTAACAAACGATTTGGTGGAATAAGTTTTATCATGTACCCAAGATAACAAAATTCAGATGGGGTCAAGTTGAGATAGTCTCCAGGAGTTTACTAATTTCTGGGTTTGACCAGAATTTTGCTTCTGATACATGTGTTTCTGCCCCAGTTTCCATGCCCTGGAGGAACCTTTGACCAAGTAGGGGCATTTATCTTGAGCTATAATCTAGCATGGTTTTGTTTGGAATCTGGAGATTGTCCATTGCTTACTATACAGATTGAGAGAGTCTAAATCTTTTTTGATACTCTGGGGTAGTCCCCATAAAACTGGGAGACAAGGAGGGGAGAAGAATAAATGGAGCTGGGACTGCTGTGGGATACCTGGCTTGATGTCATATATTAGTTATATTTCTGGAGCTCTGATGGAGCACATATGTAAAAGACAGGAGATAGAGGGACAAGGTAGGAGAATAGCAGGGTATCTAGAAGATTTAATTTAAAATTGAGGAGTGGAACTCCATCCTGTTTCTGTTAGGTAAAAATTCAGATACTCTCCTGTTTAACCAGAATGTGGGCTGGATTCACAATCTGGCTAGGTTAAAGGCAAGTGTCACTTGCCTTGTAAAATCTTGTGGGGTGGATTGTGTTGTGAGAGGATCGATAAGAAGTTCCCACAATGTCATTTTTATGCTCCCCTTTTGGACTATAACCCTCTTTTAAAAGGCTTAGACAAATTCAGTCTCCTTACACTAGGGATATCTTGGACTGAAGGATCAATAGTAAATTTTTTTTTGTTTTGTTTTGGTTTGTTTTTTTTTTTCCTCTGGGCAATAGCTGAGTGATAACTGGTGAGAATCTGACATCTCCCAGAATTCTTGATCACTGGAGACATTGTCAGTTTCTACTTCAGACAAGGGGCTGTTTGTGATATTTCATTTCTAGGCTTATACTGAACTTTACCTGGTAGCATCAACCACTCTGACCAAATCTTTTCCCTTCTCTAGTAAACCTGCTTTTAGAACCACAGACCCATAGAATGTTAGAGCAGAAAAGGTAAGACATTTTCTCATCTAATTCCCTCATTTAACAAATTAAGAAGCATAGGGGCAGAAGAATAAAGCTAGTTTGTGGTAAAATTGGGAGTAAAATAGTCATTTATCCTTTCATTAGTTCAGGCAGCCCCATATCTGTAAGCCCAAGGATCAAAAGCAGCCACTGGAAAGTTGTTAATTCACCAAAAGGGAAGAAATGCATATATGTGTGTTTGCATATTCTATAAATACATATACATAAACACCCATATTTATACAAATATGAAGAGTAAGAGCCTTCCTAACATTTTAGCTTGGGAGAACCCAAGATTCAAACTTGTCTCTGGCTAGAGGAAAGGAAAGTTGATGTTTAATTATTTTTCTTTTTGTTGTTTAAGAAATATTTCACTTTTGATACTTAATATATCAGTAACTTATAAAGAAAATAATATAAATAATAGGCATTTGCTTAATATATGATGAATTACAGAGTATTTCTATGCTACCTTAAAAGATCCTCATAAGATACCCATGTGGAAGACAGTGCAAATGAGAGAATTAATTAAAATATGATTTATTTTATGTAGTCACCTGGGTCTCATCACGAAAGAAACCTCCCTCTCTATCTCTACTTCATCATTTGAATATTCAGGAATATACTAGCTACTTGTCTTGGACATTCCTTAACTCCCCCGCCCATTTTCTTTTTTTAAATAATATTTTATTTTCCCCAATACATGTAAAAACAATTTTTGACATTCAGTTGAAAAATGTTGAGTTCCAAATTCTCTCTATCTTCCCTCCCTCTAGTTTAGTAAGCAATTTAATGTAGATAATGCATGTGCATTTATACAGAACATTTCCACATTAGATATGTTGTAAAAGAAAGGACAGACAAAAGAAATCCCCTAGAAAAAATAAAACGAGAAAAAGTATGCTTTAATCTGTATTCAGACCTTGCCAGTTCTTTCCCCGAAGGTGGATAGATTTTGTCATCATGAGTCCTTTGGAACTGTCTTTGTTGCTGTATGATGACAATAGTTAAGTCATTCATAGTGGGTCATTGGTGTTGCTGTTACTATATACAATATTCTCCTCATTCTGCTCACTTATGTCAGCATCAGTTCATGTAAGTCTTTCCAAGTTTTTCTGCTCATCTTTTCTTATAGCACAATCATACATAACAACTTGTTCAGCCATTCCCTAATTGATGGATATTCCCTCAATTTTTGAAATCTTTGCCACCACAAAAAGAGATGCTGTAAGTATTTTTGTATAAATAGGTCATTTCCCTCTTTTAAAAAAAATCTCTTTGGGATGCAGACTGAGTAATGATATTGTTGGATCAAAGGGTATGCACAGTTTGCTAACTTTTGGGGCATAATTCCAAATTGCTCTCTAGAATGTTTGGATAAATTCACAACTCACCACAATGCATTAGTGTCTCAATTTTCCCACATCTTATCCAACATTTATCATTTTCATTTTCTGTGATATGTGTGATGTGGTACCTCAGACTTGTTTTATTTTGCATTTCTCTAATCAATCATGATTTAGAGCATTTTCCCCCATATGACTGTAGATAGCTTTGATTTCTTCATCTGAAAACTTCCTGTTCATATCCTTTGACCATTTATCAACCCCTCAGCCCATTTTCAATGTAAAAACTCATGGTTTTTTTATTATTCTTATCTTAGATTCTTCCTTGAGGAAGAAATTGATAAATAGGCTAGGAGTGGGGAACAGGAGTCATAGGTAATTCTGATTTAGGGTTCCCTTAGGTGCTTGCGCTACTTCTTTCCTTCTGTTATAGTCCTGTAGAGAGAACACTGGCTTTCGGGTTATAGAGCTAAGTTTTATTGTGTTTTGGAGGAAGGGGAAGAAGAAGGACCAGTATGATGAAGATTGGGAATGGTCTTATGATTTAACTGGCATGTGGAACTCCCTGTGGGGAAACTTCCCTTTCTTCCAACATTCTAAAAGCCTTGCCTTTGGGACTTCACAGTTAGCAGTTAACTTGATCCACAACAAAATGTCTTGCTTTCAGAAGCCAGCTGGAGAGTGAAAGATAAGAGTTCTAGATGGACCAACTAAGTTCCAATGGATTTGGCAATGCATTTGACCAGTGTCACACAGCTGGAATGTATTTGAAATGGAACTTGCACCTATATCTTCCTGATAATGCTAAAGTTGCTTCTATAATGACTTTCATTAAAATAAACAAACGCATCTGAATACTTCCTGAGCTAAAATAGAAAGCAGGTCAGTTTTAATGAGGGCCTTTTTTTTTTTTTTAGACCTTGGGCAGGGGTGGAGGATGAAGGGGAGAAAGCTTCCTTTTGATTATTGGTTTTTGCTATAGGTACAAGAGGGACCTACAAGTACTGCATAGAGCTCCCAGAGGGACTTCGCTTCAATTCTTGCTTCTCTCATTGCCTGAACCTTGGCTAAATCACAACCTATTTGGACCACCGAATCCTCAGTATAAGTATAATCTGAGGTTCCTTCCAGCTGGGTGAGCCCATGAATGATTCTCCCACAGAATACCTGATAGATAGGGAGGTGGGAGGGAATTCAGATCAGTTCATCTACGCATTCTGCCTGCCTTGTGACCTTTGCAGCAAGGATGGCCCTTGGGTGATGGGGGTGGGTGAGAAAGGTGAGGTGAAGGTCAGGTGAGGTCCCTGCAAAGGCAGAGGAAGCTGTGAGAACCTGGCTGGCCATCCTGGAGAGGCCCACTGGAAAGACAATAACTTTGTCATTCCATTTACTGTTTTTCTTTGGATAACATAACCAAATATAGGGCCTGTTAGCTGTGAATGCAAGCTCTGGCTTTCCTTTTCAAGTAAATTGGTGGTGCTGTATTAGAAAAATTCTCCCTGCAAAATGGAAATGCGAGCAGTGCGGTGGTGCTTAAATTTTATGTGTGTGAGATTATGACTAGATACATAAAATGGGAGGAAAAGAATCTGCAACTGTCAAGAGTTCAGTACATAATTATTTCTCCTCTTCTTTCCCTCCTGCCGCACTCCCGCCTTCTCCTCTCCAAATGGCTTCTGGATGGGGGAGACTTTTCCTTGTGAAGAAAGTTAACAATAAAACTGCTGACTGGAAGGCAAGACATAGAGGTACAGCATTAATATGACCGAACAGGAAAGGCGAGACATTAGGCTGTTCGGGCTTCTTTAGAAATGAATCAAAGAATGTCGAAAACACTGCAGCCCATTTAAAAATAGGCTTCTCCCAATAACCAAAGAGTGTCATTTTGGATGCAGCAGGCAGGAACACAGCTCCCTTTCTCCTTCTTCTCCCTTCCAATCTGAACTGCCTCTGAGGCTGAAACCCTTTCTGCAGGATTGGACAGGCAGAGACTGAGTTTTGGGGGCTGAGACAGGCTGAAGAGGGGAAGAAGACTCAAAGACTCAGATACCCAACACACACACACACACACACACACACACACACACACACACACACACAGAGGACAGGGAGAGACAAAGAGACACACACACACAGAGGGAGAAAGAGAGCTCAAGAAAAACCTGTCATACAGAAAGAAACTGTTGAAGGAGGCAGGGACAAGAAATGAGCATGATTTAAGGAACCTTTGTAACTTCCCAGTTGTGACATCTCTGGGGGAAAGGAGAGGAAAATTCACCCCTGTATTTTGGGCTTTAATGGGTTTGAGATGGTGCTTAAACTGAAACTTAAGGAGAGAAAATTCAGGTCACTTTATGTTGTGGCATATAAATGCCACTGAAATCAGGTTCCAAGGCCATAGATAGAACAGGGGATTGTCTACTGATGAAAATTAAGAAATATTAGGAAGGTCACTGCTGTCTGTTTCCTGTTCTGGATGGTGCCAAAAGCCCTTTCAGAGGAGGCAGGGTTACAATGCAGACAACTCCAGAAGAGATACAGTCACTCCATATCATTCTTGTTCCTCCCTCCCTCCTTCCTTCTCTCTCTCTCTCTCTCTCTCTCTCTCTCTCTCTCTCTCTCTCTCTCT
>JAJPUD010001362.1:222291-245451 GCA_023553655.1 Myrmecobius fasciatus
ATCTATCTATCTATCTATCTATCTATCTATCTATCTATCTATCTATCTATCTATCTACAGTGGGATAAGGAATCATAAGGGATCATAGAAAGTTGTGAATTTCCCCTCCAGGATATCATCATAGAAAATAACAGATAGAACAGTGGATAAAACATATTTGATATAGCCAATTAAATAAAGGTCATCCAACAATTAGAGTACTGGACAAGAGAGTTACTATCAATGGTGCAAAAAGAACAGATTTCAGAATCATGATACCTGGTTTCTAGTTCTAGCTCTATCCCTGATTCATTATATAATCACAGGCTTTACCAAATGAGCTTTAATATCCAACTCCATCCTATGAAGGGATTAGATTAAGATGACCCCTAAAGTCTCATCCAGATTTCTGGACAACTTCATCCTTACTCTTGCTAACATCCTACTTCTGGGAGTTTCATCCTAGTCTTCTCACTAGCATCTGGACTTTATTCTTTGTGTGAGTAGTTTCATCAAAGGTAGATGCAGCTGCTAGTACCTCTAAGAGCCAAATTCAATGCTGCTGAGCCCATTTCCAGGGACATTTTCATGGAACTCGGAGCATAAAAATCTTCCACCTGAAACGAGACTGCTGCTGGAGGTATGTGAGGGGACTTGGCAGAGGATAAGGGGGGGAGCTGACTATGGGGCCCTATCAGTATTGATTCTGTGTCAGGATCTCTTCCAGATAGACTAAAGATTTGATGCCTTTCCTGAGCACTGGTTTTCAGAGAATGTTAATTTGTGTTGAAACTCTCCCTGATGTTAGTTGAAGGTTGCTGTGTTCAGACATAGTATAAAGAGGTGGTATATTTCCACAGCTCACTCAGAGAAAGTGGTTCTGACTTGGGAGTTGAGATGCTCACATCAGAAGTAACACTGCAATATCTAAGCAGGGGAAGGCTTTGGCTCGGTGGTGACTGCAGTGTCCTAGAGCACTGGGATTGACCTCTCCTACCCTCCCTTTCACCTAGGAACACTAGCTGGTCTCTTTGGGACTTCTGCAGTAAATGAACAATAAATCATTCCATTATTTTTGAGCGCTGCTTTTGATAATCACAATTTTTAAAAATCCCTTTCCCTCTGTTCTTTCCTTTTATTCCACATTGTCTCCCTACAACAAAAAAAGCAACTAGTGCATAGCACTGCAGCATTGACAAGTTATTTCTGAACAAGACTGTTACAACCAGACAATGATGACTTTCATAAAGAGCAACTAGGTCCATGTGGAACTTTTGGTTCCAATCAGTCATACAATAATAAGCTTCACTTTGATTATTTGTGTTCAGTGTTCAATTCCAATTCATATCAGAATTATATTTTGTGGACAAGATACCTGATCAAATCAAATGACAGATTCTGGATCTTGGATCATTACTGAACCTTTACATAAAGATAATTCAGACAGCCAGAGCACCAAGTGTCAAGGTCCCACAATCTCTGACTACAAGAGTCCTGAGACTTCCAACAATAGCAATAAAAATAAAAATAAATAAGGGAGGACTCAGAAGGTGTGTCAAGGACACAGCTTGTCACTGATTTTACAACACAGTCTTTGTCAAATTCTTCTGAGTTCAAGACCTTGGACAGCTCATAGCACAGCTCAGCATTGACTATTTCTCCAGTGATACTTAAAGCACTAGGGATCACAGAGACACAGAATGAAAGCCACCCAGGAAAAATAGACCCAGGAAGCTACATTGCTCTAAAACCAAGAGGGCAAATGTGACTCACTATCTTTCTCATTTCAAGACCAACAGCTCTGCAATAGCTATAGAAGGGGTCAGCCCAACAAACAGCATCCCAATTCTGCTTTTATCTGCTACCCGCAGGCAACCTAAAAGTTGGAGGGAGGCTGATACACACTTCAGGGCTATTGCCTGCAGCTGCTGCTCACCACCCACACAGCCCAACTGCTCTGGCTTCCTTAGGGTGGTAACGATATCACCATTTAAATTGTCATCCTCCCTCCCCACTAGAGAAGGGGGGATTACCTTTATTCTCTGCATGCTTCTGGAAATGGGGGGGAACTAGCATAGGCAAAAGTATTTCATGTCTGAGTTCTCAAAATACTTTTAGAGAAATGGAAGAAAATCTCAGAGCAAGCCCTGTACAGTGGGAAAACTACTGACCCTCAAGTTAGAGGAACCTGGCTCATATTCCTCCTCTGAAACTTATTACCTGTGTGACATTGGGCAGGTCACTTAATTTCTCTGAAGTTCTGTTTCATCATCTATAAAACAAGGAGACTGGCAGTTCTAAATCTGTTATCCATGATAATCTAAGAAATCTCTCTGAAAGGACTTCTCATCTCAGATCAGTCCTTATCACAACATAGACTTTTGGGAACAGGATATGGGAAGAAGCAGGATGAGGTCATATATAGAGACATTCAGTCCTCCAAGGCCACTTTCCTGAAGCTTAGAATCCTCACGTAATGGGAATTTCTTCTTGGGAAACCCAATGTATGGCAGCATTCCTACACCTCAAAGATTCAAGTAATTCTATATCTTTACAAGTAAATTCCAACTTGCCCAAAACAAACAAAAAAGGTCAACCAACTTAGTTAAGCTAAGAAATAGTTTCTTCCTTTTAAAATTTCCCTAGGAACCTTATGAAAAATTATGTGTCCAACCCACAGGGGTTTTGCTGGTTTTTTCTTTAGAGTTAAATCGGGCAACTACTCAGGTTCACTAGTCTCTTTGGCAATGATTTTGAGTGCCTCTCTAATGAAGGTTAACTCTATCTTGGCTTAACTCATACTTTGTTGCTGCTTGCAGGCTTTATAATATTCTCCACAGTTACTCATGTTACAGTTACTCATGTTACAGTTACATTTTCTCATGGCTTAGCTGCCCTAGCTTCCTTATTTCAGTAACAATAAGAATGTAGGAGAGGTGAAGACAAGGGTTCCCTACTGCAGAGCTCCCTCTTCATCTTGGGGTTGTTGAACTGCATCTGATTCAGAGGATTCCTGAGATGAAGAAGATAAAAATATTGATCTAAGGGAACTCATTCTGCTTTGTGGGCAGATTCCTTAAGCTGGGAAAACTACTGCCTTCCAGAGAAGGGATTCAACTTCATGTTGCCTGATAAAAGATGATACTTCCCGAAGAATCCCTGTTGTTACAACCTGCCTTCCAGATGCCAGTCAATCAACAATTATATCTTCTATGGGAATATAAAGGCAAAAAATGAGACAGTCCCTTCCCTTAAAAAGATTACATTCTTTTAGGATAAATAGTACATACTCACGCAAGTACAAGAGAAGAAATTTTAGAGTTCATTAGGCCAATTCTCATAATTTAGACATGAAAAACCTGAAGTATAAAGGCATATTATGCATTTAGATGGAGATAGTGTTACCACTGATAATGGGGATGACATTGTGAAGGGGAGCATATTCCAGACCATTTGGCCAGAAGGGTGAAATGAAACAGATCCCATTGCTGAAAGAAATCCAATATGGTAGTGATGGGGAACTTCATGCATATAAGCACCAGTTTTTTTTTTTTTTTTGCTAATAGAAGAACTTCTGAAGAATTATTGACATAGCATTGTCATACTGACAACTTCATTCTTCAAAAGATGGAAGAATTAATAATAGAAATACTTATTTGGGATTTGATTCTACATATTGTATAGAAACTTTTTGCTGAAGTGGAAATGATGGGAATCTTGGAAGAAGTAAGCACATTATCTTTGAGTTTGAGATAGAAACGAAGGGAAATTCTACCTTATACCCTAGACTTTAGAAGAGAAGGTTAAAAAATTTGGGGGGTAGGCTAGGTAACAAGATTCTACAAAAGATGTTGGCTTATGGGAATATAATATACTCTTAATGAAATTTGGATAATACAATTACAAATGAGTGCAATAAGAAAGAAAGGGGATGGTTTTTCAAGAGACTAATGTGGTTACATGGGAAATTTCTCACAGGCAGATTTAAAAATTACATCTAAAGAAAATGGCACTAAAGGTAAATAACTGATAATAGGATGCATCATGGAAATATAATAATGATGTCAGAAATACTAAAAGCCTAGTAAGACAAAGTTTTTAATGATACTGATGAAATGACTTTATTCCACTCCTACCTCTTTTTGTGACTACTGAGTGAAGAAGAGGAGGAGTGGCCAAGTTTGAATGCTAAGTGGTAGACATAGAATGAATAAAAGCATGTTTACTAAGTGTCAGACACTATGCTAAATTCTAGTTTATGACTGAACTCCAAGGATAGTAAGGGTGAGGCATGAGGACATCATTAAACTCTATTCTTAGCTCAACTTCAGTAATTTGATCCTTGATTTAAATGAAGGTCCATGGATGGAAGGTGAATGAGTTGAAAGTTTTGGATGAGTGGTAATTATGGAAGAGTATTTGTTAGCACATGTATTTGATAGCAGAACAGGGTCCAAAAGGTTTTGGCAAGCCCAAAAGAGTAGAATCTAATAAATATCCAATAAGATAAATATAAAGTTCTAAAATAAACTGCACAAGTACTGGATGAAGAAATATGGTTAGACAATAATTCATGGGCAAAAACCCTTAGTGTTTTAGAGGATTGTAAACTCAAAATAAGTTAACTGAATATTGGGCTGTATTCACATAAGAATTGTATCCATAATAAAAAGATCCTATCCCTAAGGCCTTCTTCTCTGGCTAAACACACCTGAATCATTGTGTTTAGTTTTAAGGTGTTTTATTTTATAAAGGAAAGTAACAAATTAAAGTGAATCCAGGGGAGGGGTGACAAGAATGATGAGGATATAAAAACAGGTCATTTAAAGATTGGTTAATGGAAGTGGGGATGTTTATCTTGGAGAAAGACTTATGGGAAGGGTTTGGTATTTCTTTTCAGATATTTTAAAATCTATCATATGAAAAAAGAGTTGACTCCAGAGCACAGAACTAGGAGCCATGAAGGGGATAAAGATAAAATATAAAACAGGTTTAAATCTGTTCAAAAGAAATGCTTCCTGATAATTCAAAAATGGAACTGAATGACATGGGAAGGGGTGAACAACATGTCTCTGGAGGTCATCAAATAGAGAAGGGTTCATCATTTGTCAAGGATGGAGTCGAGGGGATTCCTATTTATAAATGTGTTGACATAGATGACCTCTGAGGTCTCTTTCTATCTGAAATTCTGTTTTTCTACAGAATGCTATTTAAAAAAAAATTAGGAGCCTTGCTTTATTCAGAGAGGTGCCTTGGGGGCAACTGTTGTGGGTCACATTCAGAAAGTGAGTTGAGACTGATAGGAAGGGCCACCCCCTTACCGCCCCCCATTTCAATTTTTCCTTCCTGTGTTAGCAAGGATGCTCCTCTGAGGGACATGCTTCTGTTCCAAAGAGGAAGCTGAATTCAGATTCCAATTAAATTTGCAAAATGAATGAGCCACTTTCCTCCCAGGGTCCCTGGGAGATTTCTACACAAGCTCTATTTGGGAGCCACCTCTGAGCCCGCCAGGGAGGCCTCCTCAGGTTTCCTGCCAGACCCTAGAAACTTTAAAGCAAATGTAACTTGAGGAAAACTGCTCTTACCACTTAGTAATTAGGCCTTGATTGTTGTTTATATGAGTCCTCTACTGTAACTCAACTGCCTTAGGCTGGTGCTAGTGCTGGGGAAAACACAATTTTCTCGAAACTAATTTAGTTTTAAGAGGAAAATGAAAGTTTAAAGTAGTTTAATGTTTCGGTAAAACCATAATGGCTGAGGAAGATTGGACTATGTGAGCCAATAAAGAACACTAATTCTGATAATAACTCAAGTCTTAACTCTCCCCACATCATACCCAAATTCTCTTGGTGACACACGATAGAGGAGCTCTTTATAGAATTAGTTGATGGTAAACAATAACTTTTAAAAAATGCTTTCAAGTCTGAGTTTAGTACAGAAGAAACACTTTGACCATAGAGATGGCATACTTGTGCCATTTTCATTCTCCTGTATTTATCTTAGAAAATAACAGCAGCAACCATAGCTTTCATTTATAGAATTCTTTAAGGTTTGCAAAGGACTTTACATATGATCATAGAAAAGCATGTGATCATGCTCATTTGATCCTCACAATAAGCCTGGATGGTAGGCTTTTTTTTCTTATCTTTTTTTTCTTTAACAGATAAATAAGTAGAGGGTGGGAGAGGTTCAGTAGCTTTCCCAGGATCACAGATTACTAAAGTTTAAGGAAGGATTTGAATTTAAATCTCCATAACTTTGAGATCAACACTCTATTGAGCTATCTAGAGGAGGCAGTCCACAGATGGTCTTAGGACATCTGTACTCCAAGTTAGGGAATTTTCCTAGGGTTCATGGTAGACATAAGAAGGAGCTGGAACAAAAATCAAACTTCTATTTATATTTTTTGTTTACAATATCAGGATTTTTTATGCTCTGTCCAAGACTGACAAAATTTGACTCTGTCTCTCTGTGGTACATGCTACATGTTATTTTATATATAAATATAAATGGGATGCACAAACACTTGCTTAAAACATCACATAATGCATTTAACATAATAAGTTCTTACTAAATTCTTGATGAATGAATTGTAGTTGTTCCTGTATATGTCTTTCTCTTCCTTCTACTCTGTTAACTCCTAGAGATCTGGAATACTATCTTGTTTTTCTTTCTGTATTGCTTTTTTTTTCTTTTGCTGAGGCAATTGGAGTTAAGTGACTTGTCCAGAGTCACATCATTAGGAAGTGTTAAGTGTCTGAGACCACATTTGAACTCAGGTCCTCCTGACTTCTGGGCTGGTGTTCTATCCATTGCACCACCTAGATGCCCCTCTGTATTCCTCTTAGTGTTACATATGAATTTAGCTATAGATGATCCCCTCAATAAACATCTTTTTGGATGAATATTCCATAGGACTTACTATTTTACTAAAAAAAGAAACAGGGGTCAGAAAAAATTAGACTATTTTAGATTCCAAGTTTCCCGAGGGCAAGAAGTACAGCCAAATTGCTAGACTCAATGTTGGACAGTGTTAAACTTGTGGGCAGGGGAGAAGGGTTCAAATTCTATTCTGGGCACTTATAGGTGTGACCATATGTAAGATTCTTAATTACATTAAGCTTCAGTTTATTGTTTGAAAAGTAGTGATAAAAATCTTGATCTCATAGTTGCTTTCAAATTTTAAAGCATTATAGAAATAAAGTTTACTATCAGTGCTTTGAGGGACTATATGTTCTTCTATTCAGGGACACTCTCCTCTTCGTAGTTCCAAAACCAATACACTCAATTTCTCAGTTCTGAGCCTCTTCTCTGGCTGTCCCCCATGCCTGAGATTTCCTCCTTCATCATCTCAGCCTACTGTCTTCCTAAGACTCCCTTACATCCCATATCAAATCTCATCTTCTGTAGCAAACCTTCTTAAACTGTGGGTCACAATTCCAAATAAGGTCACATAACTGAATGTGATTTGACAACAGTAAAAGATATCAAATATTCCACCAAGATTTAATACTTTATGTTAAAAATAAACAGCCACATCCATCTTATTAGTATGCAAATTTGCTTTTTTTCTTTAATAAAGAGTAAAATTATATGTATACCAAAGAATTGTTTTAAAATGAATTTCTTTATGATTTATTATCAGTAAATGTTTGATTTGTATACCTATATATCTGGGGACATGTAAAAATTTCTCAGGTGAAAAGAAGTTGTGAATGGAAAAAAATTTAAGTAGTACTGATCTACAGGAAGTCTTTTCCAACCCCTCTTGATTCTAGTAGCTTCCCTCTGTTATTTATTTCCCATTTATCCTGAATATAACTTGTTTGTATATATTTGTTAATTGTCTTTCTCATCAGATTGTGAACTTCTTAAGGACAGAACTCTCTTTTGTCTCTTTTGTATCACCATTACTTAGCTCCCACTGATTCTCCATCTCTGGAAGCCCTTACTTCTGGGTACTTTGTCCAGAAGAAATGTTAATTTTAATTTCTGAAACCAAGAAAGACATCTGGGGCTATAGTCATAAATGGGATAGGACCAAGATTTAAACTCTAATAGGACCCAGGTCAACCCCTACTTGGTCATCTTTTGGGTCATGATGATTTAGACAATGTAAATAGTAATTGTTTCTGTTTTGGACAAAAACCCTGAGGGTCTTTCCCTCCCATATTGATTTTTTATGTAATTAAAAATATATTTTTTGACTAGGTAAAAGAGGCCATTCTCTGCCTCAATTCTTATCTCGCCTTAATTACTGAAGAGATGTTGCCTTAGTAAAACTGAGATCTATTAAGGACCCCAACTTAAAAAGGCCAAGGTCCCCCCCACTGCAACAAGGGTCATCTCCAGTTGTCTTATTGATATCTTGCCATTGGACCCAGATGGCCCTGGATGAGAAAGTAAGGTAGGTGACTTTGCACTTATATATCCTCACTTATATTCAACTTACTTGCATGTCATGACATCACCCTCCTGATGTCAAGGTCGACTTTGAGAATGAAGAGTAAACAACATCAGACACATGAATCAACACTGCTTTGAATCTTTCTTTGTTGACTGGGGACCCTACAGGGCCTTGGAATCATCACAGAGAATACAATCTGGGATAAATCTTTAGAGACTCTTGGGCATTTTCTGGATGTTGGTTATTCATTCATGTGCTTATTTTTATTAAATCCCCAAACTTGGCTGGTTTTCTCATTTTACCCAAAGTACCAAGAACCATTTCTAGTCTGCAGAGGGTTCTACTCAGCCTACTGTTGGCTGATTGAGGATTTATTCTGACTTAAATGGATATAAACCTGTAACAGAGACTCTAATATTCTGTGGACCTCTTCTCTTCACTCTCTAGAATTTCTTCAAAGAAACAGAAGCAAGAAAGCTTAGAGCATCATTTATGTAACTCAATCCATCACCAAATATTTGTTAAATACCTACTATTTCTATATTGCTGCATTAGGCACTTGGAATACAAGATGAAAAACAACTGCCCTTGAATCAGTGGTAGGCAATCTACTGAGGAGGAGATAAGATTTACACATATACAAGATGATACCAAACATCATAAGAACAAAGGAGAAATCCAGCTAAAAAATTGAGGAGGGAGAAAGCATTTAGAATCTGGAGTCCAATCCTACTTTTGCCACTTATTACTGCCTATATAACCTTATTCTTCCTGGGTCTCAGTTTCCTCAACTGTGAAAATGAGGAGGTAGGACTAGGTAATTTTTAAAGATCCCTTCTAGATTTAGCTTTATGGTTTTCAGATGAAGGAACAAGGAGATACTTCATGGAAGAGATAATACTGGAGCTATATATAAAAATGCAAAAAAAATTTCAATTGGTAGAAATGAAGTGTTCATTTCAGGAACAGGAAATGACTTAGACAAATACACAGAAGCAGAAAAAGAGTAGGATTTAGAATACTGATCTTGCAGTTAGGGAAACCAGAGTTCCAGATTCATCTCAATTATGTACCAGTAGTTTCAGAGGATCACAGATTTAGATTTGGAGGGGAGCTCAAAAATAATCTAGTCAAATCCCTTCATTTTGCAGATGAAAAAACCAAGGCCCAAGGAAGTTAAGTGGCTATACAAGGTTTTATGGGTAGTAAATTGCCAGAATTGGGATTGGGAATTTGGTCTTCTCACTCCAAATCTGGTATTATGCCATGATAATCCTGATTAAGTCACATAATCTTTTTTATAACCCCAATTTTCTCTGTAAAATAGGTATATTAACTCCTATAGTATTTACCCCTCAAGATTGTTGTTAATATCAAATGAAGTAATGCATGTAAAGGACTTTGCAAACTTTGTACTGCATAAATATCAATTATGATTATTATTGGTTCAGTTTGGCTAAATTAAAGAGAAAGCATAAAAGAGGTTTGAATAGGATTGTAAAAGGCTTTAAATCTCAAGAGGAATTTGTACTTTTACTCTAGAAGCAATAGGGAGCCACTGAAAAATTTTTTGTGGCAGGTTGTGAAAAAATTTTGATATGAAAGAAAACTGGTTCAGACGAACCAGTTAGGAGGCCAATATAATAGTCCACATGAGAGGGTAAACCAGGTTAGTGGCAATGTTGAGAACAGAAGAATGGAGAGGTTTGACAGATGTCAGAGACAGCATCAACAAAATTCTAGTGACTGCTCCTTTGAATTTCCACACAAGTGCCATGCTCAAGCTTCAAGCAAATAGCCACGCTCCTTCATAAAAGCTCAGCTTGGACCTGCATGGGCTCTAGACTGCACTCCAAACATTTATTATTGAGTTAATCCTTCACCCTACTTTCTACTGGTGTGCAAGGAAGAGGACTTCGCACTGAGAATGTTTTCTATCTTCTCTCTAATCTTTCAAAGTCCAACCATTTCTAAGTTTATGTTAAATTATGGCAATTTCTTCCCACAATGATAATAAAAAAATTTCTTTCATATTAACAACTCAAAAGTGGCTGGGCCACTCAAAAGTGTCTTTTAGTTCAGCCCAGAAAAACAAAAAAAGAAAAACTTGCCTTTGGACTGAGACTAAACATGAGGCATTTTCTGCACCAAAGAATTTTTTTCCTCTTTTTCTTGTCAGAAGGCCCTGTGCTACTCTAAAAAAAAGAAAGAAAGAAAGAAAAAAAAGGGATTAACCCAGAAAGCATTTGGTAGTTTACCTTTGATAGACTCACTTGCTCAGCTTCTTCCACCATCTCAGCACTTCTTTGTTAAAGGAGCCAATTCAGTCTTGAGAGGCTGCAGGGAGAAAGAATGCATGTATATCTACCAATATTAATATAACACACAAGGTAACTTTTCAAAGCTGTGCTCAGGGTTTCAGCGGGGTTATACCTATTAAAATCAATGGGATTTGCTTGGCTTAATCATTGGACATTCCACAGTGGGTGTGCAAGACTGGGACAGAGCAGGGTTTTTTTGAATTTATACAGCACATGTTCTAATGAAATGTGGAGAACACTGGTTCTCCATATCTCCACATATGGTTCAAGTATGAGATAAGGAACTGTGAACACTAGAGACAAGGTGTAAAAGTAAAAATAAATCCAAAAGGCCTTTAAGGTTAAGAGTAAGGATAGTAAGAGCAAAGGCTTGAAAATGAGGGTTGAAAGTAAAAGTTGAAATAGAGAGGGAGAATTTTAGGGGAGGAGATATGGGGAAAAGATGTAATGAGATGGAGTTCTGAACTGGGGATTGGTTGAGGGCTGAATGTCAGTATAAATGTTTAGAGAGCAGATGGAAGATTTGGAATAGGGAAGAAAGGGAAAGCTTTCATTTTGGATCAATTTATCAAAAAACATTTATTGTTTATTATGTACCAGGCACTTCAGAAAACACTGAGGAAACAAAGAAAAAGCAAAAACAGTTATATCTTTCAAGAAGTTAACATTCTAATGGGAGAAACATGTACATCATGGTTATATACTAAGTAAATGGAATATAAACTTAGAAGGGAATGCTCTACAAATTGGGGAGATCTGGAAAGATAGACAAATGGTAGATGGATATACTTAAGGTGAATCTTGAAAGATGCAAGGGATTCTAAAAGATGAAGATGAGAAGGAAGAGCACTCAAGGCATAGTGTCAGTGAAAAGGCACTATGGGAAGGGAGATGGGAGATGAAGGATCATGTGTGAAAAAGAATAAACAGACCAATATGATTGAACTGAAGAGTTCATGGCAAGGAATATTCATTTACTCAGTTGAGAAATATGAACAACCTATTTTGTGCAAATTGCTTTAGAGGCAATACAAAGGTAAATCTGAAAGTCCTTGCCTTTTGGCAATTTATAAAGCATTCAACTAAAAAAAAAACACTTAAGGGCCTATGATGTGCCAGGCACTGTGCCAAACCTCCGGGGAAATAAAAAGGGGAAAAAAGAAACATTTCCTGTCCTCAAGGAATTATACTTTTGTCAAAAAAAAATCTTGTTCAGGCATTGACTAATGAGGCAAAATCCAGGGAAAACAGAATTTAAAAAGTTTATTAAAAATATTTCAAAATAGCATCAGGTTGATCACTGGAGATAAACTGAGCATTCAAGATAGAGCCAGCTTTTTATCAGCAATCTTTGTAATGAGATAAAGACAATTCAGATAGGTCCATGTCAGCAAAAAGGGAATGTTAACCATTGCATTTCAATTTCCCACAAGATTACAATAATGATATTTAACAGGTAGGAGATGATGCTAATAGGTAGCAATATGTGCTGGGTGGCAGGTAATACAAGAGCTCTGCATGACGCCTTTCCCAACATTGATTGAAAAGCTGGATTGGGAACCTTGAGTCAGAGTTAACATAGATTTTAATACTTTACTGAAGAAAGATTATAATAATATACACAGATAAGGAAATATAACAGACCATGACAGGTGAATACAAGAAGCATGGCATTTGGTGAGATCTAGAAGGCTGGTGAGTTCTTTTCTAGCTGAGAGAATCAAGAAAGGTGATGGAGTAGTAGGGAATAAATAATTCACATTTATAGGGTGATTTAAGATTTGAAAATATTTTCCTCAATAATTCTGTGATGTAGATAGTATTAGTAATATTAGCAATATTTTGCAGATAAGGTATCTGAGTCTCTGAGGGATTAACCTAATGATACATAGCTAATAAATGTTTGAAATTGTATTAAAACTCAGATCTTTTGAATCCAAGTCCTGCATTCTATCTACTATTATACTCTCTTTCAGATTGGGACTTGATGAATAGCTAGGATTTCAACAGCTAGGGATGTTAAGGAAGGCATTTTAAGTCTGGGAAATTATGTGAACAAAGGCAGGAAAATATATCAGAAGTATGAGTTTATTTTGGGAGCAGTAAAAGAGATGAGAGGTTAAGTTTAAAATAAAAAGATTAAGTTTAGAGAGATTCTGTAGAGCACTAAATGCCAGACTATAGAATTTAGACTTCTTTTGATAGACAGTGAGGGATCACTGAGAATTTTTAAGATGCTGCCAGGTGTAGTGTATAGAAAATTGGTCTTTCAAAAAGGCATGGGTTTAAAGGTATCCTCTGATACATATTAGCTTTGTGACCTTGGGCAGGTAACTTAATTTTCTCACTAATTATACTAACAAATTGAGGAATATATGTCATTGAAAAAGTTTCCTTGTTGGAAGTTTCGTGCACCAAAGAGAATATAGTTCTGATCCAAAAAATATAATGAACTCTAACTTGGGCATTAGGAAAATGAACAGGATGGAGGAGAGGAAGGTCCTATTGGAAATAAGGAGATCAGTTTCTCACCAGTCCAGGTGAGAGGAAATGGACCTTGAACTGAAACCCTCCACATGGCTTCACTTTACTTGTTTTATTAGTCCAGCACCAGGTAATAATATTGATAACAATAGCTAATATTTATGTTGTACTTACTATGTGCCAGGCTCTGTGCTAAGTACCTTATAATTATTTCATTTGATTTTCACAATGATCCTGGAAGTGCTATTATTATCTCTATTTTTTTACAGGTGAGGATAGGGAGGAAAACAGAGGTTGAGACTTGGTCACCCAGCTAGTGTCAGAGGTTGGGTTTGAATTCAGGTCTTCTTGACTACAGGCCCAGAACCTTTGTATCATTTAGGTATAATGGCAGCAAAAGACCAAAGGAAGGGGAGAAGCTGGCTGAGAGGAGATATAGATCTCCCCAACCTCTTTTTAGCCTGTTTCCCTGGAGCCTGGTGATTACCCTGGAATAATCCCTGTATAACCTTCAAGTCTCAAGCATCTTTTTTTTAGCTGAACTTTTTGGCCCTTTTTCTCTTTGACGAATTGGGTATAAATGGGTAAGATAGACCAATCAAGATAACTTGTAGAAGTTATCTTCAAGAGGTTTTTAAGGAGAAATTATATATATAATGTATGTGTGTGTGTTTGTGTTAAATCTCAGGCCTGTGGAAGAAATATTTTTGTGTAGGGAAGGAGTCATAACATAGATGCTGCTTATGAAAGTAACCTCTTCGATTAAACTAAAGGTGTTGAATGTTCTTCCCAGAGAAAAGTGAAGGACTGTGGGTCAGTGCAATTCATCATCTTTCCACACTAACAAAGGCTTCAGGATGAATAAAGTTCAATAAATGATAGATAATATTGCCAATAGATACAAAGAGCTGGAAAGGATTGGAAAGATGATTTAATTCCTTCTAAATGCTCCTTTTGAGATTCAAACACAGATGGATTGAACTCATCAAATCCTATATTCCCAATTAGGAATGATTACAGATTACAGATACACAGACATGTATGTATATTTACATGTATGTGCATATATCTGTGATACACATGTATATACATATACATTTATGTAAATATCTGTATTTTGGCTCCTTCATTAACAAATTCAAGTTTTGGTGTCTGTTCTTTATATCCTATGTGATCTTGGAAATATCAGTTAATTTATACATGTATCAGTTTATTCATCTATGAGATGAGGGGATTGAATTAGATAATTTCTAAGTTCTCTTCTGTCACTAAATGTATGATTCTGTGTTCCTAATCCTTTGGGTACAGCTTGTTGGAGCTATGGACACCAGGTAGAATTCATCCCATTTTATTTGAATTATTAATGGAGAATTTAAAGATAATCTAGGCCTAGATAAACTAAGTGAATTATTTTAAAGCACAAAGATAATCAGGGAGTGGAACTGGATTTAACACTCAAGACTTTTGACTGTGCTAATTTTATCACAGCCCTTTTCCTCTTACCTTGTTGCCACTCTACAATTTACAAGACATAAAATCCCCCAAAGTACTCATGTCACCTCTTGTTAGTGCCAGGAATGAGACCTGGTGCTGTTGGTTAAACTGTATATTGTATTTTGGGGAATAGTCCCTATTCTGCTAAAATAATAGTTTAAATACTGAGGGGTCCTACTAATTAAAGAAAAAAAAAAACCCTGGAGGCCTTTATTCTACTTCTATTTTTCCTATTAACTAGCTGTGTTGTCCTTCTCAAGTTACTTCTTTACTTCCCCAGTTCTCAGCTTTCTTAATTTCTCATAGGAAAGGAACCCTCTCTCTCCAAGGCTCTCAAAAGTTGCAAGGATGACAATCTGGATAATGTGGAAATATGTTTTATATGACATCTTGTATTTAATGGGCATTACATATCTTGCCTTCTTTATGGTAATGGGGACCTAGATAGAGGAAGAGAATTCAGAACTTGAAATAAAAAATTTTATAATAGCTTTTTATTTTTCAAAATACATAGAGAGATAGTTTTCAGCATTCATCCTTGCAAAACCTTGTGTTCCTTATTTTTCTCCCTCATTTCTTCCCTAGCCCTCTCCTAGACAGCAAGTAATCCAACATAGGTTAAACATGTGCAATTCTTCTAAACATATTTCCACATTTATCATGCTACACAAGGAAAAGCACATCAAAAAAGAAAAAAATGAGAAAAAAACAAGCAAGCAAACAATAACCACAACAAAAAAAGGTGAAAATCGTATGCTTTAATCCACATTTAGTTCCCATAGTCCTTTCTTTGGATGCAGATGGCTCTCTCTATCACAAGTCTATTGGCAGTGCCTTGAATCATCTCCTTGTTGAAAAGAGACAAGTCCATCACAGTTGATCATCATATAATCTTGTTGCTGTGTACAACGTTCTTTTGATTATACTCACTTGAAATTAAAAAAAAAAAATTAAGAAAAGATAAAATAGTCCTACCATGTGACAGAGTGGGATAACCAATGATTCCAGAATCATAGGTCCTAAATTTAAATTTCACTTCTGAGGCTTTCTGACTCCCTATGTGACCTTGGATACATCACTCAGTGTTCCTGAGTTTCAGCTCCCTTATATATAAAAATGAGGGAATTAGATTAGGTGGTCTTTGATTTCTTCTCTAACTTTACTCCTATGATCTTCTTGCTTATTTTCTCCATTATCTTTTCCCTAAAGAGAACAGAAATGGTTAATCTTACAAGCATATGTAAACACATGCAGGGCTGAGCTCAAATGAGAATAACACAAGTTGTTTGATAGTTCAGACTATTTAGGATTTAACATTTAGGAAAAAAGTTTTTTTAACTTATGTAGTTATTTGAACAATACCACCATTAATCAGAAAAAAAAAATATGACCTCAGAATAATTGCTAACCTTGCTGTATTCTTTTGATTTAACAATGCCCATTGTTTTTAGAATCTCCTGAAACTCCCCTGAACAAGGACTAGAGGGCATTGTGTACCTTATAACCAAGCTAGACTTTTTTCTGGGAGTTGTTTTTTTTTTTTCATTAAAAAAAAAAAAAAGCTTGCTCATTGATGAGGTAACCAGTGGGTTCTTTCCTGTTCAACAGTGATAAAATGAATGCAGGCCTCTGTGAGCCAAGAGAGAAAACCAGAGCTCAGAACTTGCTTGTCTATGTGTTGTCCTGATTTTCACACCGATAGAACTTTAACAATTCACCTGCATAGTGGTGGTTGTTGATTTTGGGAAGTGGACCAGATTCTGACAAGGGCTGATGCTGTGAGGGAAAAAGAAATGAATCAGGAGACAATAGACCTGGGTACCTATCTCAGTTCTAGACCCCTTTATAAGTGACTATGGAAAATCCAATTTTCTTTGGGTTTCAGTTGCCTCATCTGGAAAATAACAATGTTGGACTAGATATATAAAGACCTTTCCAGCTCTGACATTCTGTGTTGCTAAGGTGATATAGTACAGGAAAACAAATAAAACAAAACAAAAACCCAACTCTTTTTTTTTCAGACCCATTCCCTTTCAGTCCAATAATTTGTCTTTGCTCTAGTCACAATCGCTCCCCTGTACCTTTTCCTTTCCCTGAAGATGGGGTCATATTTGTAATCTTATTTTGTTTATTTATTCTTAATTATTATGATTCTTTTTGAAATGTATTTCCCAGCTTAGGGATAGGGATTGTACCTATGATTTAAGTGTTCTTAAGTTTACAAAATGCTTTGTAGGTATCAAACCTGTATAAAAATCAACAAAGTAATCAATAAATAAAGCAAGGCATTTATTGAGGGTCAAAGAATTGCAATCTGAAACTATGTCTTGTCTTAGGGCAGTGAAAAACAGAAATTACATATACTCTGGAGGGTCAGCTTGATGGAACAGTGGGTGGGTCACAAGTTATTTATTGCGGGAATGAAACACATTCCTAGAAAGACCACAGGATGAGTTTAGACAAGTTTAGCTTTTAGCCAATAGAGGCAGGCCCATGAAGGTCGCCTGTAAGGTCAAGAGAATAATCGAACTGCAGGAAGGGAAGGGTTGCAAAAGTTTCCTTGGATAAGTACTTAGAAATTTACCTTGGGGGGAACAGATGTTTAGAAATTCAAGTCTTTTTGACTCCAGATACAATTTTCTATCTACTGATCCACCTAACTGGTTTATTCCAAATTGAAACCTTAGATTTCCTGGTTTCTTGGGGCCTTTATTTGTGCCTTAACTATGAAAAACCAATCATATCTGTCTGAGATTCTTTTAATATAAAAACTTGGAGCAATCCTGATCCCAGAAGTCCCCTGAGCTGTCCTTATATGAAAAGAAATGATGGCCTCAGGTTTTCTTGGGGAGCTGGGGCCAATCCTCACCCAGGTCCTCAGCTAGCCATGTGAAGGAGTTTTTTTCTTCCTTTTATGACTTGAAGAACAATATGACTGAAATACTCTGGGCTACAATCCTGATTATTGTCTCTTTCCTAATCTCTACTATTCCAGTTTTGGAATTGTTAGTCCTAAACCCAGGGTAAGGGATTGAGCTGCTAGATGGAACCAAAATGGCAGAGTAAAAGCAGGGATTGGGTTGCCCTAGGTTGGAGATCTAAGTCTTAGGTCCCATTTGAGAAAATATTAGGTTGTCCTACCACCTTTCCATTAATTGTTCCTGCTTGATCTTTTATGCTCCCTGGGGATCTAAGGTTAAAGTCTGTAAACAGGACAAATGAAAGGGTCCATTGTTTTCCAGAACTGAATACTAGTTTTATCTAATACTTCTATGAACTCCACCCAGACAAATTTTAATAAGAATACTAGCCACCTCCAGCTATTTCTCCATTGTTGTTTGTCTTTTGTTTTGGAAGATGACTGATACCATGACATGCAAATGAATTAGATTCAAGTGAGGGAGGGCTGTGTAAGTCACTTGCCCTACTTTCCCCTCCAGAGCCATCTGGGTCCAGTGGCAATGACTGGAGATGGCCCTGAATAAACTATTTGTCAAAAGAGATATGGGGAAAACAATTAGGAAGAGAAATTCTATATGGTGAAATAGATCTGGAAGCAGTAGCCCTGGAAGCATAATGCTAGGTTAAACCCCTTGGTTTAGGATATGGATATGACTAGCATAAAGATAGCAACTGCATCTGTGATTTCATTGGTGTAGGGTGACAACTCCTAGACACAAGTTGGAAATATCTACCAATGCAGGTTAGCACCTTTTATGAAATGTATTCTTAGAGAATTGCTTCTAAAGGTGGGAACAAACTCAAGTAGAAATAAAGCCCTTCTGCCTGCATAGTGATTCAGAAAAACCATAAATTATAACATTATTTATATATGTGTATTTATATATATATATATAGATAGATAGATAGATAGATAGATATAGTTGTTGTTGTATAATTTTATTTTGTTAAACATTTCCCAATAGCATTCTTATCTATTTTGTACCATAGCTGGCAATTTTGCATCATGTGATGCCTTCTCTATTTCAAGTAGAGAAACCCTGAGAAATCGAGTCATTTGCCTAAGATCCCAGACAGTGTGTGTCAGAGATGAGACTTGAACCCAGATGATCTTAATAGTAAAGGCACCTCTATCTGCCATGACACACTGCTTAATTAATGACTAAAAAACCTACATATCTGAAGGAAGGAGAGTATAGTAGCATCTCTTGGCTTATCACATGAATAGTTGTAACTGACGGCCCACCTGATTAATTCCCCAAATTCAATTTGTTTGCAAAATGTGCATTGACCCTGGACCCTCCAATGCTCCCTCCAACTTTAAAATTTCTCCTTCTATCGCATAAGTAAAAGAGAAAATAAATAACACATGTAATGCAGTAGAATGAGAGCTAGATTTAGAATCACAGGATCTAGTTTCAAATCTTGTCTTTAACAGTAGGTATGTGAACTTACAGTTAGATGACACAGTACATAGAGCACTGGGTCTGGAATAAGGAAGACCTGAATCAAATCCAGCCTTAGATATTAACTAGATATGCTAATTAGCTAAGAAGACTGTCTGCTTCAATATTGTCTACTGTAAAGTGGAGATAGTTATAACACCTTCTCAGAGTTGTTGTGGAGATCAAAAGAGATAATATTTGAAAAGCATTAGTACAATGTCTGGCACATAGTAGGTACTATGTTTGTTCCCTTCCTTCCTTCCTTGTTTATAAAATAATACTGCCCACATAGAACTTTAAAATTTAGAAATTTTATTATGAATATTGTTATTTGATACTCTGAACAATCCTCTGAGGGTGGTGCTATTATTTTCCCCATTTTATATATGAAAACTGAGGCTGAGAGAGATTAAATGACTTTCACAGCATTACATAGGTAGCAGATGTCAAGACCAAAATTTGAACTCAGGTATTTCTGACTCCATATCTAGTACTCTACCCACTACATTACCTAGGTGCTTCTGACTTGTACTAGATGATGTCCTAAGGGATATATAAGGAATGAAATGGAGTCAAAACAAGAAGTGGAGTCTGAAGAACCCCAGGCAATTTACTGTCCACAACACCATAGCTAAGGCCATTGCTACTGAGAAGAAGCTGGAAAGTGATCATCTCCAGACCTCCCTACTGATGATGGATGATGGAAAAGGAAAGTGGTAGATATTTCAACTCTGCTAATTCAGGGATACAAAAATAGTGGCACCTGGACACAAAAGGAGCATATGCTGAACATTTTTTGTGGTCAGCAGAAATTGAGCTCACTGATCATAGATTTTAAATTGAAATAGACCTTAGGACATCATCTAGTCCAAGTCAGAAGCACCTCCTTTCCTTCTTTGCAAACGGGTAGAGAGAATTACAGGTACTGAACATTGCATATGTCTGACTTGATTGGTGTTTTCATTAGTTTTTCTAAATGTCTATTTTTTCTTATTTATTTTAAGTCTTTTAAAAGAGGTAGAGGAAGGGATATATTTGTACAAGAAGATGATAGAAAACAAATGATAGCAATAATTTTTTTTTAAAAGAAATTTTGTGCTCGCAAGATAGCTATCACTTCATTTTCTCACTAATGACTGATTTCACAGATTTGCAAAAAAAAAAAAGAATAAAGAGCTTAGGGGAAGGGCAGAACTTCTGAAGGTATTAATTTCTGAGTAGAATTTACTCAGAGTTATAATCAGTAATTGGCAGGAAAATGATTTGATATTTACTTTCTTTCCATTACAATGAATAGAATCCCAATTATTCCTTTGTTTGTGTTAAAAGTAGAAACCTACCTCTACTTCTCAAAATAATCTATCTACTAATGATTCTAATTGTTTATATGTTTCTGCTGAGAAATACAACTACTTGTGTATTATATTTAGTTCTAGGCACCACATTTTAGGAGGATTATTGGGTAAATTGAAGCCTGTCTAGAGAAAAACACTAGGATGGTAAGGGACCTTAAAACTATGTTGTATGAGGTTTAGTTGAAGCAATTGGAGTTGTTAATCTTCAAGAAGAGAAGCCTTGGGGGATGGGACATGCAATAGCAGCCATGACCTATTTAACAGGTTATCATGTAAAAAAGAAATTATGTGTATTTTGTCTGACTCCAGAGAGAATAATTAAGACCAATGGGTACATGTTATAAATAAACAGATTTTGACCCAGTTATGCTAAGGAATTACCTAATTATTAGAAACATCCAAAAGTAGAATGCATTGTCTCAGAAGGCAATGAGTTACCCATCACTGGAATTTTATTCATACAAAGGATATGGGGAGATCCTTATATTATCAACAGTAGATATTTTAAAAGTATTTACTATGTGCAGAGAGTCAGGTACTTAGAGACATAATTTTTTTCACTACAACATAGTCCTTTTCTTAAGTGATTTATATAATCTATGGGGGAATAAGATACTATACATTTCTAAGTATATTAATTAAAAAATAAAGTGTTATATAAAGCTCCAAAAGGAAGAGCATTACTGACTGGGGAGGGAGAGAAGATATTAGGAAGATCTTCCAGGAAGTGATATTTGAATTAAATTTTAAGGATGGGTAGAAATTCAATAAGAGAAGAAAAGGAAAGATGGAATTCTAGCTATATAAAATAACTTAGCAAAGGCATGGATGTGTGAAAGAACAGTGTTTGATTTATTTGAAGAAAGTTGTTGAGTTTAGTTAGAATATAGAGTATCTAGAAGATTATAATAAAGCAAAATCCAGGAAAGGTAGGGTGGCATCAGTCTGTGTAGTGTCTTAATACTTGCCAGAAGAGTTTGAATTTTATAGTTGAGAGGTGGTACGGAGCCATTGAAGAAAGTTGAGCAGAGGACTGACATGATATGTAAGATTGATAAATCTTGATTGACATACAAGAAGGGTGATTTGAGCAACAACATGAAAAGAAGGATCAAAAAGAGAAATAGTAGAAGTGGGAAAACTTGTAAAGAAGTGGTTATGATAGTCCATGTAGGTGGCATTGAGGGGAATGGTGGTAAAAATGAAAAACAGACAGGACAGAGCAAATTTGAAATATATCCCAAAGTTAGAATTGAGAGGAAAGAAAGAAAAGATAAAGATAATCCCCAGGCTATGGATATCGGAAACTAGGTGAATAGTAGCACTACTGACAAAAATGGTGGCCAGCAAGATCAATTGTAGGTAGAAAGATAGTAAAGTTGATTTTAGACATATTTATGCATGAAATCCTAGTTCATTGTGTCATTATGGCATGGAATTGTTACTGGGTTCTCAAAGACCTTGTGAATGGAGCATAAACTCTGGCATGTTTTTATTATGGTAGAATGGTTTCAAGAGTAGACTTGAGTCTACTCTCCAAGGATTAATTGAGTAAAATTGGGAGAGTCTGCATCATCACTAGAATAGCTACTTCTTTGGCCTTGGAAACCTGTGAAACAAACTGATAAAAATGACATACCTAGTGATTCTAGGACCATAATTTGAAAGCTAAAAGAGAGAGTCCATCCAGCCCCCAAATTATAAATGAGGAAATTGAGGTTTAGAGAGATTAAGTGAGTTTCCCAGGCTCACACAGGTAGTAATCATCAGAATATCAGAGCTGAAACCTGAACTCAGAATTTAGGGCTTCTCCCCCCACTCCCAATACTGAACTGCCTCTTAATTCTGATTTTCCCCAAAGGACAATGAGACCCTTGCTTGTGGTGATGCAGTAAAAAGTGTGCCATGTTTGGAAATGTTAGACCTTGGTTCAAATAACACCTTTTTAAATTTCTTGGGGAAGTCATAAGCTTTTAAACATTTTGAACCTCAGTTTCCTTATCTGTAAAATGAAACAGACTAGATAGCTTCTAAGGTTCTTTCCAGTTTTAAATCTTTAATAATATACTACCTATTACTTGTGTGTGACCTTGATCAGCTTTTTCTGGACTTTTCTCTTCTATAAAATGAGAGGATTGAATTAGGGAAAGTGGAATGGAATAATCATTTATTTAGCACTTAACCATATGTCAGAAACTGTGGTAAGTTCTTTACAAATATTATCTTATTTGATTCTCATGACAATTTTGTGAGGTGAGTGTTATTATTTTCATTGTATAGTTGAGGAAACTGAGGCAAACAGATTTGTCCAGGCTGATATAGTTAGTAAATATCTGAGGCTGGAATTGAATTTAGGTCTTCCTGACAGAGCTATATTCATTTTGCCACCAAGATACCTATGCGAATATTTCAGTATCATTCTAGCTCTGGATTCTATAACTAAGAGACAAAAAACCCTGGATTTGAATCCCAGTTTTCTTTGGCTATTATGACCTTTAGAAATTGTTATATCTCTCTGGGACTCAGTTCTCACCTGTAAAATAATCTTTAAGAGTCTTACAGGTGGGGCAGCTAGGTGCCGCAGTGGTTAGAGCACCAGCCCTGAAGTCAGGAAGACCTGAGTTCAAATCTGGTCTCAGACACTTAACATTCCCTAGCTGTGTGACTCTGGGCAAGTCACTTAACCCCAATTGCCTCAGCAAAAAGCAAAAAAA
>JAJPUD010001362.1:245551-340963 GCA_023553655.1 Myrmecobius fasciatus
TTTTTTTGTGATGTTATTATATTACATAGTGGTGTCTGTATTCATTTGGTACTGAAGCTTTCTGCTTCTTCAGATAGTTAAGATGGTACATGAAGGTCCAGAATGAGTAAAATAAGGATTAATAAGGGCAATGGTTAAATCTATACTAAAGATATGCTTTTCTGAACTATACCAACTGAAAAGACTCTCATTTTTCTGTTCCTTGAAATTTTGATGATAGGTAGCAGGCATGTGTGACACCTGTGTATAGGGAAAATAGGGGAAGATTATAGCATGGAATTTAAAGGAGAACTGGGAAGTTATCTTCTGTCCAGACTGTGAGGGGCTAGGATACAAAACAGGCAGTTTTGCTGGGGAAAGGGAAATTGGGATTAACTAGGAAATTGAGATTAACCTAAAACACTGAGGAATACAGGAAGGCAAGGCATTAAGTAATAACATACTTAGAGGATGCGGCTTTCATTTTGTCAGATGTAAAAATAAAACAAAACAAAAAATCTTTCCATCTTTAGAGGGAAAAGAGATCAACTGGTGGTGGTCACAAAAGCTAGAAAAAAGTGAATATTCATCAATTGAAAAATGGTTAAATAAGCTATGGTATCTACTGTAATGGAATACTATCATGCTGAAATAAATGATGAAAAAGGGAATTTGGCTTTCTTGTTTTTCAGTCATGATCAACTCTTTATGATCCCATTTGAGTTTTTCTTGGCAAAGATACTGAAGTGATTTCCCATTCCTTGGCAGCTAATTTTACAGATGAGGAAACTGAGGCAGAGTTAAGTGACTTGCCCAAAGTCACACAACTGGTAAAAGCCTGAGACCAAGTTTGAACTCAAGAAGATATGGGATATTTTATGTGTTATAATAGGTGATTTTGTCAGTTGGTTTTGCTGTATGTATGTGTGTGTTGGGGCAGAGGGTGGGTAGGAGGGGTTGTTATGTTTATGAATAAGAACCTGGGCTTGAAACATGTATTTATTTTCTACACACAAAGGAAATGCTGAACATGTAATATTCATAAGCATATATTAATAGACAAACAAAACACATAATACTCATAATCATACATTAACAGACAAATTTTTTAAAAAACAAACAAAATTAAAAGAAATGATAAACACATAATACCTATACATTAACAGACAAACTTAAACTTTAAAAAAATATCTTGACTTAAAACTACAGTTATACTCTCCTAGGAGTTTGATATTTAGACTTCATCAGAGCATAAAGCAGTTTGTTGAATACACATTATTATATTTCTATGCTACTCTACTCTGTCTCCTTAAAGTTCATGTCAACTGACAGTCCAAGTCAGAGCTCAAGGACCAACTCTTGTCAGTGATCATCTTTTCTGGAGCAGAAATTTATCTACCACCCAAAGGATCCAGGATCTCCAGACCTCTTAGACTTACTAGGTAACCTTCAGTCCTGGAAAACATCCTTCTTGAAATCACTATTTGGTTACTTAGGGTCAGGTAAACAAACCTTAATTCCAAATTCAGCTTCGTCTAAACAGGACATGTGTGAAGCAACTAGATGATATAGTGTACAGCATGTTGAACCTGTAATCAAGAAGATTTGAGTTTGGATCCTACTATAGTCATTTATTAGTCACTTAACCTTTTTATCTCAATTTTGTCAGACTATTTACCTAAAGGGTCACTATGAGTATTCAGTGAGATAATATATGTAAAGTACTCTGCAAATCTCAAATACTATATACATGCAAGCTATTATTATTATGTTCTTGGCCATTTACTAGTTTTGCTGAAGTGTTTATGTGTGTGTGAGGGTGGGTGGGTAGGAGTGAAGGTGGGCTAAGTTCTCATAGGAGAGCTATTTGCCGCACAGAGTCCGAAGATCAAGAATGGAATCAGTCCTTTTAAAAATATCTAATGTCCTTCCTGTTCGATGGCTAATGAGGGGGGCTTTTGTCATCTTAAAGTGGGAGTCCTTTAGCACTGGGATATATGAGTGCTAGAATTAGCACATGTAGTTGGCAAAAATCAAGAACAGATTTGTATATGGTCTGTTAACCTCAGTTACATGGGGGAAGGATTGGTGTGGTGGGAGAAGTATTTTAAAAAAAAAAATTTTTAAATGATTTTTTTAAGGCATCAATTAAAAAAACACTCTAGAAAAACAAAACAAAAATAAAGCCATTTGAAATTATCCACATCTGAACCAAAGCAATTAGGCCTACAGGGAAGAGCTAATTTTTTTTAATCATAGATTTGGACCTGGAGGGGACCTCATAGGCCATGTAGTCCAAGTCCCTTAATTTTTTTACAGATATGACCTAAAGAGATTTAAGTGGGATCTAGAGAGATTAAGTAACTAGATCAAGGCAATACAGAGAATAAGAATCATACCAAGGATTTGAATTCAGTCCTTAGATTCCAGAGTCTGCACATGTTTTACTAGGCTACATTGTCTCCTTAAGGGACAACTAATGACAATAATTGTCCATCAGTTCTATTTAGCAATGGAAGCACAGGAGCCCTTTGCTAAAGCTTAAAATGACAAACTAACTAAACTCCCCAGATCCATAAACATTGGCCAGAGATCTTGGAGCTCTCTGGCATTCAAACAGGAGCCATCTCTCCTGGTAAAGCATAATAAATGGAAATCAAATTAAAGGCCATTCTTTTCTCCATTTTCATAACTCTTATAAACAGGTATCCTCTGGAGTCCTATGGTGACTGGATAATTGAGAGAATTCCTGAGATCCATGTTAATAGATTAGTGGTCATTAATGCTGGTAGTTGTAGATTTAAAACAAATTGTTAGTTTTAAAAGTTACTTCTTTTTTTCCCAAAGCCCAGAGCAACACACTTGCCCCCAAGCCCCTTCTTTGCTTAGGCAACTTCTCCATAGTTGTTTAAGAAAGTTTTTTTCCCCTACAGCCAAGACTTGGGGTGAGAGTGGCAGGGTCAGGATTGATAATGAGTTCTGGGCTGAGATAGTAGCTTGAGAGGTTAGATCCCTGGGATTAAACCCTGATTGCTTCTAACTGACTGTGTGACATAGTACAGTTCATCTCCCTGGGTCTTGTTTTCCTCATTGATGATAATTATAATAATAAAAATAATTAACATTACTATAGAGTACAGATTTATAAATCTTGAAGTGATAACATGCCTTCCAGTACAAGATTTATAAACTTGTACTTTATAGTAATGTTAATTATTGTTATTATTATTATAATTTCACATTTCACAAATGAGGAAACAAATTTAGAAATGACTAGCCCAAAATCATACAAGTACTAAGTAGTAGAGAAGGAGTTTGAATCCATGTCTTCTGACTCCATTATGACTCACTGAATTCTCTTGAATTCTAGAAAATAAACAAAGTCTTCTTATTCCCTTACTAGATAACAAATTCTTGGAGTAGGACTCATAACAAATAAAGCTTTTATCTCTTCTGGCAATTAATTGTGTGTTCAGGATAATGATCTCATGGGTGAATGGCATGGAAACCCCTATAAAAAGCACCCTGGTAGTCCTTCTCTGCCCCCACCCAGCTCTCCAGGTCTAGCCATATTGATTCTGGTCTTTGTTAAGACACCTATTGCTTTTTAGCTCTATGGCAACTCAGAACTCCCTAGTTAAAGCTCTCTACCAGCTTAAGCTTTCCAAAGTAGTAGGCATTATAGGTTTGTCCTAAACTTACTGAATTTAAATTCAGAGAGGTTCCAGGCCTCAGGTAGCAGTTAAATTAAAGACACTTCTTAAAGTATCTATTATGTTCTATGAGATATAATTCATTATGACCCTTACTTTATTCTGATCAATATTAATCATTTCAGTGTGATTACATAAGAGGCTAGGATTATTAGTAATTATTAATGATATCTCATTTAGTAATACATATTTAGTAAGTCATCTAATAATAGTGCAAGAATAGACATGTACTAATACATATTTTACAGAAATCCTATGGGGATAATTAGATAAGATAGATTCTTATAGGCCTTTATAATAGATCTCAGACACTTGTTTACCACTTTATGAAGCTCACTTGTGCAATCACAATAATGCTGACAAAAGTATCTGAATCCTGTTTTGCAGACCATCCAAACCTAGTGTGTGTGGGCATAGTGTGGAAAGTCCCCCAGTTTGTTTTTGGTATCTCTGAATGGCCTGTACCATTTCCTCTTGCCCAGCATGAAAAGAAATGCATCCATCCCAACCCATGACCTTCCTGCTGATATCCCCCATTTTAGCTGATACATCATTTTTGTCCCTCAAAAACAGAGCCTATTAATCAATGGGATTTTGTGGTTTTGATACTCTTTAGAATATCTGGGTATTAAAATACTATAAAAATAGAGTCTAGAGGACTGGGGCACATCTCAGACTGTGAGGAAGGTCTGAGGCCTACTTCATTAGAAGGAACTGGACCTCTTTAATAAACTGCTATGGGCTTGAAACTCTCAGTTACTTTTTTTTTGTAGTTTGAGTATTTTGAATCCCACAGTCCAAGCATGTTGCTAAGTACTGAGAAAGCAGTGATAGATATGCTACCTCTTCTCTTAAGAAATTGATTATTTAAAGTGAAGAAATGCAACTTGGTACAATGCAAAGGGTTTTAGATTTAGAGCTAGAAGACCAGAATTGGAATGCCATTGTTTACACTTAATACTTATATAATTTTGAGTAAAATGACTGGTCTCCTCTCTAAAACAGAAGCAACAGAGGTATCAGAAGTATACTGTAGATCACTTCTACAGAAAGAGAAAATAGATGAAGAGTTTGAGGGAACTGCATCTCAAGGTTGACATAGAAGCTTTAATCTCCACTAGAAGTAGAATAGTTTATCACTTTTACTGAAACTAAGACCTTTAGATTCCAGCTATTGCCTTTGAACTTGCTGATGTGCCCTGAGAACTCCTTAGTAGGTCTTAAGCAACTTCTAAAAGCTTATCTGCTAAATCATAGCTAAGTTGTGATCTAAATTGATGAGGCATTTCCCATAAAGGAGATTCATCATACTCAGAAAATAATGTTCTTTTTGTATTTGTACATTTCATTACCAACTTTGAATTGAAAAAGGAAGAACAAAAATGTTTAATAGAGAATTGAAATCCAAGATAAGTAGAAAACTTAGAGTGCTCCTGCTGGTCTTAATCACCATGAATTATATTACATAACATTGAAAAGTTTGGCAGTTGTGATTGATGAGTCCATTGGTGATCCCTGAATGACTCTGGCTTAAAACTGGGTTATTAGAAGACCAATTGTCATAATTTTCCAAACATAGAAGAGAAAGGACTCTATAAATGATAAAACCATGATTTTGACTTAAATTCCTGGCAAAAATCCCAGAAGGTAAATGGTTCCTGAATACTGGAAAAGGAAACAATAGTTAATAAGAGCCATTTTGGCTTCAACAGCAGCAGATTATATACATCAGACTATGTTTCCTTTTTTGACAGAATTACTAGACTTCTAGCCCAAGGTAATTCTGTAGATAACTATTTTGTCTAAATTTAAATCCCCTCACTTAATTAGTATTTTATTTTTTTCAATTACATGTAAAATAGTTTTTAACATTCACTTTTATAAGAATTTGAGTTCTAAAATTTTCTCCCTCCCTCCCCATACCCCATCCCAAGACAACAAGCAATTTGATATAGATTATATATGAACAGTCATGTTAATCATATTTCCATATTAATTGTGTTGTAAAAGAAGAATCCAAAAAAAAGGGAAAAACCACAAGAAGAAACACACCATCAAAAGTGAAAACAATATGCTTTGATTTGCATTCAGACTCCAGAGTTCTATTTCTGAATGTGGATAACATTTCCCATCATGAGTTTTTTGGAATTATCTTGGATCATTGTATTGCTGAGAAAAGCTAAGTCTATCATAGTTGATCATTATATGAGGGGCCTCTTACTATGTACAATGTTCTCCTGGTTCTGCTCACTTTCCTCAGCTTAAGTTCATGCAAGTCTTTTCAGGTTTTCCTGAAATCTGCCTGCTCATTTCTTCTTGCACAATAGCATTTCATAACATCCATATACTACAACTTATTCATTCATTACCCAATTGATGACCATCTCCTCAATTTCCAGTCCTTTTCCTCTTTTTTGATCTCTTTGGGACACAGACCTAATAATGCTATTTATTTTGCTTAAGTTTTAGCAGGCATTTGACAAAGTCTCTTATGCTACCCTTGTGAACAACTCAAGAGATATGGGCTGCATGATAGGAGATTTAGATCTGCTTAAGTGGCTGAACCTAGAAAGCAGTCGTTTAATCTTTAAATGTCACTTTTGAATGAAGCGTGTATTGGAATTCTCCAAGGATCTGTACTTGACCCTATGTGACTGATTATTTTTGATTGATGGCTTGGATGGAGACATAAATATCATGTTTAATAAATCTGAAGATGATATAAAGTTGGAATAGATAGCTAACTGATTCAATGACAAGATCAGTATTCAAAAAGTTCTTAACAGTCTGGAACACTGGGTTGGCTTTAATGAGAAATTTAATATAGGTTAATGTAAAGTCTTACATTTGAGTTCCAAAAATCAATTCCATAAATGAAAGATAGAAAAAGTATGGTTATAAAATAATTAATCTGGAAAAGATCTGGAGGTTTTGGCAGACTATAAATTTAGTACGAGCCTAATAGTATAGGTGAGAATGTTGATGGAATCTTAGGTTGGATTAAAGAAGGTATAGTTTCTGGAATCAGGAAAATGAGAAGTCTTCTATATTCTTTTGTCTATATCTTGAGAAAATTCTTCAGTTCTAGGTACCACATTTCAGGAAGATGTTGTTAAGCTGGAGAGTGTACAGAAGAAGGTGACCAAGAATGTGAAGAAATTTGAGAGCAGGCCATCAATTGAAAAAACTGGTTATTTTTTTTGCCTGGAGAAATGATGACATGGGCAGAACAAGCTAGCTATGTTCAAATATTTGAAGGGTTGTCATGTGAAAGAGAGATTAAACTTGTCCTATTTGACTGCCAAAGGGCAGAACTTGGAGCAATGAATTGAAATCACAAAGAAATACATTCAATCTTGATATAAAGAAACAGTTGTTTTGTTCTCCATTACTTCTTGCTATTTAATGAGACGAAAACGGCCGTAATTTTCCACCATCATTCTCAATAAGATTTTATAAAGGTTTAAATTCTGAACCATTGTTGCCCTTGGCTGCAAGGTCCTTCTGCTTGTCAAGGAGATCAAGTATTTGCTGGATTAGGCAATTTCTTAGCTCCTTTGATCTCCTAGTTATAGTTAATGCCTGTTCTTTTATATATTTCCCATTTTCAACTGCTTGTTGTAATAAGTGAGATTGGAAGTGTCTAATTGCATGCCATATCTTCTTTTCATTTTTATTCTTTCTTCTAATTTGGTATTGATTCTGATTTTATTTCCTAACAAACCAATTGTCTAGCTGTATACAGACAGCTGATTCCTAAGTGACCCTGTTGTTGGTAACCAGAATCAGAGAAAAGATCATAGATTTAGGAGCTGGAGGAGACCTTGTAGACTGAGACTATACCTTTATTTTGCAGATGAGGAAAATGAGTCCCCAAAGCTTAAATAATTTAGTACATCTAGGATTTGAACTCACATCTTTTGACTCTAGATTCAATGCTTTTCTACAACATTAAACTGAGTTTTCTTTCTTTTTTGTGGGGGGGAAGGGAACAGATGACATTACTTTAATTGCATCAAGCTTGACAAAACTGAAGAGGCTCCCAAGTGAGATGCTCAATCACTCAAAAGAATTTGCTCTAACTAGCCCCAAAGGAAATACCAAGAGAATTAAAAATGCCTATTGCCCAGTTTATATATGCAATTGAATAGACAGCTCTGGAGTTGATCCATCATGATATGTACCTTAGAAAGTTACTGTGGATAAATAACAAAGTGTGATTGAAATTGAATTAGAGGAAGAGAGCTGATTAATTCAGAAAACTATTCAGTGTTTTAATGACCCCCAAATTCTTTTTCTACCAAGGCTCATAGTGGCCCTGGGCCAGGAGTGAGGAAGTCCTGAGTTCAACTGTGGCCTCAGTCAGACACTTACTAGCTATGTGACCTGGAGCAAGTCACTTAACCATTAAAAAGCTTTGGTTTCTTCAATTGTAAATGGAGATAATAATAGCACCTGCCTCACAGGGTTGTTGGGGGGGATCAAATGAGATATTTATAAAAAGTGCTTAGCACACCTAGTGCATGGTAGATGAATATTTATTCCCTTCTCTTCTTCTTTCCTTTTTCTCTCTCTCTTTAATGATCCTTGAATTCTCCCTGAAACAAGGGCTCAATAGTCTGCCAATGGCTCTAGGGAGTTCTGATCAGTAATTCAACTGAGTCCCTAGTTCTAGCTCAGCAGTCCCGTGGCAAACTGCCAGGCCTGTAACCTTGTTATGAAAGGCAAAAAAGGAGCTACTAGGCCAGGCCAACCAACATAGTGGGCAAGCTGCCAGAGCTAGAGGCCCAGGTGCAGAAAGCCAGTGCAGTCCCCCAGTTCAAAAACATTTTTGACAATGCCTCTTATTTCCCAGAAACAGAGCTCAACTTTTTAAAAAATACACAAAAACCCAAAAAGAACTCTGAACACAAAAAGCTACTATGGCAATAGAGAAGATGAAAACAACTCAGAAGAGGACAACAATGTCAAAATGCCTCAAAGGGGAAAATGAATTCATCTGAGTCCAAAAAGTTTTCTTGGAAGAATGAAAAAAAAAAGATTTTTAGATATCAAGTAACATAGAACAAAGATTGAGAAAAGAAATGAGAGTTATGCAAAAAAAAATTGAAAAAAAAAAGAGTTGACAACTTGGAAGAGGAAACACAAAAACTGAAGAAAACAACTTTAAAAAAAATGGAATTGGCTAAATGCAGGGGGGGAGGAGGAGAAGGGGAGAATCGACCAAAGAAAACAATTCCTTTAAAAGGAGAATTGGCCAAATGGAAAAGGAGCACAGAAGCAAACTGAAGAAAATAATTCCTTAAAAATAGAATAGGACAAGTGGAAACTAATGACTGTATGAGACATCAAGAATCAGTCAAACACACTAATAATGCATTGTTGGTGGAGCTGTGAAATGACTCAACCCATTCTAGAGAACCCAAAATGAAAACTCCAAGAAATAATGTGAATAAATTCCAGAATTATCAGGCCAAGGAGAAAGTACTGCAGGCAACCAGAAAAAAAAAAAACCACACCCCCCCCCCCCCAAAACCAGTTCATATATCAAGGAGCCACAATCAGGACTGCACAGGATAGACAGCTATATGGTACAGTGAATAGAGCACTGAACCCAAAGTCAGGAGGACCTAAACTCAAATCTGGCCTTCAACACTTTCTACTTCCTAGCTGTGTGACCCTGGGCAAATCACTTAGCCCCAGTTGCCTCAGGAAAAAAAAGGATTAGACAGAACCTAGTAGCTTCTACATTAAAGTATAAGAGGACTTGGAGAGGAGCTTGAATTACAAGCAAGAATTGACTACCCAGAAAAACTGAGCATAATCTTTTAGGGAAAAGATGAATATTTGATGAAGTAGGACACTTTCAAAATTTTCTGATGAAAACAAGAGCTGAACAGAAAATTTGATCTTCAAATACAAGTCTCAAAAAAACCATAAAAAGGTAAACAGGCAAGAAAAGAAAACCCATTGTATTCAATAAGGCTAAGCTCCTTACAATCATATAAGGAAGATGATACTTGTAACTCTTTAAGAATTGTAACTACTAGGGAAGTTAAATAGGACAATACTTAGAGGACATAAGTAAAAGTTGACTTTGATGTTATGTAAAAAAGTTAAAGGGTAGAAAAAAGATAATACAGGGAGAAGATGAAAGGGGGAGGCAGAATGAGGTAAACTATATCATGTGAAGAGTTACGAAAAATCTATTATAATTGAGGGAAAGAAGAGAGGAGATGTAGATTGTTTGAATTTTACTCTCACTACATTGGCTCAAAGAGGGAATAACATATACTCAGTTATGGAGAGAAATCTATCTTAACCTGTAATTAGTAGGAGGGGGAAGGGAAAAGAAAAGAGAAGAGTGAAATGATAGAAGGGAAGGCAGAAATAGGAAGAGAAGGTAAAAAGAAAAGAGAGGGAATGATAGAAAGGAAGGCAGATTGGGGGAAACTGTGGTCAAAAACAAAACATTCATGAGGAGGGACAGGGTGAAAGGAGATAGAAAAATATAAAAAAGGGAGGAAAATATGATAGAAGGAAATACACAATTAGTAATTATCCCATTAAAAAAAAGCAAATAGCAAAGTGGATCAAAAACCAGTATCCTACATTATTTTGTTTGCAAGAAACACACTTGAAACAGACACACACACAGAGTAAAAGTAAAAGTAAAAAATAAAAGGCTGAAGCAGAATATATTATGCCTCAATTGAAGTTAAAAAAAAAAGTAGGGGTAGAAATCTTGATCTCAGAGAAAGGAAAAAAGACAAGGAATCTTCCTAAAAGATAACATAGACAATGAAATAATATCATTACTAAACATATGGGATATAGCATCCAAATTCTTAGAAGAGAAGTTAAAAAACATACAGGAAGAAAGAGACAGAAATACTATATAAATAGGATATCTCAACTCTTACATTCAGAACTGGATAAACTAACCACAGAATAAACGACAGAGAAGTTAAGAAGGTCAATAGAATTTTAGAAAAGTTAGATATGATAAACCTCTGGAGAAAATTGAATGGGAGTAGAAAAGAATATACATTTTTTCTCAGTAATTCAAGTCACCTACCCCAAAACTGACTGTTTTAGGGCATAAAAAACTTCACAATCAAATGTAGAAAGGAAGAAATGTTAAATGAATCCTTTTCAGATAATGATGCAATAAAAATTACATGTAATAAAGTATCATTAAAAATTAATTAGAAGCTAAATAATCTAATCTTAAATAATGAGGAGCTCAAACAACAAATCATAGAAACAATCAATAATTTCATCAAACAATGACAATAATGAGACAACATACCAAAATTTGTGGAATTTAGCTAAAGCAGTACTTAGGGGAAATTTTTTTTTATCTCGAAATGGTTACATGAATGTAATAGAGAAAGTGCAGATAAATGAATTTGACATATAACTAAAAAATTTAGGAAAAGAACAAATTAAAAATCCCCAATTAAATATCAAATTAGAAATTCTGAAAATCAAAGGAGATATTAAATAAAATTGAAAGTAAGAAAACTATTGAACTAATAAGTAAAACTAAGAAGTGGTTTTATGAAAAAAAGCAATAAAGTAGATAAACCTTTGGTTAATTTGCTTAGAAAAAGAAAAAAAGAAACTAAACTATCAGCATCAAAAATGAAAAGGGCAAATTCACCACCAATGAAGAGGAAAATTAAAGCAATAATTAGAAGCTATTTTGCCCAAATGTATACTAATAAATCTGACAATCCAAGTAAAATGGATAAATATTTATAAAAATATAAATTGCCAAAGATAACAGAAGAGAAAATAAAACACTTAAATAACCTCATTTTAGAAAAAAATTAATTTGAACAAGCCATCAATGAACTCCCTAAGGAAAAATCTCCAGAGCCAAATGGATTTATACGTGAATTCTATCAAACTTTTAAAGAACAATTAATTCAAACACTATATAAATCACTTGTAAAAATAAGTGGAGTTCTACCAAATTATTTTTATGACAAAAATATCCTGCTGATACCTAAGCTAGGAAGAGCAAAACACAGAAGGATCAGAGAATAATTTCCCTAATAAATATTGATGTAAAATTTTTGAATAAGGTATTAGCAAAGAGATTACAGTAATTTCTCATGAGGATAATACATTATGACCAGGTGGGATTCATACCAGAAATGTAGGGTTGGTTTAATATTAAGAAACTATTTTATAATGGATCATGTCAATAACAAAACTAACAGAAATCTTCCAATTATCTCAATAGATGCAAAGAAAAGCTTTTGACAAAATACAGCACCGATTCCTACTTAAAACCCTAAGAGTACAGGAATAAATGAAGCTTTAGTTAAAATGTTAAATAGTATTTATCTAAAACCTTTAGTAAACATTATATGTAATGAGTATAAGCTAGAAGCTTTCCCAGTAAGATCAGGAATAAATAGGGAAGCCTATTATCACCACTATTATTCAATTTAATATTAGAATTGTTAGTTTTATTAATAAGAGAAGTTGAAGGAATTAGAATAGGTGATGAGGAAACAAAAATATCACTCTTTGCCGATGATATGGTCCTGGAGAATCAACTAAAAAACTATTTAAAATAATTAACAATTTTAGCAAAGTTGTAGAATATAAGATAAACCCACATAGATTATCAGCATTCCTATATATTACCAACAAAGCTAAGCAAGAAGAGATAGAAAGAGAACTTCTATTTAAAATAACCATAGGCAAAATAGTAAATAAATAAATAAAATAACCATAGGCAGCATAAAATATTTTGGAGCCTACTTGCTAAGGTAAACTCAGGAACTATGTGAACAAAATTACAAAATACTTTTCATATAAATAAAGTTAGATTTAAACAACTAGCAATTGCTCAGGGCTTTGCTATTATAATAAAATGATACATCTATCTAAATTAATTTATTGATTCAGTACCATACCAATCAAATTATTAAAAAATTATTATATAGTGCTAGAAAAAATAACAAAATTCATCGGGAGAATAAAAGGTGGAGAATATCAAAGGAATTGGTGAAAAAAATATAAAGGAAGGTCGTCTAGAAATATCAGATTTAAAAATATATTATAAAAGACCAATCAACAAAACTTTGATACTGACTAAAAAATTGAGTGGTGGATCAGTGAAATAGATTAGGTACACAAGATGCAATGATAAATTATTTTAATAATTTACTATTTGTTAAACCCAAAGACTCCAGCTTCCAGGATAAGAATTCATTATTTATCAAAAAACTGATTGGAAAATTAGAAAATAATATGGCAGAAATTAGGCAAAAACCAGCTTCTCACACCTTATATCAAGATGAAGTCAAAATGGATACATGATTTAGATATAAAGAATGGTACCATAAGCAAATTAAGAGAGCAAGGAATAGTTTACATTTTAGGAGAAGGGAAGAATTTATGATCATATAAAGAGAGAACATTATGAAATACAAAATTAATAATTTTGTTTACATTAAATTAAAATTTTTTACATAAATACAATGAATACAACCAAGATTAGAATAAAGGCCAAAAGATGAGAAACAATTTTAAAATAATTGTTTCTGATAAAAGTCTCATTTCTCAAATATCCAGAAAATGGAGTAAAATTTATAAGAATATACCTCATTCCCAAATCTATAAATGGTCAAAAGGTAATAACATGCAGTTTTCAGAATAAAAAATTGAAGCCATCTCTGGTTACATTAAAAAAAAAAACCACAACTTTAAATTGATTGGAGAAATGCATCTTACATATATCAGATTGGCTAATATGACAGGGAAAATAATAAATGTTGGAGAAGATGTGGGAAAATTGGGATACTAATGCATTGTTGGTAGAATGGTGAACTAATTCAACCATTCTGGAGAGCAGTTTGGGACTATGCTCAAAGGGTCATAAAAGAATTACCACTACTAGTCTGTATCTCAAAGAGATTTTTTTTTAAAACGGAAAAGGAGCTACATGTACAAAAATATTTGTATCAGGTCTTTATGTGGTGGCAAAAAAAATTGGAAACTGAAGGAATGCTCATCAGTTCCGGGAATAGCTGAACAAATTGTGGTATATGAATGTAATGGAATACTATTGTGCAATAGGAAATAATGAGCAGGAGGATTTCAGAAAAAAGCTGGAGACTTGTATGAACCAATGCTGAATGAAGTGAGCAGAATCAGGAGAACATTGTACACATCAGCAATATTGTGTGATGATCACCTTGATTGATTTAGCTCCTCTCAGATTGATTTAATTCTTCTTAGTAATACAATGATCCAAGACAATTCTAAAAGATGGGAAATGTTATCCACATCCAGAGGAAGAACTGTGGATTCTGAATGCAAATCAAAACATACTTTTTTTGTTTTCTTTTGTGACTTTCTCCTTTTGTTCTGTTTCTTCTTTCACAATATAAGTATTTTGAAAATATGTTTATATGATTATACATGTATAACCTCTAACAGATTGTTTGCTGTCTTGGGGAGGGGGAGGGAGAAAAAAAAATTGAAACTCAAAGTCTTATAAAAATGAATGTTGAAAACTATCTTTACATGGGTAACTGGAAAAAATACTATTTATGAAAATCTCATTTGTTAAAGAAAAAAGAATTAAAGATATGAGTCACAAAGAGTAATGGAAGGATAGACTGTGTAGGTAAAGATGATGCAAAAAACTACCAATGAAAAAGTGTGCATATAAGAAGCAATATAAAAGATGTCAGAGAGAGATATGTGACTAGAATAGGATGTGGATTGATCAGAATGTAAGCTCCTTGAGGACAGGGACAATCTTGCTTATATCCCTAGTGCTTATCATAGTTCCTGACATATACTAAATTCTTAATTCTCTCTTTCTCTCTGTCTCTCTGTGTATGTCTATCTCTGTGTCTCAATCTCTTTCTGTCTCTGTCTCTGTCTCTGTGTCTCTGTTTCTTTCTCTCTGTCTCTCTCTCTGTCTCTGTCTCTCTGCCTCTCTCTGTCTCTGTCTCTTTCTGTCTCTGTCTCTGTCTCTCTATTTCTCTCTGTCTTTCTGTCTCTCCTGCCCAAGTAGATTATTTCTGTCCTTATGGGCTTGCTTAGTTATAGCTCAGTGGAATACATGAAGAGATACCTCCTCTATTATCTATCTCCTCCTCTCTCTCCACTCTTTCTACAAGGCAAACTTTGTATCATTCCAGTTTGGGAGCAAAAAATTGGAGCATTGGATACTGGCTACTCTGTTGTCCTCATATAAGGCTAAAATTATATCTATTATTGCCTTAAATATTGTTAGTTTAGAGAAAATAGTCTTTAGATTCAAATTGTAAGAGAATAGCTTGTATTATTATCATCATTGTCGTCTCCTCCATCATTTTTTCTTCCTATTTTTCTTTTTTTCCTTTTCCACTGGTATGTTCCAATGCTATTTTAATCAAATTGTCACAATTTTGCAAAATGCTACCTTGGGCATTCTTTTCAGATGATTGATAGAAATGAGCTATCTAAGTTATTCATTAGGTTTTTTTCCACTTAAGGATTACAAGGTTAATTGCTAAGTAATTTCTTGGGTAGATTTTCTTCTTTCTGTAATGAAACATGAAAGACCTTCTAGCTTCACTGCCTTTGTCCAGGTGTGAATCTTTGCCCACTCTTTACCAATTTCATATCCTCTTTTCTCCCAGATAGCTCATACTGAGGTCTTTCTTGCCAGCTCACTGAGCAATATAATATGGGTTTTATGTTCTCTAACTTTTTCAACTTGTTTACCTATTTCATATGATACAATTAAGAAAGTGTTTTCTGAAGGCACTTAGAAAGGCATTGATCCTCATCTGACCTTGGAAAATTCAAATGGAAAATCTGGAATGCTGTAAATTTCTGCTACAAAGATAAAAATGATACAAATAAAGTAAAAATAGACAAAAAAAGCATGCCTACTTGGATAGTCTCTATTCTGGAGGATAGATCTATTAGAGAGGGAAAAAAAATACCTAGAGAGGGGCTTGCTCTTTATTTGTCCTCTACTTCTGGCCTAGAGTCTTTCCTCATAATACATTTACCTCTGGGAATTAGGATTATTTAATTCATAGAACTAAATCATTCTAGTTTTGGAAGAAAATAGTGTTAGTGAGAAGTGTCTCTCTGTTGTTTGCTGATATGTTGTCCCATTTTACTTCCACGGACATTTTGACCTTTCAGCTGATTTTAATACAATTTTATACCTGTGCAACTTAGAACCCCTTTGGATTTAGGGGAAGGGAGATTAAAGAACCAGTCTTGGGTTCCAGGGTTTAGAGTAGAATCTGTTATGCTTTTCCTCTCAGTCATGAGTCTCTTGGTCCCATATTCTCAGGCCGTTCTATTTTAGCACCCCGAGAACTAGGTTTTCTGAGTATTTTTACAATCGTTCTAGAGCTCCATTCTCTCCAGAGTTATTTAGATACAAATTTTCTCCGTTTTCAGACAAGTTCAATATTCCTTTCTGCTATCATTGAGCTGATTGATGGATTGAAGATGGAGGCCTTGATGACTGGCAATGACAGTGATGACAAGAGACAAGTGACATGTTCATTTTGAACTTCACCATCTTTCTTCTTGCCTTTGTAAAAAGTAAGTTCTGATTTGTGCCTTCTCACTGTTCTCTGAGCTCACTACCTCATCTTATTTTTATTAACCCTTCCATCTCAAAATGTTCCAACTCACGTAGCAGAAAAGTAGAAAGGTTGATCTGTTTTATGGACTTCCACACCCCCAAACTGCCAGCTTCACATTATATTATTTGTCAAGGCCTATTTTCAGTCTTTTCTCCTCAAAAAATCCTTTCTTAAAGGTTCCCTTGTCTTGATCCCACAGGTATTTCTCTTCTTGGGGTAGTATCTGTAGTCTGTACAACAATCTGGCACCCAATTATATGCTGTTTTGTATTCCTTCTAGTTATCTTCTGTGTGTTAGTTTTCTTTGCCCTTTACTAGATGGTAATCTTCATGAGGAACCATTGTTTATATTTTACATTGTAATTTATGATTAGAAGAATGTTCACAGACATGCTCTCATTACATCTGGGCAACTGAATATTTTCTTAATGATATTAAAGATAAAATGTTCAACTATGGGAGAGGATAGTCCCACTGTACTCTGCTATGTATAAAACTACACCTAGAGTATTGTATTTAGTTCTAAGAATAAAAAGCCCATCTTAAGAATGATACTGACAAGCTAGAAAGCCAAAAGAAGGATGAGCACAGTGCTTAAGCATATTGAGACTATACCTTACAAGGATGGGTTGAAATAAATGGAGATATTTAGTCACAGAAAAGAAGATATTGAAGGAAGTGATGTTTGTCTTCTAGTATCTGAAAGTCTAATTTGTGGAAGAGGGATTGGAGCTGTTCTACTTGATTCCAGAGGGAGAGATTTGGAGCTACCCTAAGGATTTAGGCTTGTTGGAAGGAAAGACTTCTGATAATTGGGCTCCCCCAAAGTGGAATGGCCTTAGTTAGGAGATTGTAAACTTCCTCTCACTGAAGATTTTTGAGCAAAAGCTGGGAAGTATCACTTATTTGCCATGTTATAAGGGGAATTCTTGGTCTAAGGCATGGGGGTGACTAGATTAGGTTTCTGCCTCTCAAATTCCATGATTCTTTGTAAATCCCACCATGCACATAATAGTGTTTTGCATGAAATAGATATTTAGGAAAGGCTATTGTATTGAACTAGATGAAGTCAAGTATATCATATTTCCTATATTTTAAACTTTTCTGTGGAAAGTATTTTAGTCCTACAACATATTGATAAATTTTCCAAAATGTGTACTTCCCATTTCCTGAACAAACTAAATTCTTCAACTACATGGCTGAGTGAAAACACTGGGGCATATGAGGACATTAATGATTTTCAGTAATTAGCAGACAAGTCAGCTACATTCTTCTAATATAATGGGAGTCAAATATTTACTGTATTCTCGACATATGGAAAGTAATATCTCTCAATTTGATGTAGCAGCCAAAGAAAGCCAAAAATATACTCAAGCTTGGGATAGGTCTTTCCTTCCTTTTTGCCCTTTTGTTTTTGTCTTTGTATTTTTAGTGTTTTAAATTTCCAGTGCTTGGCACACAGTAGATACTTTATAATAGTTTGTAGGCAGATAGTTTAACTTCCAAAGAAAATGATATAATGGATTTATAGATACTGTAAAGTGAGAGTTGGAGGAAGTAGAAAAGAATAGTGGCTAGAGCTGCCTTCTGAGGATTATTGAGGCAGCTATGTGTTGGCCTGAAAATGACAAAAGTACAGTCAATTGTCTTACTAGGGTATGTATTCATGACATCAAAGATGCTCCCATAACTTGTCAAAATGGATGACAGCTATATACTTTTGATAATTCACATGGACCCATATGATGATGCCAGATGCAACATCTTGGCAAGAATGTGAACATTAGAGGGGCACAGCTGGTGTTTTTTTATCATTTGTATTAAAGAAAGGATACAGGAAAGAAAGATTTTTGGATTACAAGGTGGCATTTAGATTTCTACAGTTTTTTTCTAGAGATAGAGTATATACTTAACAAAGACTGGCAAAAACTTTTTTCCTGTATCTTACAAGTCTAACTGAACATAACTTGGACTGAAAAGGAAAAATGAAAATGCTTGCTCTCAGATACCTTTGGACTGCACAAAATGTAGGGAGTGAGTAAGGTGAAGCAGCGATTTTAAAATAAGAAAGAATGACATAGATTGAGATTTGTAGAATGAAATCATGACTGAAATATAGTTCTAGATCATTTTATCTTATTCTAAAGAAATAGAGTAGGATAAAAATGTATGGTGGAGGACAGTAGTATGGAATTTTATATTAAGAAAGCATACTCATATGAGAAAATTCAGGAGACAGAGGGAAGCATAATGATAAGCCTTTAGGTTATTATCATCGTAGGTAAAAATAGGAATTTTATCATCTGAGTAAATGCTATCGACTAGAAATGTGTTGGTAAGTGTTTAACAATTGGCTCCCTGAAAAAATGCTTGAAACACTTTTATGTTTGATCTGTATTAATAACATTTTTCTCTATCACTTTCTAAAGTCTAGGAATGAACAAAACAATAATTGTGATTTATAGCAGTAAAAATGATAAATACCAAATGAATTTTTCCCATAAGGTGTACATCTACAGTCAATAGCCTAACTATTCCTTCTTACCCAATTCTACAAAGGATAAGTGGGATTTCCAGCTGTGGGGGAAAGAAGGCAGCTCAGCCCTTCCTAACTTAGCCTAGCCAGGCTACTCTCTTCTTGTCCAAACTCACTTTCTGAGAGGAAACTTGACCTTTATATTCTCCCCTCACTCCATGCTGTCTGAGCTTCCTAGGGATGAAGGGTCTGGATGTGAAGTCAGAAGCTATAATCCCTCACTCTCCACTGCGTAGGATTCTGCCCCTTCCCCAGAGTTTGAGGCTGCCAGGAGTCTTCAATTTTTTTGCCACTGCCACCACCCCATTTCAGCCTGTTTCACTTCTGCTGCTCAGCACCACCATAGCTGCTCCTGTTTCAGCTGCTTCTCTTCCTGCTGGGCACACAGATCTGCCCTTTTCAGTGCTGTTGTTTTGGCAGCTGAGAGGCTATACACTGCAGCCACATTATCCTGTAGGAACTTCTCCAAAATCTGCCTGACTCCCAAAATCTCAGGATCATAGGCTCCAATCTGACCATCATCTTTGCTGGGGAGGAGCTGAGGGCAATATCAGCAGGGAGAGGAAGCTGGGCAGCACATCTGGCCAACCTAGTATCTCTACTGTTCAACCAAGACAACAATCAAGTGCAATGAGTGCTGAGCAAGTATGGAGTGCTGAATCTTTTTCTTGCCAAAATGTGTCAAATACCAAATTTGACAAGCACTAAGATTCCATTATATTTTAAATGGAACTTCTCATTTTATCTTTTCCTACTTAGCTTTGTTGGATATGTAAAAAAAATGCTGATGAGTTTGTCTTAGATTATTTCTGGGATTTGTTCTTTGACCCACTTATCCTTTAGGAATGGAGTATTTAGTTTTCAATTAATTTGAAATCTCCCTTCTCACTGCTTTGTATTGAATGTAATTTTATTGCATTATAATTTAAAAATAATGCGCTTAATATTTCTGCATTCATAATCTGATCTTGAGGTTTTTAATGTCCTAATTATATGATCAATTTTTGTGTAGGTGCCATATGCTACTGAAAAAAATTGCTCCTTTATGTTCCCATTCAGTTTTCTCCAAATATCTGTCATATGTAACTTTTCTAATATTCTATTTATATTCTTAGTTTCTTTCTTGTTTATTTATTTATTTTTGTTTTGGTTTGGATTTATTGACTCTTGAGAAGGGACAGTTGAGATTCCCCACTGGGATAGTTTTGTTGTATATTTCTTTCTGTAGCTCAATTAACTTTTCCTTTAAGAATTTGTTTGCTAGCTTTTTTCTTGGAGCAAAGAATTGGAAATTGAGGGAATACCCATCAATTGGGGAATAGCTGAATAAATTACATCATGTGATTATAATGAAATATTATTATTCTGTAGGAAATGATGATCAAGATGCTCTCTTGAAAACCTGGGAAGTCATGATATGTACTATGTACAAAGTAATAGCAAGGTGGTGGAATGATCAGTTTTGAATGACGACTATTCTCAGCAGTACAATGATCTAAGAGTACTGTGAAGAACTTATAATGAATAATGCTATCCATACTCAGAGAAAGAATGGATTGTGTCTGAATACAGACTTTAGCCTACTTTTTTCATTTTGTTTTTCTTCAGTGTTTTTGGAAGGATATTTATGTGGTTTTTTGCAACATAACTTTTATGGAAATATTTTATATAACCTCACATATGCCTTTTCAGTGGGGGAAAGGTAGGGAGGAAAGAAGAGAATTTGGAACTCAAAGTTTTAGAAACAAATTTAAAAAATTTACATGTAACTGGGGAAGATAAAATATTAAAAAAATAATAGAATGTTTGTGCTATACCACTTGGTACATATATGATTAGTATTGATTGTGTTTCATTGTCCATGGTACCTTTTAGCAAGATGTAATTTTCCTCCTTATCTCTTTTAATTAAGTCTATTTTTGCCTTTACTTTGTGTGAGATCAGGTTTGCTACCCCTGCTTTTTTTTAACTTCAACTGAAATATAATAGATTCATAATACCTCTTACCTTTACTGTGTGTGTTTCTCTGCTTCAAGTATGTTTTTTGTAAACTACATATTGTAGGATTCTGATTTTTGATCCACGCTGCTATTTAATTCCATTTAGTGGGAGAGTTCATCCCATTCACATTCACAATTATGATTACTGTGTATTTTCCTCCATCCTATTTTTCCTTCCATTTATCCTCTCTCCCTTTTACCCTTTCCCTCCTCACCATTGTTTTGCTACTGTCTACCACCTCTCCCTAATCTTCCCTCCATTCTGTTAGTCCCTGTCCCTTTACTTCATCTCCTATTAGGGATTTCTATATTCAATTAATTGTTTATATTATTTCTTTGAGTCAATATTTGAGTCAATTGAGTCAATATGGATGAGAGTAAGGTTCAAGTGATGCCCATCTCCCACCCTCACATCTTCCTCTCTACTATAATAGGTTTTTCAATACTCTTCTCATGAAATAAAATTTTTACTTCTCCCTTTTTTCTGCATCCAGTGTACTACTCTTTCTTATCCATTATTTTTTATTTCATTCCCTCAAATTATACCTGTACTATCTGTCAATGTATACTCCTCTTAGCTGTACTATTAGTGATACATTTGATTCATATTTTCTTTTCCCTTTTTACTTGTTTTTGTTTCTCTTGGGTCTTTATATTGGGAACAAATTTTTGGCTTGATTCTGGTCTTCTCCTTATGAAAATTTGAAATCCTTCTATTTCATTTAATAGCAACTTTTTCCTTGATGCATTATGTTTAATTTCACCAGGTAAGTAATTCTTGGTTGAAGTTCGAGCTCCTTTGCCTTCCAGAATATCTATTATCCCCATTTTTGTTGTTGTTGTTACATCATTTTTCCAGTTGTGCCCTGTTCTTCATGACCCTATTTAAGGTTTTCTTTGCAAAGATCCTGGAGTAGTTGGTTATTTCCTTCTTCAGCTCATTTTTACAGATGAGAAACTGAGGTAAACTCTATTAGATTTGAATGCATGAAGATGAGTCTTCCTGATTTCAGCTTCTGTGCTCTCTCCACTGTGTCACATGGCTTCCAATCTGCATTTTATACATGATGAAATTGAAGCCAAGAGAGATTAAGTGACTTTTCTAGGATCACACAGCTGATATATGTGGCAGGATTTAAACTCAGATCTTCCTAACTCCCTTCACAACTCTTTAAGAATAGTGTTTTAATGAGCAGAGCCAGATTATTATACATGACAACAGCAAGATTATATAATGATAAGTTCTGATGGACATGGTTCTCATCAAGAAGAGGTGATTCAGACCAGTTCCAATGGTCTTGTAATGAAGAAAGCCATCTGCACCCAGAGAGAGGACAGTGGGAACTGAGGGTGGATCACAATATAGTATTTTCACTCTTTTTGTTGTTTGCTTACATTTTGGATTCTTTCTCATTTTTCCCCTCTTTATCTTATTTTTTTATGCAGCAAGATAATTGTATAAATATGTTTAGAGGAATTGCACTAGTTTAACATGTATTGGATTACTCGCTGACTGGGGGAGGGAGTGGGGGGAAGGGAGGGAAAAATTAGAACACAGGGTTTTGTAGCAGTGAATGTTGAGAATTATTCATGTATATATTTTGAAAATAAAAAGCTTTAATTAAAAAAAGAATAGTTTTCTACATTATGAGAAAAGTTCACAATGAACTGAGATGGGTGAGAAAAGCTAAGGACAACACTACAATTCTCTTTTAAAGATCTTTAGAGAAAAGAAGAGAATCAAAGAAAGAATTGGGAGATAACTGACAATAGTTAGGAAGAACTACTTAAATCTCATAATTTTTAATTGTAATAGCAAAACAGTTGGATTTAGAATTAATTGAATGGCTGGTCATCAATGGTTCAATATCAACTTGAAGAGAGTCTTCAGTTCCAGGAACTGTGCATGGTGCCATATTTAATATTTTTTTGCTGATGATTTAGATAAAGAAAAAGAAATTATATTACATTTGCAGATCACACACTGAATTACAGTCTGGATCCAAACATGTCTTGACAGACTAGAACATTTGATTGAATTGGATTAGATGAAACTTAATAGCAATAAATGTAGTCACTTAGATCTTAAAAATTGACTTCACTAGGACAAGGTGGGAGGGACATGCATACTAGATATTAGTATGACTGAAAAAAAGCCTTTTAAAAAAAGTGGATTATAAACTCAGTCTGAGTCTATGATTTGATGTAATAGCCCCCCAAAGCTAATATAAATGAAGAGAACTATAGTCTCCATTTACACTGTTCTGGTCAGACCATCACATCTACAAAAGTATATTTCATTCTTGGCACTATGGTTTAGGAAGAATAATGATAAGTTGGAGAATTTTGAAGGAAGACAAGCAGAATGGTGAATGCCTTTGATTTCATGCTATTTAAGGATTAATTGAAGGAATTAGGGATATTTAGCCTGAAAATGGACAGATTTGGGAAAAGAGACATGATAGTTGTCTTCAGATAAGACTATATCATATTCGTTATTCAGTCATTTCAGTTGTGTTCAACTCTTTAGAATCCTATATGGGATTTTCTTGGCAGAGATACTATAGTGGTTTGCCATTTCCTTCTCCAGCTCATTTTATAGATGAGGAAACTTAGACAAACAAGGTTAAGTGACTGGACCAGTGTCACACAACTAATAAGTGTCTGAGGCTGGATTTGACTCAGATCATCCTGATTCCTGGCCTGGGGCTCTATTGTACTGCCTCCCTGTCCCATATCATATATAGAGGAGGGATTAAATTTGTTCTCCTTGGCTTTAAAGTTTTCTTTTCGAGAGAACCAGGAGCAAAGAAGTTAATTTAAATTTTGAAATAGAACTATCCCCAAAGTCGAAGAGCCCACTTTGGGAAGTTATGGAATCATCTATCTAGAAGGGATCTCAGAAGACATCTAGTCCAACATTTTCATTTTATAGATGAGGAAACAGAGGTTAAGAAATGTGAATTGACTTTTTAAGATCACACAGCTTAAGTATTTGAAATGAGATTTGAAACTAGGTTCTCTAGTTCTACAGAGAAGATTTTTTCCACTCCACTTCATTAAGTTCTCTCTTCATTGAAGGTCCTCAAGCAAAGGCTAGCTGACTACTTGTTAAATACTAGGGACTATTTTGAGAGGTATGGGTTACCTAAGTCCCTTCCAATTCTTAAATGATGTGATTCTATGGGGCAAGACACTCTTATAACAACAACAACAAAAATAGAATATTATCAAAAGATATGAACAAATATGACGAGGCCTTTGCAGCAGGGGGTTAACAAGTTGTCTCAGGATGAGTGAATCTGCCCAGATCAGAAATGGAATAGGTCAAAACTTCTGTGCCAATTTGATTGGACTGGTGAGTGGAAGTGTGAGCAAGCTAGGGAGATCCAATCAAAAACAAAAAAAGTTGTGTCTTTCCTGAATATTCTACAAGCAATTGGGATTTTTTTACCCTAAGTTTTTAATCCATCCTATTTTCTTTAGCATCAATCTTTCCTTTTGCTCAACTTTTACTTCTCATTTTGTGACCTAAGGATTTTAGGAAATAGCCATGCATTTCCTAAATTAGCTGAATACAGGGTTTATTAGGATTAAATTTAATATCATTAATACAACAGAAATATCACAAGGGGGCAATATGGTGTAGTGGGAAGAAGAGTTGACCGAGGACCAGAAAACTTGAATCCTAGTGATGGTTCTTGCGTTCACTGGCTGAATCACCTTGAACAAGTGATTTTCCCTTTTCCAGCCTTAGTTTCCTCTTCTCCAATATGGTCTTGGACTGAAGGATTTCTAAGGTCATTCTAGCTTTAGCATTTGACGATTCTGTGATTTTCTAATTTTATAAAAGCTAGAAACTATCAGGGAATACTTGAAAGGTACTGATTAGTCTTAAAAAATAATGGCCAATACCATATGGAAGCACTCCACAATGCCTCCAAGGAGGCCTCTCTCCATCTCCTTGTCTCCCTATCTATGAGTATGAGGGTTAAAGACCACATTAAATCACACTTCGCTCTCCTCCCTTCTCCCTATTTCTTTATGGTAACTCATTAAGATGTATTTCCCATGACTGATTGAGAGAAGGAAAGAAATACCTACAGATATGAATTAAATATACTACATTAGCCACCATGTAAATTTCACCTGAATCTTTTATGTCGCACAATATAATGTAATGTAAGGGCATCTTGGGGAATTGTGAAGAGGAGACTGAGCCCTTCATAAATAATTTGAATCTAGTCCAGGTCACTTGTAACCAGAAGATATGAACTCCACATTGCTGCTCAGAAGAATGAATGAAAGAATATATTTAAATCGCAATCCTTGTTTTCCTGGGGTGCAGAATGACCAAAGGTACAGTGGGATGATTTGGAGGAAGGGGGCTCAGCTTTGTCACTAGTTTGTGATAGGTATTATGAGTTTCACACTTCCCCTCTCAAAGACTCAGTCTTCTCATCCACAAAATGGTGATAATGAATGAATGAATAAAGCACTTATAAAGTGGGGGTCAAGCATTGGGATAAGTGCTGAAGATAATAGAATAACAACAACAAAAAAGACTAGTCTAAGGAGCTTGAATTCTAATAGGGGCAGCAATATTTACATATATACATCTATATAAACAGAGCAGGGGGTTGAAGGGGGAAGAGAAACAGAATGAGGGAGGGAGGGAAGAAGGGAGGGAAAGGGAAAGATTTAACTGCAAGTCAGGTAGAAAAGTTTCATTAGGATAGAGTAGAAAAGCAGAAAGTAATACCTGTCCAGGGTTGTTTTGAGAATCAAGTGAAATACTAGATATGAATGACTTTTTTTTAATATACAGGACTATGCAAATCAAAAGCTTGCATAAGAGCACAATCAAGTTACTCAGGGTGATACAAAATCCTCTGTTAAGCAAAAAGCAACAATTTCCCCTCCTCTTTTATTCTTGAGTATTATAGTTAGCTATTCAGGTACTGTGTAGACAGCTATAAAGCTATATTGGGAAGATTCCAGAAGAGAAATAAAAGAAATCAAAATATGAGAAGACTAAGAGCCACAAAATGCCATCTGCCTCCAACGAATTTGGAACACCACCCCTCCCAATATGTTTCCCATAAATTGCTTGAGGGCAAGAACCAATTTCATTTTTCTTTAATTTTTTGTTTTCATTTTTGATTTTGCATCTCCACATGCCTCCATGTGCCACTTGGCACATAGTTGATTGATTCTTAACTTTTGTTATGAATCTATTATCAATCTATTGTCCATGAAACTTAATAAATCCTCACTGATTCAATTTGCATTTTTGCTTTTGTTGTCTTTGAGAAAAGGAATTTCGGGGCAGCTAGGTGGCACAGTGGTTAGAGCACCAGCCCTGAAGTCAGGAGGACCTGAGTTCAAATCTGGTCTCAGACACTTCCTACCTGTGTGACCCTGGGCAAGTCACTTAACCCCAATTGCCTCAGCAAAAAGCAAAAAAAAAAAAAAAAAAGAATGAAGGAGAAAAGGAATTTCATTTCTTTTATTAAATCTTTTTATTTGCAAAACATATGTATGGGTAATTTTTCAACATTGACCCCTGCCAAGCTTTCCATTATAAAATTTTCCCCCCCTACTTCCCACACCTCCCCTAAATGGCAGGAAGTCTATTACATGTTAATTATGTTAAAATACTTGACAAATCGAATATGTGTATACATATTTTTACAGGTATCTTGCTGTGCAAGAAAAGTCAGATCTACAAGAAAAAAAATCTGAGAAGGGAAACAATGCAAGAAAACATCATAGAGAGAATGAAAATGTTATGTTGTGGTCCACATTTCATATCCCTCTCTGGGTGTATATGGCTTCATTGTTGAAAAGAGCCATGTCCATCAGAATTGATCATCATATAATATTGTTGCTGCTGTGTATAATGATCTCCTGGTTCTGCTCATTTCACTCAGCATCAGTTCATGCAGGCCTCTCTGAAATCATCCTGCTGGTTGTTTCTTACAGAGCACTAATATTCCATGACATTCATATACCATAATTTATTCAGCTATTCTCCAATTGATGGGCATCCATTCAGTTTCCAGTTTCTTGCCACTACAAAAAGGGCTGCCACAAACATTTTTGCACATGTGGGTCCTTTTCCTTCTTTTAAGATGTCTTTGGGATATAAGCCCAATAGAAACACTGCTGGGTCAAAGGGTCTGCAGAGTTTGGTAACTTTTTGAGCATAATTCCAAATTGCTCTCCAGAATGGTTGGTTCTGTTCACAGTTCCACCAACAGTATATCAGTGTCCCAGTTTTCCCACATCCCCTCCAACATTAGTCACTATCTTTTCCTGTCATTTTAGTCAATCTGACAGGTGTGTAGTGGTACCTCAGAGTTGTCTTAATTTGCATTTCTCTGATCAATAGTGATTTGGAGCACCTTGAGAAAAGGAATTTCATTAATTGCTTCTCTGTAGTATAAAATAAGCATTATAAGAGTTTCCTTTATCCATATTAAAACTACCTTCTTCAAGGTTCAGATCTGTCTCCTGGAGTGTTGGGAATGTATTCTCTCTATGTTTACCGTATTCCTTCATTTTATAATTTCCAGCCTGATGATTCATAATAGTTGTCATTTTTATCATCACTTATAGGCACACTCTATGGACATAGAGAGGTCAGGCCTAGAGACTCCCTGGAGGAAGTAACCCAAACAGTATTCTAATTAATAGTCTGAATAGATGTTCATGCTCTTCTGAGCCTTTTCCTCAACTCAGGTTTGAAGATCTGGGCCTTTGGCTTAAAAGACAACCCAAGTTTGAGTCCTAGTTCATCAACTAAACTTTCTGGATGATTTTGGGGAAGCCATTTCATCTTTGGGCATCAATTATTTCATCTGTAAGATGAAGGACTAATCTCTAATGATTACAAGACTACATAATTATAAGACATTTGGAGGAATACTATTGTCTCTTCAGTCATCACGTACTTCTTCATAATGAGACAAATGAAAAACTTGAGAAATAGAATTCCTGGGTAATTAATAATCAATGTATTAATTAAGTTAGTTGATAATAAATTGATGGTCAGTAGTCTCTCTTGGTAACCAAAGACAAAACCAAGGAGATCACTGAATACTTAGGGGATAAATTGATCAATCCTGATTAGTGAACAATTAATGAGCGGGGAGACATATTAATGAGAAGGTTGACTAGAAGTCTTCAGCTTCTCCTATGGAAATATGGCTTGATTATAAGCCTCAGATCCCTTCAGAAATATGGACAAAGGAATCCATTCAGACCACTGTGGTTGGATTTCTCTTTCATGAGTTGGATCACCCTAAACTTTAATGGAGAAATCACTGACAGATTTGATGCTTTGGGGTTGCAACCAGATTAGGTTCTGTTTACATTTTAAACAGAAATAGGTCTTCCTACACAGTTTTATTTTATTTTTTTTAGAATCACCTGATCATATACATCTTATCCCAAATTTTTCTAATTACCCAAATAATTACAGTTATAAGAATACTGCCAATATTCTGACATTTGAGAAGTTTATTTACTTTATATTTCTCCTGGATGTTATATGTCAAATTTTCCCTTAAGTTCTGGGGCTTCTGTCACAAAAACTTCAAAGGTTTTGAGTTTATTAAATATCTGTTTTCCCCCCATTCAGGATTATGCTTAACTTTGCTGGGTAAGTTACCTTTGCTCATAACCCCAGCTGTTTTGCTGTACAAAATATAGTATTCTAAGACCTATGGTCCTTCAGTGCAATAGCTGCTAGGTCTTGTGTAATCCTCATTATAACCCCATGATATTTAAATTGCTATTTTTTCCTGTTGCTTCCAATATTTTTTCCTTAACATAAGAATTTTGAAACTAGTTTTGAAACTAAGAAACCTTGGTTATGATATTTCTGTACGTTTTCCTCCTGGGATCTCTTCCAGGTGGTGATAGAAGAATTTTTTTTTCATTTCTACTTTGCATTCTTGTTCTACAACTTCAGATCAATTTTTCTTGATAATTTCTTGTAATACTGTATCAATATTATTATTTTTAATTGTAAAATTCAGGTAATCCAACTATTCTTACATTATTTCTTTTCAATCTGTTTTCCAGATCTGTTGTTTTTCTGATGAGATGCTTCACTTTCTCTTCTATTTTTTTTTTATTTTTTTGATTTTGTTTTATGATTTCTTGGTGTCTTAGAATTGTTGAAGTTATGGGTACACGTCTTTGTATTTGTTGCTATGACAAGACAGATAGATGGCTTGTCATGGTTACTCCATGATGTGAACTGAATCTTTATTGCTATTTTATATAGCATTTTTACAATCAATTGCTCTCCCAAAACTATTTCATATTTACCACTCTTGGTGCCTATTTTACTTTTTCATTTTTTACCTCTTCAGTAGTTTTTAGTGTAACTGAATGACTCCCCAAGCCTCAAGTCCTTTTTACTGTTATTTTCTAAGGTCAGTTTCAGAGCCCAACTTCAGCTCTTCTGTCTAGTCCTACCACAATTGTTCTGCAAATGATTTTGCTTCCTGTCCTCCTTCTGCAAACTCTGTCCTCTGTGCCTTGGAAGTGAAACCTGTGACTCTGCTCTTCTGCAAGTGCCCACAGCTAAAAGGATGGCTGTCCCTTGATACTGCACTCGGCAGGTATGTACCTCCTGGCAGCCACAGACCAGGACACATTTAGTCAGCACAGCTATGTTAGTTACCCCTTGAATGAGAAGGGAAACTGAGGACTTCTCAGAGTAATGATTGTGAGAGATTGGCAGGGTTTTTCGTTGGGGATCCTGTTGCAGGAAGAGAGATAAATTGTGGCTTTTTAGAATATCAAAGGCAGACCAGAACCTATCTGCTAGTTGCTGATTTGGAAAAGGGTCTGGTTGATACCAGCGGGCCTTGAGTGGTCGGGAAGTGCTTTGTTCTGAGATTGACAGGCCTAGGGGTGGGTCTGCCTTTTCTTTCCCTATAAGTTTGGGCTCAGGTGAGAAGGGGGTGTGCACTCCTTCCTCTCCTTGGTGCTGGCCCAGAGAAGAATGACTGTCCCAGGGAATTTCTCGAAATTCAAATAAACTTCTAATCTTCACTTTGATAAATCTCTGAGTAATGATTTTGAATCGGGAATTGGATTTTTATCCCACACAGTTTTGGGAGCTCATCCGGGATAAAGGCTTAGTAAGGGAATGATTGTTGCTTGATTTCAGAGACATAATGGCGCCAAAGGGACCTTTTGTCCCTGTCTCCGAAACTGACACCAATCTCCTCTCTACTAAGCAAAAGCACCCGATGGGAGATTCTCAGTGAAGATAGAAGCAGAAGTAAGATCATTAGCGGTCTGGAAGGCCTAAGCCTGGCGTGTGTAAGCAAGCCTGGTGCGTGTATTGAAGTCTGGTGTGTGTAGGTTGAATTGAGCTCATGGCCAGGAAATCTTGCGTACGTAACTTAAGGTAAGCCTCAGAAAGTTTGGGAGAGAATAGCTCTCCTAAATTAAAAAGTTTTCTGAAAAGCTCTTAGGTGGCCATTTGTAAAGAGGTAACTCTTTACAGAGAGACTGAAGGGCAGTCTCCGAAGAGATTGAAGTGAAGTGAGTGTTAGAAGGCTGAGAGATCTAGATCAAAGTATAGCCGAAATTAGGAAATCGGCTGAGGATTTGAGATGTTAGCTAACTGAAAGGGGAATAGGTAAGGAGAATGTGGGAGCATTGCTGCTGGGGGATCAGGGTGGAATTAGAACTAAATGGGGAAAAAGTTTCTTCAATTTAGAGGAATTGGAGTTTTTGCAAATCTCTGGCTTCAGGGGAGGAAGGCCTGGCTGTGGGAGCCAAGCCTAAGAGTCGGAGAATAGGTGAATGGGGAGTGGATGGAGAAAATCCCATCCCATCTCTGGGATTCTGTTGTACTCCTTGGGCCACAGGCTACTTCAGTGTAGAGGCTGAATTAGCAGAAGAAAAGCCAAGGTACTTGAGGATACTTAGAATCCTTCAGTAATGGAGAACTATGGGGGTGTCTCCAAACTGTTCAGTTTCTGGGACCCAATGTGTATAATAGTGGGAATTAATTTGAAAAAAGAGAAAGAGGCTTTTCCCTTGGTCCAACTCTGGCCAAGTTTGGAACTTCAGGAAAGTCCATTGGAGTGGTGGTTGGGGAGTGTGACAATTGGTCCCTAGAGAGTGAAGATAGAGCAAAGATGGTTTCTTTCACCCTCCTTCCCGTTTCCTGACTGCAGCAGGAGATTGGAGCCTGGGAGAGAGAAAGAAACTCTGCCCAGTTTAGTGAAGAATAATTTTTATATTGGGATTGTTTCCATGTTGGTGCTTGGCATAAATGCTTGTGGTTTTTCCAACTTGTGCTTAAAAACTGTAATTTGTGCTTAAAAATTGTAACCTGTTTGTGCTACTTTGAAAGAAAAAGGAAGAGAAAAAAAGTTGAGCTGTTTTAAATTCTGGCAGAGAGGGAGCGAGAGATCAAGGAAGTCTTATCTTATTCAAGAAGCTGCTGTGCCTGGGGAGGTAAGAGAAAACAAAGGGAACTGATGCAGATTAGCTTTTGAAAACTTGGGGAAAAGTTTCTGGGAATCAGGTATAAATGTAAGTGTGTGTGTGTGTGTGTGTGTGTGTGTGTGTGTATGTGTATATGTGCTTGTATGTATATGTGTATATATATATATATATATATATATACATACAACCATATGATAATTCAGTTTGTTTGCAATGTTTAATTGGGATTTTAGAAAATTTACTTAAGTGGGAAAAGCAATGTCCTTTTTGGTTTATTGGTCTATTGAATTTTTGGGAACTTAGTTTTAAATTCTGAAATTATGGGAAATAATACTGTTGCTTTGTGCATGTTAAATCTGTTTATTCTGGGTATGAGATCTTAGGAATTTGTTTGAATAATTGGCTTTTTATTATTGAAAGAAAAATTTCTAAAAGCTGTATTTGATTTGAGTCAGTTTAATAATAATCATTTGTTTTAAAAGTTCTGGTAACCTTCTGAAAGATGTTTTGGGTAATTTGTAAGCATTGTAAGTTATGTTTTAAAGTTTGTCATGCTGAACATGTGCATGAGTTTTATGGAATTATTTAATTATTCACTATGTTGTGAATCTTAAGAGTTTAAAGTTTTGAAGTAGGTGGAGATGGAGAAGGGTAAAGTTAAAAGTTTAAAAAAAGTTTAAAAAAGTTAAGAAAAGGAAAAATGAGAAAGGAAAAATGAGAAAGGAAAATAAAAATATAAATACATAGAAGAAATGAGATAAAAAAATGGAAGAAACAATTGATGGGGAGAGGGAGAGACAGGAAGAAACATTTTGGCTTCAAAGGTGAAGCCTCATTTCTTTAAGAGATGAAAGGAACAATTAGCATCTAGAGTTAAGAGAAATGGAAAAGGAAGGAGATATAGAAGGGAGATGTCCTTTTGAAATTGGGATCTATCTGCCTTTCTTTGGCTGGCAGATAAGATTTGGGGGGCGTGGCACCCTAAAAAGTTAGCTTGTGAAGTGGGGGGAAGGGCAACCACATGGAAGTCTTCTCAGGTGACAATCTAATTCCCTTCCCCCATTAAGTCTGGTATAGCCACTTTGAATGAACTGCAGCTCTTGGCTGATTGAAATATCAATTGATTATATTATTTAAAGGAACAGCCTACATTTACATGCAATCTGATCTGATGGCTTTGGGCCACTTCAAAAGGCTGTCGGATTCCTCAACTGGAGGAAGTTAATTTATCAATTTTTCCTTTCGTGAAAAGGAATTATTGATGTTAAATCTGAAAGATCTTTTTATGTGGAATTGGGATATTCTGTATGAGTTTTTAATTGATTTGTATTTAGTCATCTTGAAATTATATTCATTGTTTAGGGGAGACACTGAGAGTAATAGTTTTTGCCCCTTTCTGAATGTTTCTGTTATAGATAATATGCAATTTGGAATTGTTATGTATTGGGTATTTTAAAAACAAAATGATCTGTAATGTTGAACTTAAACCATCTATTTAGATATGAAAGATAAACTGTATAAGCTGTGAACTTTTAGGTTCATTGAGATATTTGAGTTAGATTCAGCTGAGGCTTTGAATAAAGAGAATTGCTGTAGGAGATTAAATCTCTTGGGGCTGCGATTGATATTTGTTTGGAGTTTTAAATTCAGGTATGACTGTCTGAAAGATCGTCAAGCCAGTGATGCACCATCTGAAAGGAATATGCCGTATGGGCTACTGAGAAGGAATCATTGTAGGTGGAAGCTATGTCTGGGAATGAACTAGAACAATTTTCATCTCTATTGAAAATAGGATTCTTCTAATTCAATTTCCCCAGTGGTGAGAACCCACCTGATTGTTCCTGGGTGTGTCTTAAGGTGGAGTTATTAAAATTAAGACAGTTACCTAAGTAAGCTGTTTTAAGGATGGTTTATATCCTGTATGTGTTTCCAGGTTGAGACCTGAAGGACCAGTCCTGATACTATTTAAGTATCAAGTCCCTGATTTTTTCCTCTTACAGCAAATTTCTGTAATCAAAGCAAGTGGAAGTCAGAAAGAGTGGTTAGTGGAAGATATAGAACACAATATATATTTTAATTGGCAGTCCAGATCTGTAGGACTCTGGCTGCTGCTTATAATATCCTTCTGGGGCTAGAGTTTCTTTATAAATAAAGAAACTTCCCTTTTGTGTGAGAAGAGTAGATATTGTATGTTGATGGAAGGCAGGGCTAGGTTGTCAGGGACTCTGGACCCCAATCCTAGATCCCTTTGGTTATTTATCAAAGAGTTAAATCAACATCAAATGTGTTTTTCATGTTTTGCGTGATCATGGGTGCTATATGGAAGGAAAGGGGATTCTTGATAGCCAAACAATTCAATGCAGAAGTAATGATTATTGCTGGCTATCAATGTAGAGAAGTTTCTGTAGATTCACTTTAGGTGAGGAGAAGCAGGCTTACAGATCAGCTATCAGTGTTACTGATTGTTTGCCTAACCCCAACCTAACTCCTGCATTCCCTCATATAGCTCCCAGGCAAGTAAATTTTGAAAGGCTTGCAAATTGAAGCTGGGGCTTCAAACTTTTTTTATTGTGTTAACATCTGCACTAGTTGTGTGAAAGCTTTTTTTTTTGTGAGAATTTAGGGCCTCTTCTGGAAGAGATTATTTTTCCCATTACACTATTCCTTTGAGGAAAGAAAAGCAAGAATTTTGGGAAAGCGTTTTTGGTATTTATCTTAGGGAAGGTTTTTGGACAAGAGGCATTTGTGATAGTCTCATCCCTTCTCAGCCCTTTTCTGGGTGGGTTTCTAATGTCTGGTCACTTTGTTTATTCTCTTCTGCTCAATTTTAGTCCTTGTGTTGTTAATGTATTTGTGAGAGTTTCTTCTTCCGGACTCTAAGTGATGAAGTTCCAACCACTTGGTCGATCTGAAGTTTCCTGAGACCTCATTCTGACACTTGGCACCGGCTGCAGCCACCACGAGTACCAGCTATCTGCCCTCTTCAGACCCCACTGGATCTACGCCCCTATGTCAGCCTGAAGCAGTTCCAGAAGATGAGACCTTCGTCCCTTTGTCCCAGATGGGTCTGAATGGTTGAGGTGGGCTTCTGAGGCCTGGGGCCTCCACAGTGCTGGAGTTCTATGGCTGCCAGATGCCAATCTGCTCTAGGATAACTGGGTTTCCAAGGCAGATAGTGGGAGTTGGTGGGAGTGGGTCTCTGATTCCTGCTCATTGTTCTGAGAGAAATGTCCTGTTACTGCTTGCTTATGCAATAGCTAAATCTTGAACTCTAAAGATGTAGCTAAGTTCAGGAGTAACTGAAGTGGTTCCTGAAAGCTTCCACTGATGTGTGTTAGTTCTAAATGGTGGAGGGCGGATCATAATTAATACTGGGGAGAGATCAGCCTGAAAGTCTGGGGTATAGATGTCCTAGTGGAAGATGTGTGTTGGGGTAAGAAATCTGTGAAAGGAGTAGAACTGAGAGTTATTGATGACTTGACTGTCAAACTATTATTGTGTATTGTTTTACAATTCTGTCTGGGTTATTGCTGTATTTTGTATTTAAGGATGGAAATTGTTGGGTTAAGAATTTGGGTGGCTGTTAGCTTTTCTATCTGCATTATGGTGCTAAAAACCTTCCAGGTATCTGGGGAAGGTGATTCACAAGAGTGTGGAATGTGCCACAGTTTCATGCCTCAAGTTTTCCTTAATTGTTCTGCCTCTATAGCAATCCCCTCCCCCACTTCCTGACCATCAGGAATAATAGGCTAGCATTTCAAAGAGCCAAACTGGTCCGTTATCTTTTGGCTTCAGACTTAATGCCTCCTAGCTTCTCTCCAGACTTATCAGAATCCATGCCTTCCTCCATACCCCCTGCCTGTCAGAGATGAATTGATAGTCCTTCCCTGGAAAGACTTTTGAAGTCTGGGGCTATCACCTGGCTAATTAAGAAACAAAGGCAGGAGGAGAGTCCAAGCAGTCAGAGTTCACTGCTAGGGGTCCCTCTGTCCTGGCCTGAGTTTTAGAGATTTCCTAGAGTTTCATACTTCCCCTTCAGGCTCAGGCAAGGTCGAGATCAAGAGACAGTTCACTGGATTAGCAGTCAGGAACATAGTTAGCATTGGTTCTGTTAGAACTAAACCTGGAGGGACATTGGATTGTCATCCTGTTAGAGCTTTTGGACACCCTTATTCTCAGGGAGGGAAAGGAAGTATAGATCCTGTACTAGATACTAAGGATTTGTTCATTAGAAAATATGCCTCATAACTTGCTAAAGACTCTACTCGCTGCTTAGACTCTACTTTTAGGATTTGTGGTGCACAAATATCAACCCTGAGATTGCATCTTGATCCACCTCTGGAAGGAGGGCAATGTGACTGACTGCTTGAGTCAAAAGGACTTGTGGATGCTGCAAAGGATGGACTGAGACTGCGCATGAATTGAAATTATGCTTAACAACAAGGACTCACTAACTTTGGGAGGGGACTGATGAATTGTGCATTATTTTGGGAATCTTTCAACTTGTTTTGGACAATGATCTTGAGTCCAGCAGAGATTATGTTGCAAGGATTGTAATGAGGATGAGAAGTCCTCATGTGTTGAAAAAGAGGAGGGATTTGAATGAGATGGGAAATTGAGGACTTCTAAGAGTAATGATTGTGAGAGATTGGCAGGGTTTTTCTTGGGGATCCTGTTGCAGGAAGAGAGATAAATTGTGGCTTTTTTAGAATATCAAAGGCAGACCAGAACCTATCTGCTAGTTGCTGATTTGGAAAAGGGTATGGTTGATATCAGCAGGCCTTGAGTGGGCGGGAAGTGCTTTGTTCTGAGATTGACAGGCCTGGGGGTGGGTCTGCCTTTTCTTTCCCTATAAGTTTGGGCTCAGGTGAGAAGGGGGTGTGCCCTCCTTCCTCTCCTTGGCGCTGGCCTGGAGAGGAATGACTGTCCCAGGGAATTTTGCAAAAATCAAATAAAACTTCTATTTTTCACTTTGAGAAATCTCTGAGTAATAATTTTGAATCGGGAATCGGATTTTTATCCCACATACCCTCAAAAAATCTTTCAGTCTTCTACTTATTTCTCAGAGCCTTCCCACTGTTTTCCAGAGGAGATGACAATTTCTAAGGCTGAGGTTGCCTCCCAACCCAGCTGCCTCCAGGACTTGTTGCTTGTTGATTCTGCAGTCAGCCCTGGAAACATTTGCAATTCACATAGGTCAAACTTATGTTCCTAAACATCTTTCTTGGGTGTCTTCTCAAATTGGTTTAGGAGGACATCCATTTTACCCTGTGATGATTTCTGCTGCTTTGAGATGATGTTCTATCTTTTTTTTTGTGTGAAGGAAATTAGAAGAGTTAAGAGTTTCTGACCTATTTCTCCATCTTTCCAGAATCCTTTCCTATGAACTTATTAAAAAAGATTTTGACAACTGTATTTAGTAAAATTCATTGCCTTTGTGATTCTATGTATTTTATTTTACACATTTAACAAAAAAATTTCACGACACAAGAAAGGTTAAGGAGAGTTACTTTAGAACCAATGCTATCTCCATTATTTTCCTAGTTTATTAATGTGATAAACTTTCACAAAGGGGGTAAACCAAGTCAATTTAATTGATAAAAGATGCAATACCTTAGGAAAGATATGGGGGATGTAAGTGGCTCCTTGCTGTTGAAAGAGGGTAAAAGGTGGAAGGAAAAACCAAAATCAATGGTGAGGGGAGGTTAGAGAGGAAACAGAAGTTTTGATTCTGGAGACTGTTTCCCCAACATTTCTGCCCTTTGCCAGCTGAATGGCGTGGCGGAAAATCCTGATAGAAAATCTGCTTTGTGATCCTTAAAGACAAGATGGGATGTGGTGGATGAGCTTATTTTTCCAAGGGCGACTCTAGATTTCTTTCTGTTTGGTCCTGGGAGAGGAATGAAAATATTGTTTACCAAAGCTTAATGAAGTCTAAGCCCCAGGGGACTGCCTGGCAGTCCAATTCTAGCCAGAAAAAGCCTCTCACAGCAGCCCGAGGGGATGCCAGCAAAAGTTTCTCTAGGTGCTTTCCAGCCCCACCACATAGCCTGGAATTGTTATTGTTTTGTTATTGTTGTTTCATTAAATTCAGAGGTCTGCAGACTTAGGCTCCGGGAGTTGCTGGTTGCAGGAGTGTATGTGAATGTGTGTTTTTAACACTACTTTGGTTTGCAAAACATGTCGATATCCTCTTTAATTAATGCCAGTCTTAATGTAAAGTTACATTAATAGGCTATTGTATCTTTGAGCCCCAGGCAATGTACCCCTCTGCAGAGGCTATTTATAACCAAAGTATTTTAAACAGCATCTCCTCCACCCTTCCCTTCCTTAAAAAAATCAATTTATACTAAATGTTGTTGCAAAATCAGATTTATCACCCAAGGGATTAAGAAAAAGGAAGGGCCAATTTAATGACAAGGTTTAGTTCATTATTTATCTTCCAGCATGTAAATTATATATTGTCATGAATTTTTCATTCTTTGGGTGCCCACTACCTAATTCAGGCAAAAAAAAAAACACCAAACTCACAATTCTGTGTTACAAGCAAGTGCCTCAGCTCTGGGCACAGGAGCCATCTCCTCTGCCTTCTGACACGAGATAATCTGTCAAAATGAAAAATTAATGGGCATTCCCTTAATTCATCATCTCCTGCCTCTATTCTATTAATGGCTTCCCCCTTCTGTCCCCCTCTTCCCCCTGTTAGCTCTCCCTCCTACCCCACGATGCCATGTCTCTCCTCACTCAAACAGCAGCACAGAATCAGGAGAGTTTGGGGAGGGGGTAGGAGCAAGAGAAACGGATCAGCTGACTGCTTGGTCTTATAGCCTGCCCAGCGGTTTAGCTGATAGATGGATGGAATGTTTTATTTATTAAATGCATCCAGGAGTCCATGCAGGCTCCAAAATTACTTTGTATAAATGATAATAAATAAGTTGCCTAGACTTTGTTTTTGATGTTACACAAGAGATCCTATTTCAAAAATGCTATTCAACCAACCATTCAAATGTGGTGATAGAAATGAGGTTGGGGGATGGGGCTGGCGGTGACTTTCACCATCTAGCAAAGATTTCATGTTGATTTTAATTGAATAATCTAAGGTCACTTAATTTTTAAAACTGGAAAACACCTTAGGGACCAGCAAATCCAAATATAATTTTACAAATAAGGAAAACTGAGGCCCAGAGAGATGAAATAATTTACTTAAAATATTAGGATTTTGTGACTTTTGACTTCTAAGTGCTGAGGTTGGGAAGGGACCTCAAAAGGTTGGGGGTCACAGACCGGTGTCTCCATGTTTCTCAAAAGAATTTGCAGGCTTGAACCTATATCCAAGTCCAGGGGCAAAGTTTATTTAATTGTAACACCAATTGAAGCAGCCTAAGTTCCAAAAGAAGTTTTAGCAAAGAATCTGGAGAAAGGAGACAAATTTATTTAGTTCTTCATATTATTGATATGCTTATTTTATGGCATAGGGGTAGAACTGAAGGGTGGTCTCAGGAATTTGGTTATCACTGACCAGCAGACCTGGGATTATCTTAAAGCCAGAAGACTTTAGAATCATTGACAGACAAGATTGTCAGAATAATAGTATTCCAATGTTAGAGAGTCTCAGGATCACTAATATATCTTCTCTAAAGTCTAGGGGAAGGAATATTATTATATTTCTAGATCAGAGGACTTTTACAATCATTGACAGATTTCCAGAGCAATAACACTCCAAGGTTGGGGGGAGGGACCTCCAGATCACACATTCCAAAGCCAGAAGACTTTAGAATCACTGCCAGATTGTTAAAACAGAAGTCCTCTAAGATTAGGGGACCTTAAAATTATTGCTGTCTTCCCTAGAAGCTATACTCCTTCACAAGCACTAAAGATATCTGATGCAAGAAAACTGGGATGAGTTTATGAAGCTTTGCTGAGGGCATAGCTCTTGTGGACATTGTGACAGATAATAATCACTGCCCAGCCCTTTGACATTCTCAGTACCTAAGACTTCAGATCTGTACAAGACCAGTAGTCCAGCCTGAATTTCCCTCCTACACTTCCATAACACAATGGAATGTAAATTCAGACTAAGGAAGATTAGATTCCTCAGGTACTTTGTTCTGCAGTAAGATATCCAACCTGACTAATTTGCTCTCCCTTTTGTCAATCCAATGCAATTAAACAAACATTAAGTATATATTATGAGCTATCTAGAGTAAATAAAGAACTGGTCTAGATATCAAAAAAACCCAAGGATTCTAGTCTTCTCTCTGACATATATGGACTATTTGACCTGGACAAATTATTTAATCTTGGCAATTCTCTAATACTATAAAAGAACAGGAATGCCTGTTTATACCAATGACAGTACAGGTTCTGTTCATATCCCTGTCCCTATCTTATGAGGAAGTACTGGGACTAGAGGCTGGGACTAGAAAGACAAAAATGAAAAAGTCTTTACACATATTCTGTCAACACTATAACTATTGGCATAGTGTGAAAATCAGTTAAGTAAAACTATTTTTGCTTACACTAATATAAGAAATAGTATTAGTATAAGTATCATTTTGCAGACATTAATATAAGAAATAGATGACTAAATATGTATCCATATATTGGATTTAACATATATTGGATTACTTGCATCTAAGGGAGGGAATTGGGGGAAGGGAGGAAAAATTGGAACACAAGGTTTTGCAAGGGTCATTGTTGAAAAATCCATGCATATGGTTTTTTTTTTTTTTTTTTTGCTTTTTTTCAATTGGGGTTAAGTGATTTGCCTAGGGTCACACAGCTAGGGAATGTTAAGTGTCTGAGACCAGATTTGAACTCAGGTCCTCCTGACTTCAGGGCTGGTGCTCTATCCACTGCGCCACCTAGCTGCCTGATGCATATGTTTTGAAAATAAAAATAAATAAAATAAGTGAAAATAAAAAACTTTAATAAAAAATAAAAATAAAAACACATTCAAAAAGAAACAGAATACTTAGGCAGTAATAGGAACATGATTCACTTTGTGGTAGATATCCCTATCTTTCTCTATTGTCAGAAAATGCCTTTAGATCTACAGAGAGGCTAATTGAAGGCTATAAACATCAGAAATTGTCTTCTTGCTATGATAGCTCAATGTCCTGCTTGTCATGATATGTATGAGAGCACATGCAAGTACAGTGGCAAGACAAGAACTCATATCTCCTCAGCATAGTTTATTCAATGGTTTCTCTATATTTAAAGCTTATTTTTCAGCAGTTCTAGCTGGGAACATATCCTTGGTATACTTGGTGCTAGAGTAGGGTTCTGTCCAACCTAGAGCAGATAATAACGTTTCATGTGTACATTTCAAGATCTCTTTTGGTTAACTGGAAAAATTTGTGAACACCTCAGCATCACACTCCCTCCCTTCTTCTACTTTCCCCTCTCTTCTCCTTCGCTCCCCTCTCTTCTCCCTTCTTTTCCCCTCTCCTCTTCTCTCCTTTCCTCTCCTTCCCTTCCCTCCCTTTCCCTTCTCTGCTCTCTCATTTTTTCACCTTTCCTCTCCAATCCTCCTTTTCCCTCTCTTCTCCTTCCTTCCCCACTCTTACCCTCCCCTCTTTTCCCTTCTCTTCCTCTCTCCTCCCTTTTCCTTCCCTCCCCTTTCCTCTCCTATCCTCTCTTCTCCCCTTTCCTGCCTTTTTTCCCTTCCTTTTCCTCTTCTTCCCTCCCCTTCTCTCTTCTTCTTTCCTTTACTTCTTTTCCTTTTTTTTAAAAAAAGTCTTATTTTACAGCCTAAATCCATCATTTCTTTATGATGAATGGTCATTGAACTGATGTTAATTATTGCACAAAGTTGTTTATTTTTACATTATTGTAATATAAATTTCTCTACTTATTCCATTCTCTGCCAGTTTATAAAAATCCTTAAAATTTCACATTTTTATAATTTTAATGTATGGTATAAATTATTCCTCTGAGTTTGCTTATTTCATCTTTCATGCATTCATGTGTCTTTTGGAAACCGTCTTTTGCTCATTTCTTAAAGCACAATAGTATTACATCATATCCACATACCACAACTTAGCCATTTTTCAATTGTTGGACATTCTTAGTTTCTAAATCTTTTTCCAAAAATCAAGTCTATAATAAATAATTTTGTATAAATGGGCATTTTACTTCTCAGAACAGTGTTTTTAATGCATAAAACAATATATATCATTTTACAAAGGGAACCAATTATATAGAAATATAGTTATCTATATATGTACCAATATTGTGTATATGCAGACATTTATATACATCAAGTTGATTACGAACCAAGTATACTTGATAAATAAATATACATATATTGGTTGTTGTTCTTGGTTCTCAAAGAGGACCAAAATGACATCACTATACTAGAGTCGGGTTAATATGTCTGACTGTAGCTAATTAAACCAAAATGAGCTCAGGATGCTCTACTACAGATCAGACACAAAAAATCCCCATGACCATTTGGGGTGGCTTCTTTAATTTTGTGCATCTCCCGTTTCTTCTGAGCTAATTTAGTTCTGCTTTGCTCATAGGACACAGAATCTTCTCTGATGAAGGAACATCATTCTGGATGGTCCTGTGCCCATGTCTCCCATGTTGTAAATCAATTCTAAAGTTCTCAAGAGAGACCTTAAGAGTGTCTTTGTATCCCTTCTTTTGATGACCTTGTGAGTCCTTGCCTGTGTGAGTTCTCCATGAAAGTCTTTTTGGCAAGTGTACATTTGGCATTCAGATAATGTGGCCAGCCCATCAGATTTGTGCTCTCTGCAATAAAGTCTGCATGCTTGGCAGTTTAGGTCAAGAAAGGACCTCAGTGTGTGGTATGTTATCCTGCCAGGAGATCTTCAGAATCTTCCCAAGACAATTCAAAGGGAAATGATTCAGTTTCCTGGCATGGAGCTGGTAGACTGTTCAGGTTTCACAAGCATACAACCACGAGGTCAGCACAACAGCTCTGTAGACCTTCAGTTTGGCAGTCAGTCTGAACATTAATAGAGCCAAACAAGGCTGGTGTGCTTGCTCCTGTACTTTTTAGCATGATGTTTTCAGTCATGTTGTCAAACACCTTTGCAATGGAGGGACACAGCATCAAGGTCAGCTATGGTGCTGAAGGTAAAGCCCTTACCTTGTGAAGGCTACAAGCCAAGACCCAAAGTGGAAGGAGTACTAGTGCGTCACTTTTTGTTTGCAGATAATCATGCATTCAATGCAGCCTCTAAAAATGAAATGCAATAAAGTATGGATTGATTTTGTGCTGCTTGTGCTAATTTTGGCCTAATAATCAACACTAAGATAATACAGGTACTCCATCAGCCAAAATGTGGAACTCTTGGTTACAGCAAATGAAGAAGCTTTGAATGTTGTAGATAAGTTCATTTACTTTGGCAGTATACTTTCCAGGGATGTATTAAATGATAATGAGATTGACACGTGCATTGCCAGAGCTAGTTCAGTATTTAGGAGCTCTGAAGGAAAGTGTAGAAGAGAAGAGGTAGTCTTTATAGCATCCAGGACAACAGCCAGGACTCTCACAGAGAGGTAGATCCACCCTCTCCTCCTACTTCCTATCATCATCATAGAGTTATAAAGTTCAATCAGACCTTAGAAATCATCCAGTACCACTACCTTGTTTTGAAAACGAATGCTTTGTAGATGTACATTGAGCTCCAGAGAGATTAAGTCACTTGGCCATGATTGTACAAAAGCTGAATTTTGGAAGAATTATAAGACTATGCTTTGAGTATATATAGACTATAGACTATATAGAGAGCACTATAGACAGAAAAAAATCAACTACATTTCTTGGTATCATCTTACAACCCCAAAGCCAGCAGGCATCCATTTTAAAGTCTATAACAATGTCTACAAATACACTTGAAAATGGGTTAATACAACAGGAATTGAATTATGATATTCTTGTGGTGGGGTAATGGGAACAGGTGTGGTGAATCATTCTCTTATTACTAGTGCCTGAATATTCTATTTCTTATGCTAATGTAAGTTAAATGATAACTATTTAATGGGAGTTAATTGGTAATGGAATAACACGCCTCTGTGGCCCCTCTAGAAGTGACAAAATGATTTTGGCTTTTAATGAGCAATAAATCAAAGATGTGAGGCAGAGAGTGGAGGACAATTAAAGAATGAGAGGTTTTGAGATTAGTGGAGGTTGGACACCAGATGATACTTTTCAAAGAACAAAGAGATATCAGTTTATAGATTAATCTGGACAAGAAATAGGATGTCAGCTTGAAAATAGACTTATTAACAGGCCAGAAAAGATCAGAGACTTGGAGACTGGTTGGACTCATGAGGATGATTAGAGAGCCAGATTCCCAAAATCTCAAAATACTGCTAATCTATTCTAGTAAACAAAGTCTGCATTTTTCTGTTGTATATTGTGTGCATGTTGATAAACTCTTATGCTTGTAGTAAAATAAGTCTGCCAATGTGTTTCTATTGACATCTTACTATGAGGCAGGGATAATAGGAAAAAAGATCAATCATGAAAAGAAACCCCAATATCTTAGATGGTTGTAATGAAGATGTCAGCAGAGCCTGCTGTGTTGGGACATGATTGGGAACTCTATCAGATTGGAACAGATGAAAATGCTCTCTCATTATTGTTATTACAAACAAGGAGGCAGGGCAATCGATCTATAGGTCAGAAAGGCAGCAGCTGCAGTCAGTTACTCAGATGAAAGTTGTAGCCTTTCACTTTATTGTACTCAGTTTATAAAAGCAAAGTTTTCCTGGGTTTCTGGCCCAGTGCTTTGTAAACTGGCCCTCATTTTATAGAGCTGAACTGGAGGGAAAAACAGATCTATCGGAGATTACTGTGTGGCAAGGAGGTAGGTAGAGCAGTTAATTAGATTGGGTCTTACCATCATAGATCAAAAGTTGGAAGAGACCTTAGAGATGATGTCATCCAAACCCCTCATGTGACATCTGAGGAAACAAGAGCCCAGAGATTTCAAATGAGTTGTCCTAAATCATGGAGCAGGTAAATGTCAAAGGCTGAATTGAGAATTTGCTTACCTGAATGACTTTTCCTATGTGCCTAAACTTAAATTGATCTGTTTTATAGATGCCTCAAAGTAGGAGATTATAAATGTACTAAGGCGAAGTGTGTTCACCAAAGAAATGGGTAATGATGAAATTATTTCAAAAGGTCAATGATAACACTATCCTTAAAAATCATCTTTGAGTTCTTCCCTATTCTCTCTGACATTCTCATGCTATAGACTGCAGGACTTTAACAACTGTACATTTTGGCACTAAAAGTTTAGATTCTCAAAGCATTTAAATCAAATTTACAATAAATAAAGTGAACAAGCAACCAATGTGCAGTATTTGGCCCCCATTCCCTTCTACCACTTTGATAAGTTAGCCCACATTTTAAGTGGTCAAAATACTTTTCCAACTATTGCTCACAGCTCATCTCTTCCTCCCAAACTCACATCTCCTTCCAAATTCACAATTTCCTTGCATATTTTCACAAATCTTCCAGGGATCCATGTTCACAACTTTGGAATCATCCTTAACTCTTGTCTTCTCCTCAATGATCATATCCAATCAATTACCAAATTTTGTTGAGCTGATTCCACAATATCTTTTGCATCTATCTCCCTTTCCAATTCACAGAGCATCTATACTAGGTCAGATCCATGAACTATTTTAGTGGTCTTCTAATTGGTCTACCTGACTTCACTCTGTCTTCTTTTCCATCCTTTACATGGCTACAAATTTAGTATTCTGAAGACACAAAAGTGTTTTTACAGTAGGATTTTGTAATCTATGTAGTCTTTCCTATCTAATCTTTCCTTCTTCAGTAAAATTTCTTCTGCTGTAAAATTCTTTTGTACCTCTTTTATGTGAGATAATTAACCCCATTCTACCTCTTTTCCCCCCTTCTCCTAGTTCACCCTTCTTTCTCATCCCTTATTTTTTAAAATTATCATCCCATCATAGTTAACTCACACTTATGCCTTTATCTATTCCTTCTAATTTTCTTTAAAATGATAAAGTTTTTAGGAGTTTCAAGTATCATTCCTTCACTTCCCCCACTCCCATCTCTAGATGGCAAGTAATCTAATATATGTTAAATATATGTAAGTCTTCTATGCATGTTTCTACAATTATCATGCTGCACAAGAAAGATAAGACCAGAAAAGAAAAAAAAATGAGAAACAAAAAAATGCAAGCAAACAATAAAAAGTGAAAATACTATGTTGTGATCCATACTCAGTCCGCACAGTCCTTTCTCTGGGTATAGATGACTCTCTCCATCACAAAATCATTGGAAATGGACAATTCTACTTTTTAAAGAGTTCTTGTCCTCAGTGAATTTTTGTACACCTTTTTCCATATGGCTAATTCTGCTTTTTAAGTTCTTCTCTTAAGTAGATTTTTGCACCTCTTTTACCAAGTTATTGACTCTTTCCCCCCCATGATTTTCTTGCACCATCCTCATTTCTTTCTGTATTTTTTTTCCTCTGTCTTACTTTAAAAAACTTTTTGAGCTCTTTCAGAAATTCCTTTTTGGGCCTGGGACCAATTTACATTATTTTTGAGGCTTAGGGTATACTTATTTGGACTTTGTAATCTTTTGAGCTTGAGTTTGATCTTCTTTGTCACCACAATAACTTTCTATAGTCAGGTTCTTCTTCTTCTTTGTTGTTGTTGCTGTTTGCTCATTTCCTCATTCTATGTCTTAACTTTTAACTTTATGTTGGGCTCTGTTCTTGGAGGAGAAGGCACTTTCCCAGCCTTCAGGTTTTTCATGCTGCTATTTTTGGAGCTAATTATGGGAGGGTCTTGCAAGGTGGTATTTTTTTTTGATAATTTTTTCTCAATAGTATTTTATTTTTCTAAATATATGTAAAGATGGTTTTTAACATTCATTTTTAAAAATTTTGTGTTCCAAATTTTTCCCCTTTTCTCTTTCATCTCCCTCCTCCCCAAGACAGCAAGCAATCTGATATATGTTAAATATGTGCTGTCCTTTTAAACATATTTCCATAAAAACCACAGGAAAGAAAAACAAACAAATAAAAAGGTACAAATACTATGCTTTGATGTATATTCAGTCTCCACAGTTCTCTCACTGGATGTAATTGGTATTTTTCATCCCAAGTCTATTGGAATTGTCTTAAATCACTGCATTGTTAAGAAGAACCAAGTGAAGGTTGTATGATATAAAGAGATATGTGTTTACTACTTTCTTAATCTGTGTTCTGGTTCATGAGAAATCACTAGCATTCTCTTCTGTTCTGGACCTGTGACTAGGGTCCTCATTCCCCATGATTGCATGCTCAAGTATGCTGGTTTTCCTTGTTTTGGGACTGCCACCCAAAACCATGTATGGGCTATGCAATAATAGAGTTCTACACCCAAGTGCCAGAAAAATGGTCCTCTGAAGTCTCTTTCTGTCCAGTTGTCCAATCCCCTTATTATCTGTGGGCTGAGACTTCTGAAAGCCATCACTGCTGATTCAATTGCCCCCAAGCTTGCTGCTGGCTGTCTGGTGCACAACCTGTCCTGTATCACACTCCACTCTCACCCAAGTGAGACAGAAATCTCCTTCTAATCTAAATTGTTTTGAGCTAGAAAATTGTTCACCCCCTCCTTTTGTTGGTACTGCCACTTCAGAATTTGTTGTGAGGAGTTATTTTAAAATTATTTGGAGGGGAATTTGGAAGAGCTCATATAGGTCCCTGTCTTTATTTTACCATCTTGGCTCTGCCTCTCACTCAGAATTTACTTTTTAAATGCAATGCCCAATGAATATCCTGTCACCAGTATAGATTCAATCTAATCTTTTATACCTTCTTTATCTACAGACATGGACAATGTAAATGAAAGTTCATAATAAATGACTCAGAGATATTGTCAGGTACTGAAATGCCTTCCAAATGATAGGTTATACCAAATTTAAAAGAGTTTTATTCTGCTATGTACTTTATTCTATTCTAATTCTTTATAAGATGATAATTCTCTTGAATTACATATGGCTATTCTCTGAGTCAATGTATTCAATTTACCAGCACCTACTAGTCTAGCTTTTAAAAAAATGAATTTAAGTATGTAGCTGAAGAAAATCTAGATAAGAAACTTTTATTTATGTACTTAGATTGACAAGACAAGCTTTCTCTTTCTTCTTTTCTTCTTCTTCCTCTTCTTCTGCCTCTTCCTCTACCTTCTTCTCCTCATCCCCCACTTCTGTCCCCAGATCTAGTATTAAATCCTTCATGTACCTCAAATTATTATGCTGATACGCTTGCTAAGGTCAAAGTTTAAAGTATAATGTAGCGCTTTCATGAGATTGTGGTGATTGATGTAAGCCATCAGGCACTTACCTTGAACAGGGTATTATTCAGCTGCCTCCCTTGGAAGATTAAAAGTAGGGAAAGAAAGGAGTTGCTGCACTGGTTAAATGAAGGGTGGTTGGTCTCAATGGCTGCAGTTGCAATGGAATTACTGTAAAAAATAGCAGCCGATATTGAACTTGCCCGAAACATCTCCCACTCCTTCTAATGCATGTCCTCCAGGCAGCAATCCACTCCTCACCTCAATAACCCTGCTACACTTGCTGGTTTCAAATATTAGCAATTTTCAGAATCACCTTTGAAAACTGCTTTCCATAGCCAGGGCCAAAACCTGTGATGGTCTGATGAGGCTTCTCCAATATGAGAAGATTATCTCTGTGGGGTTTGTTGGAGATGGAACGTGTAGTGCTTTTGAGGGCTTTTGAACCACAGGGTTGCATGGTAGAACTGGGCTGGGAATTTCCAAATGAAGCCATGGGTGAGGAGGCCAGAATCCAAATTCTCTTCTCCAGCCCCTCCTTCCTTATTCCTCATAAGATGAAATAAAGTAAATTTTGGTCTCAGCCAAAATTAAAGGGAAAAAAACAAAACTTGTACTTTTCATGGACTTAAATGTCTGCCTAAAACAAGGATGGAAATAATGGCTCATTTTTTGAACATTAAGTATTCTTCCCTTAATGACTGCCAGAAGAATTAAAATTTAGGGTCACCAAAAAGTGGTGGAGCAGTGCAAAGTGGCCATAAATAGGCTGCAACACATTTCCAATTGAGAATTATTTGAGAGCACTGCATAAAGGATTTTAGAAACGTGTAAGGCCAGAAAAGAAGGTTTAACATGATGGAAAAAATAACTGAGGGACACCCCATATATTGCAAAGTTATCCAAAAATACCAAGAAACTAGGGAGAGACCTCAATCAAGGCAGGTGGACATCCTTTATAGAAGCACATGGTCAGGAGCACTATATGATGAGAGGGCAAGGATGGGATGTCACCTGTAACTTTGAAAAGAATAGTTATATTGATGAGAAAACAGATCCATCTAGTACAGTAATTCTTAATGCTTTTTATATTCCTTGGGCCATCTGTTGAAACCCATGAACCCTTTTTCAGAATAATGCTTTTAAATGAATACAATAAAATATATGTGATTATAGATGAAATCCTTAATGTCAAATAACAATTATCAAAATACTTTTTTTTTTCAAAAGCATGTTCTTTTTTGGGGGGTTATTTTAATTTATTTTATTTATTTCAAAAGCATGTTCATGGATCCTAGTTAAATACTCTTCATCTAAATATTAAAGTAGGATTATAAAGTATGTAAAGATATCTCTTTAACTTTCATAGACTCTTTCCCATTACTCTTCTTATATTCCCCAAGGCCATTAGGTCCTTGTGCTTTGTCCTTTTTTTTCTTTCCAAGACTTACTCTCACCTAATTTCAAGTAATCCTTGCTAACTTTATTGTCAGGGTGAGAACAGTTTGAACATCATTCAGTTATGAATAACTTGAACATTTTAATAGAGGACTTTTAATAAAAGAACTGTTTTTCAGACCAAAAAAAGAGAACAGAATGGTGGTGATTTCAGGCACAGAAGCAATAGGATAGGAGAGATATTTATTAGAGGAACTTTTTACCTCCCATCCCCACAAATCATATCACATAGATAGCAGATACCTATTCATAAGGCAGGCTTTTTGTATTGTCATTTGTCTTAACTGAACATTATTATTATTTAGCATTTACTTAGCCTGTGACTGAACCAGAAGTGCTCAAAACCATCAGCTAATGCCATTACTATATAATTACTGATGCATAGTAGGGGATCAATAAATATTTATTGAATGGATGCCATTTGAGAAAATAAAACAACAAATGGCTACTTTGTGTTGCCCAGATAGGGCATTTTCTTTTAATTCTTTGCTCCCTTACCTCTGCCTCTTAGAATCTTTAGTTGCCTTGAAAGCTCAGTTCAGCATCACCTTCTATAGAAACCTTCATTCCTCTCCCCTCCAGGTTTTCATCATATTTTGTATATACTTCTATGTATATGGAAAGATATTAGTCTATAGTAAATAAAGATCTGACCCAGAAACCAGAAAGATTTAGATTCAAGACGTGCCTTTGACATGTATCATTAAGGCACTAGATCTCAATTCTCCAGACAATATAAGAATAAAAGTTTCAAAGATGTTGTGAACTTCTATTGGTTGAGGGAGTTTCTTCACTTAGGCATTCCCAATGCCAGTGAATTCAGAGATCCAGTCCCTATCCCTGGGGTATATGTAAATGTTGTATTCCCCAATAGGGAGAGGTGGTCAGGGTTTATTTCATTTTTGTTTTTATATTCCCAGTACTTAGCCTCGTTCCTAGCAATAGTAAATGTTTAATAAATATTATCTGATTGAACCATGTCTATATCTCTGTGGATTTCAAAGAAAAACAAGTTTTTGTGGTGATTTGCAGTTCCATCATTACTCTTTCTTATGTGTGAATTGTTTTGATTCCCTGGGCTCTTGGCCTAAAAGGCTCAGAGACTAGTAGTTAAGTCTTTTCTATTTGTGTTTCAAGGGGACAGGAACCCAAGTTTGAGGATGTGTTTATCTTGTCTGTCTGTGAACAATAGGAACAAAACAGGAATGCTACCTGACTTTCTTAAACAGAGAAGCAACAAACTTATGACGAAATCTGGCCCTGACTTTCTTAAACAAACAAAGACATTCCAGTCTACATGTAGCCTTTCCTTTCATTATCATTAAAGGCAAATTATAAAAAAACAAAAACAAAAACAAACAAACAAACAAAAAAAACACTTCCTGGAAGACCTTTCCCACTTCATTCAAGCCAGACTCAATGTTTGGAAATTTATCTGGGCCTGAAAGTAGCTGAAATTCCTTTTTGTGGGTGGAGTTATGAATTAGTCTAACCATTCTGAAGAAAAATTTAGAACTATGTGTAAAGGGTTATAAAACTACACATAGCTTTTCATTCAATAATGCCACAGTTATGTCTGTATTCAAAAGAGATCAAAGAAAAAGGAAAAGAACCTATATGAAAAAAATATATATATAACAGCTTTTTTGTGGTGGAAAAATTGGAAATTGAGGGGATACCCATCAATTGGGACATGGTTGAACAAATTATATTATGTTTTGTGATAGAATACTATTGTGCTGTAAGAAATGAAAAAAAGGATGGTTTTAGAATAACTTTGAAAGACTTATATACATTGCTACAAAGTGCTGAGGCAAGAGAACATCACATATATATATACATATATATATAAATATACATATATATATAAACTGTGATAATAATATAACTGTGAAAGACATAGCTCAATATTAAAAAGTATGTTTAAAAATAAAAATAAATAATTTTTAAAAATTCTCCTTTCTTTTCCCCTGCCCTACCATAGTAGGATAGTTGCTGAGGGTCTGAATTCGACTTTGTAGATGTAGCCAATACATATCTACTCACAGTGCAGGCTCTTGATATTGTCATTTTCTTAACTGCTGTTCATGGATATTTTTTATATACTATATTCTCTCCCATGCTTAAATGATTCTCAGGAATTAACTTAGATATCTTTAAAAACTACATTTACTTCCTGAGGTCACAGATTAGCTATTAGGACTTTATTGCTTCAGCAAAAAAAGAGTCGATTTGCTCCTACCTCTAAAGAATCACTGAAACTTTCAAGAAAATTCCAGGGGAGAATATGGTGCCAGCTCCAAGAAGGATAACCTTCTCTAGTAGAAAGCTAGAATTTTAATGCAGATATCTACAACTGAAAAATGCTTTGCTCCCGCTTAAGAGCTCAGTCAATTTATATGAGAGCTAAAAACAACAACAACAAAAATAATATGAACAACTTAAGTTTTCTAATAAATTATCTTTATGGAAGAATCCTTTGCATGCTATAATATTCATAGGAAATTAATGAGATTGTTGAGTGGCTACAATGAAGATTTATGTGCTGATCTAGGGAGGTTTTCTTTTTTTTAAAGTAATAATAAGGATTAAAAAAAATACACCCAGAAATAAGCAGAGAAAGTTAATTTGAAATAAATCTTTAATCAGGTTTCATCTATTTGAGGCAAATATCTCCTTTGTTAAGAAGCCCTTACAAAGGCAGAGCCTGGAGACAACATTTTGTAAAAGTATTCTCAAAGTCAAAGTAATTCTGACAGAAATCAAACCAGAAATAATTTCTCCCTGAAGGAATTCTGTTTTAGTTTAATGATGTCTGGAGTGTTTCCATTTAAATGGCGTAATGGGGGGTTTTAATTATGATTCACACTGTCCAGTTTACCCGTGATACTTATATTTTTTCCCATAAGCTTAGAAACTCATTTGTCAAGCCCACACTGGAATGAAGAAAACATCCATTAAGGAGAAGCCATTAGGAAGCTGATGTGCTCATGTCTTTCAGTACAGGGTTTCTGTCTACTGGACTTAGAATATCAGCTCAAAAGTTGGTACTCTTGCTGACTTGCTTTTATGGATTGCTGAGGAAGACTGTTATGGTCAGGAAATGTAGTCTCTAGATCTACTGAGTGATTTCAAGGACGTGGAGGATAACAATAATATGAGGGAACTAGCATTTAGAAAGCGCTTAGAGATTGGAAAATGCTTTACACATATTACTTCATTTTATTCTCATAACAATTCTATAGGGTTGATACTATTATTATCTCCATAGAACAGATAAGAAAACAATGGCAAAAAATTGCTCAGGATCACATAACTCATAACTATCTGAGGCTGAACTGGAACTCAAGTCTTACTGATTCCAGGGTCCAGCTCTCAATTCATTTGTACCACACCTTCCCTATTGCTAGAAATTTCATTAATTGGAAACAAAGATTTTCATTTTACCATTAGAGATCAGTCTTATATTTTAATTAGTAGTGAAGAAAAAAAAACACAATGCCATATTCATAAGAAAATATAAACAATTGATACCGAGTGAGATGTGTCATAGGATCCATAGGATCATAGAATAAATGAATGAAAAGTATTTATTAAATATATTATGTATATTGGCAGTTCCCAAATTGAATGGGTAAAATTCACCAGGGTATAGTCTTAGGCAGTCTGATGGACCAGACAATGTAGTGGCAGGGAGGGTAGTAAGGAAATAGCTAGATTTTATAGATAATCTAGTCCATCCAACTTATTCACTTTATACTGGAGGAAATCTGGGACCAGAGTGATTTGCTTAAAGGCACACAAATATTAAGCACCAAGGACTTTGGCACAGTGCTATAGACATAGAACCTGGCATTCTTTTTAATGTACTGTTAGGTATGCCTGTTGAGTTGCTTTAAAGAGACTTCTTCTAATTTGAAGCAACAACTAGAAATATTGGTGCTGAGATCAGGAAACATGAAATATACCTGGAGTAAGAACAAAAATAACCTGTGCTAGCAGCACAAATCAACTTTGTAATTTATAAGTAAAATAATTATTCCAAACTTAATTGAATGGGGCTTAGTTACAATAATGACACATAACTGTTCAAGAAGTGTGTATGCTAGATTTTGCACCCTTTAAATTTCAGTGCCTTGGAGCAAATCTCTAGTCACTCCTACCTTAGTTATAGTTTTACTGAATGTAATTTGGAAAGGAGGAAATAGCTACTAATTGTCTGGGAGACTCTGTCACATTACCTTAGTTCTGGGTCTCAGTTTCATTATCTGAAATTTCTTATCAAATGAAAGATAATGGGATAGCATGATAATTAAAAGTCAAAAGGATATAAAGGAAGGTACTTTGGGAGATATTAAATGCTGCACAAATGCAAAGCTTTACTTTTTAAGGAGATGCTGATTTGTCAGGTGCTGTGGTCACACAGGTGAGCTTATCAGGTACAGAGCCTATCATGGACTGCAATTATATTGCACACTAGAAATATACTGCAAAGGCCCAGGGAAATAACTGGATTAATCCTACACCAGATAATTCAGAGGGATCCTTAGCATCCACTTGCAACAAACAAATTTTTGGTCTACTCTGTCTTACCTAATTTCCCTCATCCCTTCCCCCTTCCTCCCTCTCTTCCTTTCCTTAATTCTCCATTCCTTTTCTTCCTCTTTCTTCCATACCTTTTCTCTTCCTTTCCTCCCTTCCAACCTTTCATTTTTCTCTTTATTTCTTTGTTTTCATTTTATTCTTTCTCCTTCCCTTTCTTACTTTTTTCTTTCTCTCTTCTTTCCTTCTTGTCCTCTTTCTCTTTATATCCTTAATTCCTTTCCTCCCTTTCCTTCTTTCATCCTTCCAGTTCTCCCTTTGTTCTGATCTCCTTCTCTTCTTCCCTGCCTCTTTCCTTCCTTTTCTTCCTTCTTCCCTTCCTCCTGTCTCCACAACTAATTATAGCCAACTATCACTAATAATATATTTTACCAAACATCTTCTGCATTTACTACCTTCTGTGACATTCATTGCCAATCCTGCAGGTATCATATGTGTATTCCACACATAAGGAAAATGAGGCTTAATAAGGTTAAGTGACTTGTATAAGATGAAAAACTTAGTTACTGATGGAGGTGACAATAAAAGCCAGCTCTCCTAATTCAGGTTTTTCTCACATCTGGGGAGGCATAAGTGGGAAATTTGTTGACCAATAGCAAACAACAAAAGCAAAAAGAAAACTCCAAATAAAACTTGGAACTTATTGTACACAGATTACCTCATGTGATCTGGATAATTAGAAATCAATTTGGAGAATGCTCTTGGTAACTTACTGATAGTAGAAGTTGATTTGTCCCCTTACTTGTCAAAAAGAATAGTCTGGGAAATAAAGGAGAAAGGATGGGAGAAAAAGGTTAGGGAACTTTAAAATACATTCACATATACTTAAACAGGTTAGAACTATGAGATAGATTTAATGAGATGACCTTTCACAGAAATACATATAAAATTTTACATGGGTCCAATTAATAAATTTCATAGATATAAGATGGAGGAATGTGGTTAGATAGCAATTCACATGGGGAAAACAACAGGGGGTTTTAATATACTACAAGTTCAATAAGAGTCAAGTTCAATGTTTTATGTTTTATGTTTCTATGTTCAGTGTTTTATGATAGTCAAAAAATCTTTAATTTTGAGGCTATCTTGAGCAGAATAGCATTAAAACTAGAGAGGTGATTGATAATATCTCCATACTTTGCCTTTATCAGACCATATCTGGAATAATAAATAGAATTAGGGATGCCATTAATTTAGGGATGTTATATTTGGTGGAGGACATAGATAACTCAGGAACATTAAGGAGAGGATGCCAAGTATGGTGAAGAGATGTTAGATAGTTCAATATAAGGATCAGTTGAAAAAGACAGGAGTCAAAGGCTATAAAATCATGCCTATCTTTTGACCTGTCACTACCACTACTAGGCATGAATCCTCAAAGAAATTTTTTAAAAAATGAAAAGGACCTATATGTACAAAAATATTTATAGCAGCCCTCTTTTCAGGGCAAAGAATTGGAAATTGAGGGGATGCCCATTAACTAGGGAAGGGATGAATAAATTGTGGGTTGTGATTATGATGGAATGTTACTGTTCTATGGAAAATGATGAGCAGGATGCTCTCAGAAAAACCTGGAAAATTTTCCATGAACTCAAACAAAGGGAGATGTACTGTGTACAAAGTAATGGCAATGTTGTGGGATGATCAGCTGTGAATGACTTTGCTATTCTCAGCAATAAAATCTTTCAAGATTATTCTAAAGAACTTATGGTGAAAAATGCTATCCTAACTAGAGAATAAAATCATTGTGTCTAAATACAGACTGAAGCATACTCTTTTTTTTTAAACTTTATTTCTCTTGAAGGGTTTTTTTTTTGGGAGGAGAAGACCTATGTTTTCTTTCACAGCATGATTTTTATGGAAATGTTTTACATAACCTTACATATGTTTTCTTAATGGGAGGTGGGGGTGGGAAGGAAGAAAGAAAATTTGGAGCTCAAAGTTTAAAAAATGCTTTATATGTAATTGGGGGAGATAAACATTATTAAATATTAAAAAAGAAAAAGTCAGGGACTTTTACCTCATATAGCAGAAACAGAAGCAGAAACATTGGGTGCAAAGTATTGAGAAGCAGACTTAGACTTGATTTAAGGAAAGCCTTCCTTACATATAGTTATTTGAAGTTGAAATAAGCTCTTTTAAGAATGTATAGGTTTTTCCTCACTAGAGAGCTTTAAACAAAGATTGAGTTACTTATTTTAGTATGTTGTAGACCTGAATCTTACTGATTTGTTGATATCTGAATTCTCTTTCAACTTTAAGATTCTGTAAATCCTAGCTGTCTTAATTTAATGCTGTGTGACTTTGGGCAAGTGATTTCACTTCTCTACTCCTCAGTTTCCTAATCTGTAAAACATAGGTGTTGCTCTAATTAATCTCTAAGGTTTAATACACCTCTAAATTCTATGAACTTAAACTATGGCCATCACACTTAGAGTGACATGGTTGCCAGCCTACTCTTCCTCTGTTGAGCCTGTCACCCTTGAGGGACAATGGGACTGTCCTGGCTTTCCTTCTTAGAAAGTGTCTTTTTTATTATAGAAATGCCTAGTAAGTTGAAGGTAAAAAAATATAGCTCCAGTCCTAGTACATGAATGCACTCTCATTTTCTAGCAGACATAAATACTAAGGAGCAACTTGTCACTTTAAAAGGGTAAACAGAAAAATCATATAAATTAAGTGGCATTTAAGAAGTTCAAGGTTTATATCACTGCCACAAGGGAAATCAGAGAGAGAAAAAAATGGTTCTTTAAAGCGTTGGTGTAATCAGGTTTGCCTGGGGGTGTGAAGGGTGATGGGGGAGATGCTTTTGAACAGTTGTCCATTTAATTTACAAGGATAATTTTGGAGAGAGAATGTCATGAAAAAATTAATGTTTTACTTTCCCTCTCAGTTCCAAGTTGTGAATTCATGTTTAGCCAGGTATCTAAAAATTAGTTTTCCTGAACTTTTATTTTTTTCTAGTCCTATCCAAACATAGGTGTGCTCTGCTTTTGTGATTTATTTTGAGGAATACCACTAAAAGATCCTATTGTCCCCTAAATTGCCTGATTGGCTTGCCATTGGGCCTTGAAATTTTATGTTTGTTGTCATACATGTTATTGGATTTAAAATGTTACCTCCATTATAAGGTCTTTGTTAAAATGTAAATAATATATTTGAACAGTCAAAAGAAGCTAGCCCCTTAAACAGGAGCAACCAACAATATAGTTGCACAAATCAATCAGTGACTCAGTCAGCAAACATTTATTAAACATTTCTATGTGGCAGGCACTGTGTCTTCCCTTAAGCAATTCACATTCTAGTAAAGGAGACAAACATGCAAGTGACTATATACATTCAATATATCTATACTGTGTAAATGGACATGAATCTCAGAGGAAAGGCACAAAAGACAAGGTTGGTGAGACTGGAAAGGTTCTCTACAGAAGATGGACTTGAGCTGAGTCCTGAAGGAAGACATGAAAACTAAGAGGCAAAGTGAGAGGGAGAGCATTCCATGCATGGTAGACAGCTAGTAAAAAGGCACAGAACTAGGACATAGGACATCATTATGTGGAACAGCAGATGGGACAGATTAGTTTAATCATAATTAATAATAATAACTAGCATAGTACCTATTATGTACAACACCTACTAGCTGTTACATGGGAAAATATTTAAAGTAGGGGCTTGAGAAAATGGAACATAGAATGAATAAGTTTTGATGGTACCATGGCAGGCAAACTCTGATATAATGATGACTGAATGATGAAACATTTATAAAGTGTGTTAAGAACACATTTTCAGGGCAGATACTGTGGGCATGGATAACTACATATTAGTATGAAGATACTTGGACCTGATAGAGGGAATGAGGATAGGATCATAGATTACCTATTGGTAGATCATTTTTACCTCATTCACAAGCTGGCCTTAGAGAAAGACTTAGTAAATATTTTTAAAAAGACCCAAAAAATTTTAATAATATTAGAGATAGAAGAGCCCAGGATCAGAAATCCCATTTTCTGGTATTTCCCCTTCTTGCTTCATGGAAGAAAGCTATGTAGACTACAAGGTTTACAAGTGAGTTTTGTGACATCTGTACCACATTTTCACTTAGAAGGATCTTATATATAGCACCTGTATTTTTCATTTGATTTGACCCTCTTGAGACAAATGCTTGGTTATAGATATGATCTCATTAAGCCAGAAACTGAATCATTCATTCAGGGAAAGTTTGGGAACGAGGGTTCACTTGTTGACTCAAGTTTTTGCTTTAAGCCATTCCAAAATTTTTGCCATTGCTTCTGCTCCCCAAAAGTAGGTACAACACTATAAGATGTCTCAGTATCTCTAATTTTGATCAGTGCGGTTAGTGACTAACTTCTATTTGGGGAACAAGAGGATGAGTATGGGAGAATGTCAGTCCTATTATCCAAACTTGTAAAATGAAAGGTGAAAGTCAATGCTTATTCAATCCAATTGAGCAATTTGAGTTCCTACCCCCTTTAAAGCACTTTAAGGTATTAGATATAGAAAGACAAACAAAACCATACCTGCATTCAAGCATCTTAATTCTACTAATAATACAACATGTAGACAAATAAGCATAACATAGGAAAATTGAGATGAACAGGTGATGAATAAATAGAGGTGGGCATCAAAATTTTTAATTATTTAATTTAATTTTGGGGAGGTATCAAATTATAAAGCAGGGAGTATCTGAGCTGAACCTTGAGGAAAGACAAGGGTTCTTAGAGTAGAGAATGAAAGACTATATTCCAAGCATGGGGAGTTTCTCAATTTGTCCTTCATTTGGCAAAAAATTATGATGGAACATTCTAATTTTGAATTATCTATAAGCACATTGCTTGATAATATTGCTGCAAATTATTCATTTGGTAGTATGTGAGACTCTAGATTCAACTTCTCCCTGGGAAGCACAGGAAGACAGAGCATAGATTTCCACCTAGAAGTGTACTAGGAGACCATTTTGCAGATGATGAATCTAAGACAGAGAGGTTAAGTGTCTTGCTGAAGGTCACAGGGCTATTATTTGAGGCTGGATTTGAACCAAGATTTGTCTGAATCTCACTTTAGTATTTTATCTATTATATAACCTAGCGACTTAAAAAAACTAGTTGAACTGAGGGAATAGAAAGACAGCACTTGCTGCCAATAGAGGAAATTAGAGCCTCAGCTTCTAACCTATTCTGGGTTTGCTTGTAGGCAGCAGATAAAAATAGAAAAGAGAGACCTGGAATCTTTGGGTAGGTTATTGAGGACTAGGCATACATTGGATTAGTTCAACAGGTTTGAAATTTAAAACACACTCACATAATTTACAGATAATAAAATCCAATAAAAAACCAACTGTGCTAATTAGACATTAAACAAATACCTCAAAAAATTAAAAAGATATAAAATACCATTTTTCTCTCCACCCCACCCACATCCACCAAATTAAGAACTCAGAAGGAAAACTACAAGCAACAAGAGTTCTGGATAAACTTCTGACAATCATTCTCCTTAGAAACAATCTATTGTAACTTAAACATCATATCTTAGAGAAACCTGTGAAGAGTTATATGAACTGAGGCAGAATAAAGTGAGTAGAAAGAAAACATATTTATACTCTAACAACAATATCATGAAAATGAACATTCTGAAAGATTTAGGAACTCTGCACAACCATGATTTCAGAATGCAGATGATAATGTTATCCATATCCTAACAAAGAGGTGATAGATTAAATATGCAGAGTGAGACATACATTTTTTTTGACATGGTCAATGTGAGAATTTGTTTTGAATAACTTTGATATAATGATTTTTCCCCTAGTGCAAGGATGTAAATATGAGAGGGAGAGAGAAATCCTTGTTAATAAAAAAAATGAAAAATGTCCTAGCCTACACACTGCCACAGGAATTTCCTGGTATATAAAATAATAGGTTGAAGCTTGGAGAAGAAAGGAGAAGTGAAGCAAGGGATAATAAGAGAGGAAAAGGAAAAGGAAAAGGAAAAGGAAAAGGAAAATAAGAGATTCTTGTCACAACCTTGGCAGCTAGGGTACAAACACAATCTTGTCCTCAGAAATCATAAATATGACAGTGTAGTCAGTTCTACTCCAACAGCAGCCCTCTGATGCCTCCCTCATTCCCCATACAAATAGCACATTTCCCAGCATAATAGTATTTTTATAATCTAATCCTTATACTATTGATTATAGGATCATATTGACAACAAGAAGAAAGCCAAGTAATAGCTCTTCATGGCAGAACAATCCAGTTGGATTGGTAGTAGTGAGGGTGGGATATGTGGGGTGTTTTTAAGAAGCTCTCTCCATTATTGTATATGTCCCTGTAGAAGTCTTATGCTTTAGATTATGTTGTAAGATTCCTAAAGTTCTAGACACAGAAAACATGAAAGGGCATGTTCTTTGTCACAGAATCAGAAATGGATACATGTTTGACAACATCTCCTGAGTTCTATGCTCTTGTCTGTAACTTTAGAAGATATCTCAGGAGTCTGGCACAATTTTATTTTCTTCCAAAGGATACATGCCATTTATCAAGGTAGAAGTGGATTAAGTAAACTGAATTTTTCAACTTTGAAAGTAGAAGATGTGAAGAAGGAATGTGTGTGTCCATGCATGTGTGCCTGCATGCATATGTGTGTGTGTTTGAGAGAGAGAAAGACAGATAAGAGATAGATTATATAGAATTTGATATAATATAATGCTTCATTTGTGAAATTGGTCCCATAAATCATCCCCAGTACGCTTCTTCAATAGTTGCTTTAATGGGGAATAATGTTCACTTGTTTTCTATTTGGAGTGTCAACCTTAAATTTAGTTGGAATAGGCTAAGATGGCATTGTCCAAATTTGAATCATGTCTCTAAAAGCATGGACATGGATTTGCTTTGAGCTCCTAGAACTCTCTCACTGAGTTCCTCTTGTGACAGGGGAAGCACATTGCTGTGCAGTCTGGTCTAGTATAAGGGCACAGATTGCATCTATCAATGGCCCTTCTGCATGCTGAATGTACAACTTTGACCTCACCTCATTGCTATTGATTCCAGAGAATGAATTTCAAGCTGTGCCTGCATGCAGAGCCAAGTCTTGGCAAAACTGTGAACTAGATAATGGCTACTTTTGGACCTCCAGCTTCTTCTTTTCCAACTTTGTGTAATTGTACTCCTTCCCTGTTCACTCTTGGTGGACCACTGACACTCTTCTCATTCCCTACTCCTTAAAAATTCATTTTTAAGAAAGTGTATGACATTTATAATATGTAGCATTCACAAAAACAGGTCTCAGCATTCTTCCTTTTGGAGGAAATTTTCATTTTAAAACTCATGTGTATTTGAAAAAGGCAATGTTTTGCTATTCCTTAATATCAGGTGGAGTATAAAGTAGTGGTATTTCTGTGGTATTCTCCAGATTTACTACTATTAAAATTTATGTGGGTTGTCTGATCCTAGGATTAGCCTTAGTGGAATGGAAAGGAAAGGGCAACTTAATCTTTTCATGCTTCTTCCTCTTCCTCATATAAAACAAAGGGACTTTAAACTAAGACAAAATTTTGGTGAAATGCATAATATAGTAGGTTTTTTCAGGAACAGTTGGGTCCAAATTCATCCTTTGAAGCTTGCTAACTTTGTGATCATGGGCAAATCACATGCTTCAGTTTTCTCAACTGTAAAATGAGAATAAAAATGTTGATAGCTTTTATCTCACTAAGTTGTTGTAATATTATAATGTAAGGAAAGCATTTTGTAAAATGTAAAGCTCTATGTAAAATGTTATCGTTATTATTATTAAAATTATGGCAAAGAGCCATTCATCTGGGGCATAAGAAACTTTCTTGTTTAGGAAGAGCACATAATTTTTACTTCATAATTTTAATGAAATGAAAATGATTTATTTCTCCTCTTAGCAATAATTTATAAATGGGCCAAATTAATTTTCCTTTCTACTAATACCACCCAGTCCTTGTGAAATCTAATTGTAAGATGAGAAGGTTGCCTGCCCTCTTGATTTTCATTGCTTCCAGGGCCAGACATCACATTTCCCTCATTTCCATTTTAGCTGTATTATACTTGAGCTACAGGTGAACTCATAAAGTGGCCCATAAAGAAGCCCTTCAAAGTTCCTGCGAGCTCTTTTCAGTTTCTAAAGAGCCGAGACGATGAAAAATCAGCAAAGAGTTCTGAGCCTTCAGGGGACAGCACTAATAGAACCAAGTGATCAACTACCTCAGTACCTTGGACAGCGGAGAAATTAGAGGCAGCATGGATACAGAATTCTGATCAGGAGCCTCACTGCTCTCTCTTTATTGAAACTCAGCAGAAGAAATGAGACCCCAAGAGAAATGGGAGAGACTGAGGGGACTTCCTAAGCAGGCTGCCTGGGGCAAAGGCAGCCTAGGGGTGTGAGTATAGCATTATTTCTAAGATTCATTAAGGGGGATCTTGAACCCATTAGTGATCACAGGATAATGGGATTTAGAGCTGGAAGGGACCTCAGCCATAATTTAAGTCAATCCCTTAATTTTAAAGGTAAGTTAAATGAATCCCAGAGAGGTAAAGTACCTTCCTTAAGGTCACTCAGCAAATTAATGACAGGGCCAAGACTAGAACTTGAATCTTCTGACCTCTAGTTCTGTTCTATTGATAAACTGGCCAGGTATAAAAGAAAAGATCCTATTTCACAATTCTGTTATGTGTAGCTCTAGATATGTACTTTTTAGGCACACTTGTTATAAGTTGTCAGCCCATGCCTTAGCATGTTCAGCAAGAAACCTGTGCAGAGAGGACACCTGCTTTAATTTTCAGTTGAAAAGAGTTCAGGTAGAAAAAAAAACAAAACAAAACAAAATAAAAACAAAAAAAGAAAAGAGCTCAGGTAGGTTCAGCACTCTGCAACACCGCATAGGAAATCACTTTTGAAGAGTCACTTCCAAGAGCCGAAAAAGGACTCTCTGCAGAGATAAAGTTTAAAAAAGCTAAGAAGAGCACTAATTTAGGACCTTCTCATTCTGAATGCTTGATAGGATCATAGATTTAGAGTTGGAAGGGTCCTGGGAAATCATATAGCCCAACCCTCTGTTTTACATATGAAGAAACAGAGTCTAAGGGGGATAAATTGACTAATTCAAGGTCCCATAGAAATCAAGGGGCAGAACAGGGATTTGAACTTATGTCTTGTGATTCCAGTTCAGTACTCTTTCTTTCCATTGGATTAGAAAACCTTCAACCGGGTGAAAAGGTCTATAAAGCATCAGATGTTGCCTGAAATGATCACATATCTAGGTCAGGTAGTTGCTTCTGAAAATTAGGACCTCAGAAAGTTCTCCTATTCCTAGGGGGGTGGAGTGGGGGTGAAAAGCAAGCAATCCTCAAAGAGACTTGTTCAACTTCTAGTCAGAAATTGAGTCAGCTGGAGAGCTGAATACTTCTTAGTTTCAACTGCCCCCCATGTCTGTGTTATTTCAGCTAAGATGGGTTTTTAGCTGCAAATCTTTGGTGTCTCATTTGGTGTTCAATTCCTTTGAAATTTCCCTTTGTAAAGTGACTCAGCAGGCCTGGAGAGCAAGGAGGAAACTGTCTCCTGTTCTCTTACAAGCTGTCTAGAGACATCCTTCTTGCCCCTACAGGAATGAGACCCCACTGGGGATGAAAGGGCACCTTCACTGTGATTTGTCACCTTGAACATATCAAGGTTTCTTCATGTGGTTTCTTCATTTGGCAGCAACTGAACTAGTCACTGAAGTTAAAGTAGTTGCAAAATTTGGGTTTAGGAGAGTCCCTGGTTTAGATTATACCATGCCCAGAAAGGCAGTCCTCCCAGTTCAGAACTACCCACTGCATTAGGCACAATTAGATATCTAGTTACTTTGCCTAACAATAATGATTATTCTTTTGGATTGGGCCTGTGATTTCATTGGCATGGGAAACTCCTGGTGTGAAAATTCCTTCTACTAAGATAAGGTTGCACGTACTCTGTCCCTTATCTCTGAAAATTGCTGGGGTGAAATAAAATTTAAATGATTTAGCCAGGGTCTGATAACATAAGAGTCAGTATACATCAGGATCAGAACCAGAACTTATGTCTTTCTTGACTCTAATATTTGCTTTCTCACCACTGCTACTTCTGATAATGATTCTGTGATGAAATATGGTCTGATCAGACTTTAAATTGAAGAATTCCAGCTCTCTGGTTGATTCTGGTTCCAGGACTTAGGGATGAGGGAATGAATAACTATGAATGGAGGAGAAAGTGTATATGGGGAAATTAAGTGTAATTTGGTTTGCATTTCCAGTTATAGAATTATTGATCTGGTGTCCTTCAGTTGCCATAGTTCAGTCCCTTTATTTTATAGATTAGGAAACTGTGTTCCAGGGAAATTAAATGACTTGCCTAAGATTAAAAATTCAATAAGTATCAGAATTTGAATCTGAACCTCTAATTCCAGAGTCAGTACTCTTTCCATTGTACTATGCAGTCTTCTTCAACAGTATGCTTAAGAAACAGAACAAAACAACAACAACAACAACAACAACAACAAACCTGAGTTTAGCACCTAGATAGCAAGAATAAATAATTAAAACAAGAAGGTACTGCCTGGTGTATACAGGCATACTTTCTTTCCTGGTGATGGCAACCCAGATAATATCTGTGGTCTGTCTTGTCCTGCCTTATCTTTTTCTGTCTGGCTGATAGCTGATACATGCAATAGATTAAAAGTGTTTTGGTATTTCCAACCATGGGGATAACACTTCCCTTTCAACATTTGAGGGCCCATTTTTTGAGGATGATGATCTTAGAAAACCATAAATATATAAAGTTACACAAAATAATGAAGAGCAAAATGAACATAACCAAGAGAACACTGTATATAGTAATAAAAATATTGTTTTAAGAACAATTTTGAGTGACTAAGTCATTTAGATTATTCTGAATACCCAAAGCACCTACGAAGGACATATTAAAGAAGATGCTATTTGTATCCAGAGAAAGAACTGTTAGATAAAAATATGTGTAAGAAAGTTGATATATATATATATATATACATATATATAAACACATATATAATACACATGTATATATAATGTATATGTATACATATATATGCATATTTGTGATTGCAGGTAGCCCTAGGATGTGGTGGTGGTGGTGAGGGAACTAAAAGGAAAAAAAGAAAGTGACATGATGATTTTATTATATATTTAAAAGGAATAGCAAGTTGTACATAATAGATTTACAGTTTCATGTACAATCAACTTTCCCCCCTCCAATTCTAACATGTTATGGAAATGCTTGCTTTCTTTCTTAAGTTTGGAATAAAGTAAATAAATTTTTTAAAAAAATGATGCTTGTCTTGGACACATTTTTTGCCATTTGTGCCCTAGGAGATTGCTATGTATAATTCTTCCTACAGCTCCTGGGGAGAGAGAGGATTTCTACCCCATTAGGATTTGTAATCTTTTCCTTTATCTCTTCTCCTCTGGTACTTGTCCCTGACAATGTTCTCAAGCTAAAAATGCATGAATTCTTATACTACGGTGGGAGGGAATCTCAGGATACAAACTATGCGTAGAATCAACAAATTATAGGCATACAATGTTATGCTATTCAGTTCAAATACACACAGCTTAAAACCGTATTTGATTTTCAACTGGGACCTTCTATTTAATTTCTTGCCTGACTTAAAAACTCTTGAAGATACCTTGTTCCTTGGGCCAGTGTTTTTCCTTGCTAGCTCACCCTTTTTTCTCTTCCAACCAAGATCAAAGTTGATTGTCTTGATGGTGAGGTGAATAGGGTATTAAATTTAGCATCTAAATGAACTTGATACAATTCTGCCTCAGATGCCAACTATAACTTTACTGATATCAGCCTCTGTTTCCTTGTCTGTAAAATGGAGATAATAATTACATTTTCTCCAGAAGGTGGTTGTGAATATTAAATGAGATAATTGATTTAAGAGATTCACATAATATAAATAGAAGTCTCTACTTTTATTATCATTATTACTTACTATCATTCATCTTATGTCTTTCTAAGCATTTGGTAGGTGCTAAATTTCTGAAGCCATCAATGATGAATTACAATTTCTACTATTTCACTGTAAAATCTGCAAAAGTCAATAAGCCACAGCTGAATCATTATCATACAGTCCTCTGTTTCCAAAAAGAAATTCACATGATTGAATTTTTTACCCAGTTTTTTTTGGTTAACATACAGTGGGTGAGTTCATGGAAATGTTATGCCTATAGTGATCTTTTTTATTTTACTCTTGATTATTAACTAATTTATAGATTCCATCCAGATAGAACCTTTTTTACATGTGACTAATCACATGACATATAATTAGTTTCTATTATCAATTAAGGAAGTAATGCCTGATTATTTCCAAAAAAAAGATATGTTTTATTCCATTTAGCATGTGCTCTGAGCATATCTAGCAATATATCTTTCTTATTTTTTGATGCAGATTGTTATTAGTCTCCTTTTCCTAATCTTGTTTTGTTCTTATCCTTTCATAGTTAACAATTTCTGGAGGCAGAGCCAAGATGGTAAAGTAAAGACAGGAATTTGCTCAACTTCTCCAAATTCTTTTAAATTTCTTTAAGTAATTAACAAATTTTAGAGCATCAGAACATCCAAAAAGATGGAGTAGAACATTTTCCAGCCAAAGGCATCTTAAAAAGTCAGCAAAAAAATGTCTCTGACACCAGGATGGTATCCCAGCAAACAGTCCCAACTGTGCCAGCTGGGCACAGTGCAAACTGTGCCAGCACAGCCCCAAACCCAGCCCCAGCTCTGGTTCCAGTATCAGCAAAGCAGGACTCTACTTTATCGCATCAGCTCTTACAGCTACATTGAAGTGGGAACATTCCTAACAATTTCAGGATAGAAAAGAAGGCTTGTGGCCAGGTACCTAGAAGGATCTCTGAAAATATCTGCACAAAATTCCTGAACTTTGGGACAGGGCATCCTCTACCTGGTAATCATACCTCTACTTTAACAAAGACTTAAAAGCCAAGTAACAGGCTAGGAAAATGAGCAGACACCACCACCACCAACAAAAAGGTTTAACTAAAGTTGCTACGGTGACAAGGAAGATCAAAACACATACTTGGAAGATCCAGAGCCTCCAAAAAATAATAATTGGGCTCAGGCCACGGAAAAGCACAAAAAGGATTTTGAAAATCAAGTAAGAGAAATAGAGGAAAAATTAGGAAAAGAATTGAGAGAGGTACAAAAGATAAATACAAAAAGCTAATAAGAAGAATGACTTAAAAAACAAAATTGGTCAATTGGGAAAGAAGGTACAAAAGCTCATTGAGCAAATGGAAGCTAGTGACTTTATGAGAAATCAAAATAAAATAAAGCAAAATAAAAAAAATAGGAAAAAAGTGAAACATATCATTGAAAAAATAACTGGCTAGGAAAATAGATCCAGGAAAGATAATTTTAAAATTATTGGTCTACCTAAAAGTCATGATAAAAAAAGAACCTGGACATCATCTTTCAGGAATTTAGAAAAAAATCAAGAAAAAGAAAATTGTCCTGCTATTCTAGAACCAAAGGGTAAAATAGAAACTGAAAAAAAATCTACCAGTCACCTCCTAAAAAAGATATTAAAATCAAAACTCCCAGAAATATTATAGTAGCCAAATTCCAAAACTCTCAGGTCAAGAATAAAATAGTACAAGCATCCAGAAAGAAACAATTCAAGTATAGTGGAGCCACAGTTAGGATGACACAAGATTTAGCAGCTTCCACATTAAAAGACTAGAGGGCTTGAGATATGATATTCTGGAAAGCAATGGAGCTAGAATCACCTACACTTCAGGGGAAAAGGTAGACATTCAGTGAAATAGAGGATTTTCAAGCACTCATGATGAGAAGACCAGACTGAATGGAAAATTTGATTTTCAGTTATAGTACTCAGAAGAAGCATTAAGGAGATTATCAGGAAACTAATGTCATTAGGGACTTAATAAGGTGTATCTGTTTACATTCTTACATGAGAGAATGATACTTGTAACTCATTAGAACTTTCTCATTATTATAGCAATTAGAAGGGAACAAGTGTGAGTTGAATACAAAGGGAGAATATCTTTTTTAAAATGATGAAATTAAGAGGTGAGAGAAGAATATACCAGGAGAAAAGGAAAGGGAAAAGTGGGATGGTGTAAATTATGTCATAAAAAAGAGACAAGAGAAAAACTTCTACAGTGGAGGGGAAGAAAAGGAGGGAAAAGTGAATGAGTGAACCTGACTCTCAACAGAAGTGGCTCAAAGAGGAAATAACATACACTCTTAATATGGGTATAGAAATTTATCTTAGAGAAGAAAGATATTTGGGAAGGGGAGAAGGCAACAAAAGGAAAAGCATATTGGGGAGGTAGAGGTCAGTATCAAAACATTTTTGAGAAATGAAAGGAAAGAGAATAGAATGAATGAGAGGAATACAATTAGTAATAGTAACTATAAAAAGAATTTTGAAACAAGTTTGTCTGATAAGGCCTCATTTCTAAAACATAGAAGGAAATGAGTCAAATTTATAAAAAAATAAAAGACATGCCTCAATTGATAAATAATCAGAAGATATGATCTATGCCCAAAGAGCTATTCACTCATGCATATTCTTTGTCTAACAATACTACTAGACATGAATCCCAAAAAAGATTTTTTAAAAAAGTAAAAGGACCTATACGTACAAAAATATTTGTAGCAGCTCTCTTTTCAGGACAAAAAGTTGAAAACTGACTGGATGCCCATCAATTAAGGAATGACTGAGTAAATAGTGGTATGTGTTTGTTATAGAATATTATTGTTCTATGGGAAATGATGAACAGGGTGCTCTTAGAAAAAACCTAGCAATTCCTCCATAAACTCAAGCAAAGTGAAATGTACTGTATACAAAGTAATGTTCTGGAATGACCAGTGTAAATGACTTGGGTATTCTCAGCAGTACAATGATCCATGACTACCATGAAGGACTTATGTTGAAAAATCCTATACTCAGAGAAGAAACTGATTGCATCTGGGTAAAGATCGAAACATACTTCTTCTCTGTCTCTCTCTCCTTCCTTCTCTGTCTGTCTGTCTCTGTTTTTCTTGAAGGTTTTTTTTTATTAGGATGGGAAAACTTTTTTTTCACAGCATGACATTTATGCATTTTTGGAAATGCTTTGCATGACTTAACATGTGGTTTCTTAATGGGGACTAGGTGTGGGAATAAGGGAGAGAATTTGTTAACTCAAAACTTTTAAAATCCAATGTAAAAATATTTAAAATATAACTGGGGAAAATACTAAATAAGTAAATAAATGAAAAATGTTTCTGGACAAGTATACAGGTGAATAAAAATTGGAGATATAGGATAAAATATGGAGATGTAGGCTCATCTTCATGCAATTATTTCTGGGACAAGAGCAAAATAATGGTGTATGAAGATGACATGTACTTCATCTTATTCCCACGTGACTGATTTTTTTCTACTATGTCTCTTTGTTTTGAAAGCTTTTCATTCATTAATTTGGAGATTATCAGTACTTGGTATGATAACTTCTACTAAAACCAGATTATGAGTACTTGACATGGTGCCTTCTACTTAAAACATTCTTTTTAGTATTTGCAGATTAATTTTTATGCCAAAGTAATTAAAGGCAAAAACATCTTTGATTATAGTTTATTTCCAGTATAATTACATCACATTGAATTCTCAAGGAATTTTAGGGTCTATATTTGTGGCATGGGGATTTGCTATCTGCAGGTTTATGAAAGAAAACATACTTCTCACATATGAGTCCAGTTACCAGGTTGTGTCTTGGCCTTATGGTCTTTATGCAGAAATCATGAAGAAAAGTAATGTGCAGACTGGAAGGCAGACTGAAGCCACATTATGGAAGAATTTGTATTTTATTCTAGAAGCAAAAGGAAACTAGTGAAGTTTCTTGAGCAGAGGAGGGAACTATCAGACCTGTGTTTCATTAATATCAATTTATTAACTATGAAGAAGATGAATTAGGCAAAGTAGAAATAGGATGCAGGGAGATGGCTAGATCAAAAAGACAAAATCCTTTTTTTCCTGAGCTTAGTCCCTTCTGTCTTCTTTGTGGAAAGTTAAACCATCAAAAATCATGATTTAATGATGTCTCTGGATTCTGCCCAAGGAATTTTTCTAAAATCCCCTCATTTTTTTTTCTGAGCACTTACCTTTCTTCAACTGTCCTTATTTCCTAAGTTGCTTAATTTTGCCCTCATAGATTCTCTTCAAGCCCTTAAATTTTTTTTCTACATGTTTGCGGGTAGAAAAAAATGGAAAGGTACCAAAGACAGCTTTAACAATTTCATAATCTTGTCTAGGGTTGATCCTGACTGGTGCAAGGCAAGAAATGACACATGGTGAGTTAAAATATGCTGATTCTTGTCCTTAGAAAACTGACATTCTTATAGAATTAAATTTTTCATTTATTCGGGGTCTCATTTAAAAAGCTAAAGAGATAAAGAAGGAGCATTTTAGAGCAGAAATTCAGTTGATCCAAATTCAAATCCTGACTCTGGTGCTTTCTACCTTTATAATATTGAGCACTTAATCTCCCTTGGGTCTCAGTTTTCTCATCTATAAAAATGAGTGGGTTGTACCAGATGATTTCTTTAGTCTTTTTTAAGTCTATGATTCTATGAACTGTTGTTAGTAACCCCAGTTAATCAGTGACTGGCTATTCCATGAGACTCTGGGGCCAGTGACTTCTAGCAGGAATGGTCCTTTCATACTTGATATTTATACTTTCTTTCCAGGTCACCAGGAGCCCAACATCAAGCAGCTCAAAGATGCAGGGAACAAGCTGAGTTTGTAACAGCAAGTCAAATTGGACTGACTCCCTCTCCCTTAGCCCTGCTGACTCATCTTCCTATTGACTCTACCGTTATTTGAATACTTTATTTCCCTCATTCAAATACCAAAGCATGCTTATCACCTAAAGAGAAGTTAGCAGGTGGAAAACCAGCTATGACTGGGCCTGAAATAAATTTGATTCTCAATAAAATATTAAAAGTGTCTGTCTTCAAGTCTCCCTTTAACTTACAACCTATATTAATAACAACTTGCTCATCATATGCAAATATTCAAAGTCCTTCCAGAATGCTTCTCTGACTCTTCTCTTCTTCCTGTAGGGTCTATCAAAACAAGATAAATAGGCTGTGTTTTTAATCACTCTCTAGAATATTTCCAGGATCTGTGGAGTTTGACTATTTGGCCTCCACAGAGTTGCTCAGCTACTTTCATTCTTCCTTTCTCCAAACACAGAATTCAAGAGTATTGATGCTGACCTGATTGAAACTATCGAATAATGGGTGAACCCTTTCTTTACACTCAGAGGACCCCTTGATTTCAATACCCATATGTCTTATCAACTAGGGATTAGATTGTTAATTGGATGGGATATAGTTCTCAAAGTGGATTGTGTTGAGAATTTGGGACCCAAGTATTCAAACTGAGAGTATTGCTCTAACCTGAGAAAACACACAGAAAACTTTTTAATCTAATGGCTTTAATAGGTCTCAGTCTGACTGAGGCACTGTTTATTCCATGATTATGACTGATAAAGAAATGAGGGGAAGAATGACCTTTTTTTATGTAGTCAAAAATAAAAATTCAATCTGGGAAGGGAAGATCCTCAGAATTTCTGAACAAAACAGAATTAATTGCTATGTATATTCACTCCGAGTCAAACAGGGCTCAAACAATACCAATTGGGGCCTGGCCTGGGATCTATTGTGGGCCAATCAATTAGAGCCAGAGTGATTTGAGTTTCAGCCATGGTCCTTAAGAAAAATCTAGCCGGTACATAAAGGAAAGCTGAAAGGCTGAAGCAGCTTAATAGGGGAAGTCAAGAGTTGTAGACTGGAGAGGAAGAAGACTAGACAGATTTGGTAACCCTCCTTAAATAGAGGTTCCGGAAAGAGTCATCCAATCAAAGAAAGGGGTCCCAGGATGGAAGGGACTTCCAGTGTGTAAATTCCAGTGCTGCAGAGAGATTTCAGGGTATACTACTGGGGCTTAGAAGAGATGGCCCTATAAAAAGGTAGATATGAGTCTCTTTAGAGGATGTACTAGTGCTAGTATTGAGATTATTTGTAGTGAAGATTTGCCAAAAGATCAAAGTAAGGCAGGGACATGATCTCATGTGTACGTGTTATTTCCCTTAATATAATGCAAGTTTCCTAAGCCCAGAAAGAACAGTTTGATTTTTGTTTCTGTATCTCCAGCACCTAGCACAGTGCTTCATTTTTAGTAGACCTTTAATAAATGCTTGTTGATTGATTGAATAGTTTTTATAGGATCATAAAATTTAAGAGCTGAAGGCTACTTCAGAGGTCATCTAATTCAACCCATATATCTGAAAAAGATTCCCTTTTCTCGATCCTTAACAAGCCTCTGCTTTAAGATTTCTTATGATAAGGAATTCACCACCTTAATCTTAATTTGAGATTAAGTCCTTAATCTCAAATATGGAAGGAATCTCAGAAGTCATTCTATCTAATCCATTCCTGGATAAGAATCCCTTTTGTAGCACACCCAACAAGTGATCATCTAGTCTCCTTGAAGACCTCTAGCAAAGAGAAACTCACTACTTCTTGAAATAGTCCACATCATATTAATAATTAGTTCCATGATGCTATCCCAGGATGTTAATGATAGACTTAGAATTAAAACGTTAACCTTTTAATCCTGATTCTTCAGCCTCTGTTCTAACATCAAATTATATACAACCTTAAGAGTTAGGTGGGAATTCAGAGATATTAATTCTTCCCCAATCTGAAACCCATATGAATTTTCTATGTTATCCATAATTTCCCCATAAATTTCTATGATATCCCCATAAATATTCACTCTGTCTCTGCTTTATCATTTCTATTGACAGGAAACTCATTACCTCTAAAGCAGTCTTTCCATTTATGGTAGGATTAATTAGTAGGATTTTCTTTAAAATTAAAGTCATTGTGGTATGGCTTTATAGAGAGATAGCTTTGAAGCTAGGAAGACCTAGTCTCAAGTCATACGTATAAAACATACTGGTGATCCTGGGAAATGTATGTAACTTCTCAATTCTCTAGGTAGCCCTCCTAAAACTAAGTTTCAAAGAAGATGCTGCCCTTTCCCAGTGGAATCATAGCTTCATTCTTTAACCTCCCCCCTTCTCTCTTTTAAAATGCACGTAAGAAAACTAGGGAGGTTTGTGATAGCCAGAATGTAAAACCAAAAAATAGTTTTAAAAAAAGTCATCCATTCCTGACAGATATACAATAGTAAAGACAAGAATGTGAAACAGACAGGAGAGCATGCTTCATCTAGTTGTTTATTGTTGTTCATTTTTGTACTAATCAAGGAGCATCATATGATGAGGGGTCTTTTCACTCCAGCCTCAACAAAACTTGTATGAGATTGTGTTGAGTGTATCCATGAAATGAGTTTTTGGATTGCAAACATACCATCAAGGAATTAATAGGAGTATAAATGAATTTTCTAGCACAAATCAGAAAGTTTCCTGGGGTTGAGAATCTCCAGCAGGTACAGGAATGAAGTGATCAAATTCTGAAGGCTTTTATTGGCATCCTGGATAGGTATGGGGGTAGCTTCAGGTTTTTCTAAGCAGGAGACATTTACTAGCTATATATTCCAGAGAGAAGTTATAAGATAGGTGGAAACAAGGATTTCTGTTTAGCAAAAATCATATGAAACACCTTGGAGAAATAGAGACACAACCTCTAACAGAAAGCAGCACTATGTCATCAGAGGTTTGGACTGTCCTCATTATTCATGTGCTACACGGGTACCATCCACCTTCACTCCAGCCACAAAGATTCCTTGCATGGGTAAGTTCTCATGAATAGTCCCTGTGTGTGCCATTTAGGCACATTCTCTGGTGATCTACATCTTACCTATGTATCTCCCACTAGTATGGCACCCTATCAGATATCCCACTCCGTGAGTGGATAGAGGAATCTTTTCCCGTCACTTGGCTTGTAGTACTCTTTGATTAGTCTTCAGCTTTGAAATATTGTATCCTAGTTACTAAAAGTAAACTCAGGAGAAGGTGACACATAATCCATGGTATTAAAACACAAAATAACTTGAAGTTAGCTTTCAAGGGACCCCTATGTGAGGCAGGACTATGGATCTGACAAGCATACTGAGCCAAAGATCTGAGCATTTTGTAATTTTTACTTATTAGTCCTGCTTTTGCCCTCCAGGGCCAATCAGAACAAATATGTTCCCTTTTCCCCATCTTAGCCCCTCAGATAATTAAAAATGGTAATTTTTTACTTGTAAATTTTTTTGTCCTGTCTCTCAATTGATTTAAATACTATGGTTTCTGCTCCCAGGGCCATGATGTCCTCCTTCCTCTATGTATTTTAATTGGTTAATATTCTTCTTAAAACAGGCTCAGAAATGAAACACAATTTTCCTATTGTGGTTTAGACAGAGAATAGCAAAACTAATGCTTTCCATATTCTGGATGATACTTCTATTAATATGATCTAAAAGCATATTTATCTGACTGTAACCCCCTTTTATCCATTTGTCTCTGTGTACCAACCAATCCCTTCTCTGACATTTACCATAAGTCATTTCATCTTTTGGGGCTTCAATTTCCTTACTGTAAAATTAGGGAGTTTGATTAAATAATCTCTGAGCTCCCTTCAATCCATGAAACCTACCCTTTTTCCTAATTTCCCCCTTTCTGTCTAGGTTATCACTAACCTCTAGTTACCTAGATTTGTTGGAGTTATTTTCCCTCCCTCTTACCCTATATGTAAACTTAGTTTCCAATCTTAAAGATTTCATCTCCACAATATCTCTGCCACCTATTTTTTTTCTCTACTCACAGCCAATTATTTGGTTTGTGCCATTATTACTCCTCTCTTGCACAACACAATAGCTTCTCATTTGTCCTATCCTTAGTTTCTCTAATCTCCAGTTCAAACTCCACACAAGTGCTAAGTTAATATCCTTAACACATAGGTCTGACCATGTCCCTTCCCTAAATCAAGAAATGTCAGCGGCTCCCTTGTGGTTCCAAGGTAAAAATACAAATTGCTTTAGTTGGGCATTTAAAACCATTCACAATCTGTCCTCAACCTTATTTTTCTAGACTGATAATAAGTTATCCTCATTTCCCCTTTCTCCAGACAAACTGAACTAATTAAAATTTCTCATATTTGAAATTCTATTGACTACCTCCATGACTTTGGACAGGCTTTCTTCCCTGCCTAGGATCCTTTTTCTCCTCACCTTTGTCCTTGGAATAATTTGGTTCTTTCAAGGATCACCCCAAGTCCTACCTTTTTCACAAGATCTTTCCTCATATCCCTAGTCATTTGGGCTCTCACTCCTATTTCAATAAAAAGTACTTTTTGCACATTTGTGTATTTTCTTACCTGAGCCTATGTTGGCACATATTATCTCTCTACTAGAATGAAAGTTCCTTGAATGAAGGGTCTGATTGTGTTTTGTTGTTGAATCCCCATGCCTAGCACAGTGCCCGGCAGATAGTAGGCATTTAGTAGATGCTTGTTGAATTGAGGTAGATATTGATTATTTTGAACTATCACATCATTAGTGACTCATTCATTGAGCTTGTAGTTCATTAAAATCCTAATATATCACATGTGAACTACTCAGTGGTCATAAGAGTTGGTCTTTTTGTTGTTATTGTTGTTTATTTTGTTAAGGAGCTGAATTTTTGAAATCAAATGCAAGATTCCACATTAATCTCTGTTACAATTCCTTTGATGAGATTTTGTTATTTTTCATGAGTGAGGAGTTATAATGCTACTTAAGGCATAAAGATATCCCTGAGGCCAAAGGACACCATGAACAAATGACCAGCAGGGATATAATCTGATGAAAGTGATGTTATGGAAGGTTAATCTGGAAGTTGAGTGCAGGATGTATTAGAGGGAGACATCAAGAGAGACCATCTAGAAAGTTTTTGAAGTTACTTGGGCATAGGGTGATAAGGGTATATATGAGAATAATGGCATTGGGAACAGAAAATGAAGAAAGACTAGATAGAGATAAGGGAGAGAGATGAGTCAAGAGTGACTCAATGGTGTTTTAAATCTGAGTGTTTGGATGAAGGATGGTATTATCATCATTAGCAGTATTAGGGAAAAAAGCCAGTTCTGAGGTAGAAGTTTCATTTTGAATAGGTTGAATTTGAATTAGGTGTAATATATAAGTATGACAGCTAGAAAATAGGACAGGAACCTGAAGAATATGTAATACTGAAGATGTAGATGGGAAAGTCCTCTACATCATAGGGGTAGTATTAGTCTCGAGTGAATGTGGTTTGGCCATTTACGGCAGATTATTGTGTGCATTATTTAGGACCTAGCTGTATCACTGTGCTATAAGAAATAACAAATTTGAAGAATACAAGGAAGCATGGAAAGATTTACATGATCTATTACAGAATGAAGAAAGCAGAGCCAAGGAAACCATATACAAAATGACAACAGTAATGTGAATTGAAAGAATAATGCAAAAAAGTAAACATTGCAAAATTACAAACATGTCTCCCCGCCCCCAAATTGAACAATTTTTTGTAGAATCTCTACAATCCTTTGTAGAGATGGGAAGCTCACAGTTTGATATAATGCATATATTTTCAGTTTTTTGGGGGTGTATTGATTGGTTTTGCTGATTTACATTTTTTCCTAAAAACATTTTTTGTTATATGGGATGGCTCTCTGGGAGGAGGAAGAATGTTGAGAAAAATTCTAGTGATGTAAAAAACAAGATATCAATAAAATTTTATTAGAAATAAAGGCATTTCAAACATCAAAAAAAAGAGTGAATGTGGGCTGAAAGATAACAAAGAGAGCAAAGAGCATTAGATCAAGGAATGAGTCATAGGGAATAGCCATAAAGGGTGGGAGGAGAAAGTAGAATAAAATAAAGTAGAAGGAAAATCTAATATTGTAGTGTCATGGAAGATAGGAAAGGAGAGAATTTCAAGGAAGGGATGGTCAATTATGTCAATGCCCTGGAAAAATCCAGCATAGTGAGGATAGAGGAAATCTGAATAATCTGGCAAGAAGCAGTTGAGGTAAGTGGTATTGTGGGTAGGATGCTGGACTTAGAGCCAGGAACTCCTGGGTTCAAATTCTGCCCAGATATTCATTTAGTGTATGATCTTGGGTTCGTCATTTAGCCACCTTATCATCCTTTCCAACTCTAATTATATGATATTATTGTATTTGCAATAGAATGGTGGAGCTTTACATTAAATTAAGTTAGAAGAAGACTATAGATGCAGAAGAAATGAAAATGGTAAATGTGGAAAATTCCTTCATGATATTTAATCATGAAAGGAAAAAGAGAAATTAAAAGGAAGATAAAGAAGAGTACAGAATACATTAAATGAAAGTTTTGTTTTTGTGGTTGTAGTTGAGATGAAGGAAAACTGAGGATAGTCAAAGAGTCTTTGGTAAAGCTATGGGGGCACTATCAATTGAAAAATGGCTGAACAAATTGTCATATGTGAATATAATGAATTGCTATTATGTTAGAAAACATGAGATGCCTGGGAAGACTTGTATAAGTTGATGAAAAGTGAGAGAAGAAGAACCAGGACAAAAACATATACAGTGACAAAAATAGGGGGGCGGGGGAAAGAACTTAGAAAGGCTTAAGAATTCAGACTAAGGAAATGACAACATAATTCCAGAGGAATAATGACGTGAGTTACCCATTTCCTGACAAAGAGGGGATGGATTCAGGATGCAAAATGAAACATTAGTTTGGGCCAATGTAGAAATTAATTTTTTTTGTAAATATTTATTATAAGTTTTTGCATTTGTTTTTGTATTTTCAATACATGGAAGAATAGATGGGAGAAAAGAATAAATGCTTGTTTATTGGAAAAAAACTGAATTTCATTAAAAATAGTACTGAGGAAGACTAGGTTCTGAACTGAATAGGGAATAAATAAGAAAATGAAATACTGGAGGATGAAGAAGAAAAGACCTCAATTACCATGGAGAGGTTAATTTTAAAGGGGCATTAAAGATACTTTTTCCCACTGAGGCAGAAAACAGATTCATTGAGATGGGAACCTGGGAAAAGGCAGGTATGTACCTCAGGATGGCCTGAGTCTTTTCAGTGCAGGAGGAGGGGAAGTTATTGATTGGGAGTAAGGTAGGGGCTCTGCAGGCGGGATTGTGAGCTCAAAGAAGAAAGAGGGGAAGGTCCCTAACAGCTGCTGTGGGGAGTTTTCTAAAGAAACCAGAGATGAGTAAAAGGATTGGAATCCAGGTGGAGTTGGAGTGCAAGAATCTGTGGTGGGCAGGAAAGAGCAAAGCTCACTGGTGAAACCCATTCAGTAGAGCTGGAGGGATTATCTCTGCCTCTCTTGATGGGATCTGAGACTTCACCTGTCAGATGGTGAAGACTCATTAGGACTGGCCTATGTGCTTGGAGGAGACTGCTCCATATGGCTGTTCAGGCCTGCTTACTCACTGTGCTTGGATGGGCAAGTTGAAGTAAAAGAGAAAATGTAATAATGATTTTCCAGTTCCTGAAGGCATATGCAAGCAGGTGCAATCAGAAGACCCTTGCAATAGTGAAAGTTGCCCCCTCCTGCTCTGCTTCTCTCTCCCCCAGTGGTTTCAGGTTTGGATCTGCACTCTACATATTGATCCTGTAATTGGAAGCCCGCAGGTACAAGCCCTCATTAAAGCAAAAGTAGATGAATCATTTTTTAATGACACCTTCTTGAATTCAGCAGCTTTGCATGTGCCCTGGTTTCAGTGGATGCTCTGTAATTCAGGAAATCTGTCAGTGGAGTTCTCCCAGTCCTCTGACCATATGTTTTCATAAAAAATTACCAGGCACTGGGCGGTGTTGCCCTCAATTTTGGAAGCAGGGGAGGTTCCTGTTGCTTACTCATCATTTTTGACACAATTGAGGAAAATATAGAAAACTTACTCTGTCTTGTATTTTTTTCAAAAAAGTTTTTTATTGGTATTTTCTGTTTTTTTTTAAATAGCTATAGTTATTCAAATATCTCTCTCTTGTGTGATATATAGGATATTTTTAGAGGGAAAAAAATCAGCACAATGATAGATCGAGAAATTTCCAAAATGCGCAACATGTAACACCTGTGGACCTCTCACTTTCAAGAAGGAGTGGAGTGGGGAAAGGGAAGAGGGAAGTGGCAAGTAGGGAGGAAATCTCATCTCTGGAATAATGTCTTATAAATAGTATCTATGTATTCAGATTCACTTATATTAATCACATCATCACAATAGGTGATATCAAGGTCTAAGATTCTTCAAGGCTGCTCCTCCAGGGCTATAATTATTAAGAGGAGATTGAGCCTTTGTCCTGAGGCATTAATAGACAGAGGATGCTCTTAGGCCCCATTGTAACCCTTATACCTGTGTCTTGTCTCACAGTTCACTATATCCTGACACCCTATGGCCTGACCATTCCGGGATATCCCAGCGTTCTCTCTCCCAAAGTTCATCTTTTTTCTCTTACTGTTACCCATGGAGAGGTGGGTGAGAATGTACTTGACCCTCTTGTGCATGGGCTGCTGCCTTCTTGGGATGACTATGTTCATGGTTAGACAATCTGTCCTCTCTACTACTGTTGCCATCATGTCTCTTACCTTTTCCCCCTGCTTCCCCATGAATAAAGTTATTCTAGAAATAATAATTCCTTGTTACAACTCTGTTTACCATCTAAAAACGTGTTGACTTTGTTGCCAGATACTGACTTGTTCCAATGGGGTGCCATCTTTAAAGTCTAATAGTAGTTCTATTTACTTTTGGTTTCCAGGTATTGCTTTTCATCTCTTTCCTAGTCACTTTTAAAAATTTCATGTTTATGCTTAGAGTTACCTTACTTGGACTCTGATAATTATCTTGGTTGTTTTCCCCTGTAAATGACACTCATATCCTAGACTTTTGGTAAGGAGCTCCAATACTCATGTGCCCAAATTGGTGAATTACTTCATGTTTCAGGCCTAACTTGTTTTTTGGCTAAAAAATAGTTAACTGCTCCCTCCTGCTATGGTTTTAAAAGCAAATTCCTCAATCTAACATTTGAGGGTCTCCACTATCTGTCTCCAAAAAACTTATTTCATACTGCTCCCTCTCATGAATTCTACATTCCAGCTTAAGTGGACTAACTGGTGTTTCCTGTATTCAATGTTTCATCTTTTTGTGAATTTACAGAAGCAGCTTTCTTACCTCCACTGCATGCTTAGATCATACTGTTTTCACCTCTCTCTTGGATTGCTTATTAGATCAAATTAGATAAGACTATTTATTAAATAATCATATTAGATAATATATTTTATAAGATTTAAAACTCTAGAGAAATATTAGCTGTTCTTGTCTACCTTTTAAGCTCAAATCAGGCCCTATTTTCTCTATGATGCCTTTCCTGATTCCCCCTTATTATTTTAAAATTTTTTATTGCTTTTAGGGCATGGATTAGCATACCTTTTCCAGAAGTGAAGTTACACTAATTTGACATCTGTTTCCTGAGAAAGGGATAAAAAAGTGGAGGAGGTACCCCATGATGGCAGAATGAAATATATTGGCCAGGATAAAGAACCACTTTCCTAGGGAGTTCAGTGCTAGAAAATGATATTCTCCAATATTAAGTACCTTCTAGGGAGTATGAGATACATGAGATAACAATCCTGGTAAAATATAGATGTAATTCCATTAAAATTTTTTTCTCATCATAGAAAAATTAAAGCTTGAATAGCATCAGTGGGTGGGAACTTCAAATAGTAGACAAGAGCATGGAATAGTTTATGGGAAGGATGGTTTTAATTTATACCTTTTGGGAGGCCTCTAGTGAAGGAGTCAAATAAAATTTGGTTTAGATCATTTTCTAAGGAAAGATGACAATATTTTAGCTAAAAATCTGTCCAGCTGCAGTCACAGCAAGATTCTGTATGGAGTAACTGACAGTTAGAAATTGCCAATACAAAGTAATTAATACAGAGTAATGATGACTGATAAGAGATTAAGATCTAAAATGTGTTATTAAATGACAATATCATTTTCTTGTCTTCTCCCCTTAACTGTGCTGACAGGGAGAGTGTTGACATGATAATTCTATAAAATTCTCTGACACTCTGTGTTAACTCTCCTCCATTAGCCTAGATTGATAATTGGCAAGAACAGACACAGAGAAATAGGAAATGCATGAAATGTGGAGAGTAACTTCCAAATGGAACATGGTAATTTGTAATTCCTCTAGGATTCCTTATTCAAACAAAAGACTTGAAACACAAAATATTCCCTCTACCAAATCTTTCCATTTTGTCTTCTAAAATATGGCTGCCTGTTTCATAGACTTTGGTACCTTCCTCCATGTTTTTACTCATTTGCCACCTTTTCTCCTCCTCTCCATGCAAATAGTATTTATTTTTGAAGGCTAATACAAGACCAGATTCTCTGTAAATCTTTTCCTAATTCCTCTAGATCAACCATCCATCTCCATCCACTCAATAAGCATTGAGCACTATGCTAGATGTTGGAGACAGTATATTAAGCAGTTCCTGTCTTCAAAAAATTTATATTCTACTGAAAAGAATTATCATCTACATGCATATGTAAAAGATAAATATATTAAAAGCAAATAGAAATTACTTCTCTCTTCCTAACACTGTCAGAACCAGAATTGACAATTTACTTGTATTCTGTTGTTTTCAGATGTATTTGCCTCATTTCCCTGCTAAACTGTATGCTCCTTGAGGGTAGAAACCATATTTTTAAAAATAGTTAGAAGCATTGTCTCAAAAAATATTAAAATGAATAATATACTTTGCAATTTTGTACTTAAGTATGCCAGAAACAATTCTATTGAATTTAACATGAATCTACATCTAAGTTATTTCTGGCTTTGAAAGATGTCCAAATTGGCATTGTCCTTCATGCCCTCCAAAATGCCCTCCCCAGAAGATTTCAAGTAACATTTATAGGAATCCTGAACAAGGAAAAGTCATGTTAAAATACAGTTTCATGATAACACAAAAGAATGGTTATTATTCAGTTCCTTCTTGGGTTATTCCCTTTTATGAATCTGTTGCTGTGACAAATTTCTTAACCTTGAATTTCAGAAGAAAAGACATTGTCCCCAAGTGGGTTAAGGCACCCATTACATCAGGGAACAGTGAGACAATCATCCCATCAAAACTAGAGTTAAATTGGTTATCACATTTACTATGTATCATAGCAAAATCTCATTGTTCTTCCTTTCCTAAGGGAGAAGTGTGGAATAGGTTTTATGCTAGAGAAACAGTATTTCTCAAATTTTCTAGAGAAAATAAAAGTGGTAGTTTTTTTTTTTCTAAATAGGAAACGGACAACTACTATTTGGAACTTATAAATATCACTTAGGATAAAGTGTTGGATTGGCAAACAAAAAGATATGAGTTCATCTTCAACCTCAGAAACTTAATGGCTGTTTGGCATTGGACGAGTCTTTTGCCTCAGTTTCTGCAATTTTAAAATTAAGATAATAATAGTGTTTATTTCCCATGGTTGGTGTGAGGATCAAACCAGATATTTGTAAGAGCATAGCCCAGTATTGATATATAATAAGTTACTTAATATAAATTCCATTCCTATTCCCTTTCCTACTTGTTAATTGTCTGATTGGTAAATTTACTTCTGAGGAATTTCTTGCAGAAATCTTGAGGATTCCTTTGGTTAAAAATTCTGAACATGAGAAACAAAGAACAGTTTTAATTAATCATCTTTCTGTCAACATGAGAAGTATATGATCCTGAGTTTCCAGTGCATTCCCTTTTGACTTAGAAGCAACGTCCTCTGGCTATTGGCAAATTCTGGCTAAGATTTCTTGTCACCCAATAGCTCTACTGAATAACATTAAAATCCACAGACTCTCCAAATTGTCCATTTGGTTTATGCTAATAGAAAATACTGAAGAGTTTAAGATTCATCTTGGAACTCACAATCTAAAAACAATTTGATTTTGTTTTCAGGTTAGCTGATTGATGTTTCTCCTACTCCCCCCCCCCCCCCCCCCGGGGGACGGAGCCCTGAGTATGAGATAAGAAAATGCATCTCCTTCCTTTCCTTGTAGAATTAGACTATGAATTTGGAATAAAGTATATCCTGTCAGATTCAGGTTATGTGTTAGTTATGTGGAATTTCTTTTTAAATTTTGTCTTTTCCCTCTTTGTTACACACATACATTAGAGTATGTTAACACCTTTGATTCAAAGAAGAAAGGGGGAAAAGCTAAAGAGGTAGTAACTTTGATTTGATTTTTTTCCAAATGGTTTACCATATCCTTCTCCAGCTCATTTTACAGATTAGGAAACTGAGGCAAACATGGTTAAGTTACTTTTCCATAATCACACAACTAGTAAGTATCTGAGGCTGGATTTGAATTCGGGAAGATGAGTCTGTGTCATTGTTTTCCTTCCCACTATCAATTACCACTCATTTCTCTATCCTATTCAATCTACCTCTTTTTTTTCTCCATCATTTGACTGATATTGTTCTTTCCAAGGTCACTCATGATCTCTATTAAATTCAGTGACCTTTTCTCAGGTCTTCTTCCTGACCTCTCTATAGTATTTGCCATTCTTGATTACCTGTTTCTGAAAATTCTATCCTCCCTAGGTTTTTGTGACACTCCTCTGTCAAGATTCTCCTGTCATCCAACCACTTTTTGTCAGACTCTCTTGCAAGTTCATTTTATATCCATCCTTTATGTGAGCATCTACCTTAGATCCTATTCTTTCTATGCACAATGTCTCTTAGTGATCTCATTAGTGTCTTTGGGTCTTAATCTTAATCGTAATCATTTTAATGCAGATGATACCCCATCTACACTCCTAGCCTTATCCTTCTCAGGAGCTCTGGTACTACATCTACAACTGCCTGCTGGACATCTCTATCTACATGTCCCATAAGCATTTCAAATTGAACATGTCAAAAACACATTTTTTTAAAATAAATGTACCCATTTCCCAACTTCCCTGCTTTTATTTAGAGTTCTAGCATTTTCCAGTCACTCACCTTTGCAAGTTGAGAGATCACCCTCAACTCTTCACTCTCACTTCCTATATCCTATTAACCAAATAGCCAAGCCTTGTTAATTCTACTTCTATAGCATCTTTCAGATTTGTGTCCTTCTCTAAATTTAAGCCATAGCCACTCTGATTCAAGCCCTCATCACTTTTCATCTTGACTACTGCAATGACGTTTAACTGGTTTCCCTGCATCCATTCCCTTCACTTTCCAATGTCTTACCCATAGCTACATAACTGATAATCCTAAAGCAAAGTTTGAACCATGTCACTCTCCAAATTAAGAAGCTTCACTGGCTCCTACTTGCCTCTGAGATAAAATACAACTTTTTTTTTTTTTTTACATTTAAAGGCTTTTACATTCTGGCCTATTTTTTCTTACGGATTACATATTAGTTCTTCCTTTATTCCCTTTAACACCCAATCTCACATTCCTTGCTGTAGACAAATTGACTTAGATTTTCTTTATTTTTCCTTGATTTTCTCTACATATGACATTGTATTTCTTGTTTACATTCTGCATCCCTGCAATTCTCTCTATTTCCTTACCACCACTTAGAATTCTTAGTTCCCTTTCAGGGTCAGCTTAATTATTACCTCCTATAAGAGACCTCTTCTGGTGTTTCCAGTTACCAGACTCTTCCCTTGATGAAATTGTTTTGTATATATCTTGTTTGTATGCATTTAGCCAATTAATCTGTGTACACAGGGTGTCCTAAAAGTCTCAGTACAATTTTAAACTTTAATAACTAAAGGGCATGCAAAGATGTCTCATCATACAGGGATATAATTTGTTCTCTCCTTCTCCCCACGAATTGTTTCATTAAGATCTTGGTACCCCCAATGTTTAGCACACTGGTTAGTGTTCAGGAGGTATTAGGCAATTGTTAAATTAATTGAATTGACCTTCACCTGCTTCATAATTATTTAGATGACCAGCCCTAGAAATTGACTGCAGCCTTACACTGTCACCATTGATTAGGAATGCAATAGGCAATATTACTTAGTGGAGAGAGAGGTGACTTTGAAGCCAAGAAGACCAGGTTCAAATCATCCTTCTAATCCATACTTGCTATAAGATCCTGGGAAGCCACTTAATCTCTACTTCTTCAGGCAATCCTGTAAGACTGTGAGTTGAAAAGAAGGTGCTGGGCTTCACTGATAGAGGGAGTCCAGTGAAATCCCAGGCTCAATCAGTATAATAATAATTAAAAAAACCATATGAACCCATATAATGCTTTAAGTATCACAATACTTTCTGCATATGATTCAGTGAAATAGACAATATCATTCTTCCCATTTTACAGATGGGGAAACTGAAGCTAAGATTTAAAAAATGATAAGGACAAAGCATTTATTAAGCATTATGCTAAGCAATGAAGATATAATAAGAGAGTCTAAGTTACTTGCCTTAAATGTGAATAACAAATCTAAGATTCATACCTAGTTTCTGGATTTTAAATCTATGAGTTTTCATTATCCCATGTATTAGAATCTCCGCCCTCAACCTTGCCTTTCAATACCCTGCTGTGTATTTAGGGCCAGGAAATAGCAACACAAGTCATGTTATCAGAAGGTATCTGCTCCTTGGAGCAGCCCCAACTTTCTCTATTGTTAGAAACAGAACTTTCATCAGTGCTGAAGGCACCCAAAGTGACCTCCCTGGGAATGAGTGACAGAAGGCCCTTCCCGATTCATCACAAGGCAAGGCGGGATGCAGGCCTCTATTTGGGGGAAAAGAATAAGATGGGACAAAAGGCATATCTGTAATGGGATAGTTTGACATTTGAGAGAGCACAGAGATTGAATCTTGCTTGAGAACACTTCAATTACTGTTCAGTGAAGCTCATTGGCCCCAACTGTAGAACAATCACAGGCTCATAGAATCACAGAGTCAGCAGGGTCCTTAGAGATCAGCTAGTCCAATCTTTTCATTTTATAGATGAGGAAACTGAGGCTAGAGAGGTTAAGTAACTTGCCCGAGATCATATAGCTTGTTCGTGATAGAACCAAGACTGGAACTCAGGTATCCAGTCTAGTGAGCTTTCTACTATGTAACATTATCCAAATGGCTTTCATAAGAGGGATATAGGAGGAGGGACAAGTCGGCTTCCTGTATTCTTCTCCTTTCTCCCTCCTTTCCTCTTCTAACAAAAAAAGCAAAACTGAAAACCAAAAACCAAAACAAATAACCAAAAAATCCCAGAACCATCAAACATTAGAGATATAGCTATGGGACAAGCTGCAATGATGAGGAGAGGTAAGGACTAGTTTTGAGATAAATATTTCATTAGTATTACTATTTCTGTTACTATTAATCAGACTTCCTCAATATTTTTTGTTTTTATTTTTTTAGTGAGGTAATTAGGATTAAGTGACTTTCCTAGAGTCACATAGTTCACAAATATCAATTATCTGAGGTCCTCAGGTCCTCTGAACTCCAGGGCTATCTGTTCTCAACATTTTCTAAAAGTCCTCCTCTTATTATGTTTTTCAAGTCCCTTTCAATGAGGGGAAAAGGAGATTTGAAACATGAAAGCTTTGGGGAAGGAAAAATCCCCCTGAATTTCAAAACCACTTTAAAAGTATCCTTTGATCTTAATAATATCTGGCACTTCAATATCTTATATTTTAGTAAATATCTGGCATTAAATTGCCCATGCTTTGCTTGAATTATCTTATTTGAGCTTTAATAACACTCCTAACAAGTATCTGGGTTCTACTGTTGTTATCCCATTTTATAGATGAGGAATCAGAACCCAATGTCACACAATCAGTTAACATGCATTTATTATAACACTGACAAAAAGAAACAGAAAGAAAAAGTTTCCACCTTCAAGGAGCTTACTTTGTAATGTAAGAACTAAACTAAAGGGGAGCAGCATGTGAAGAAAGGTGAAGGTACTGGGGCATGCTAAGGAAAGTCCTTGGACAAGTCAGCAGTATAGCCTAGAGAGGGCTGGACCTCTTGTTATATGGGGCATTCTGGCCGGAACACCAGAAGATGGGACTTCAGGAGGTGAGTGCTCCCAGTGTCAGAAGCAGCACAGGAGCACCAGGATGCTCTAGGAGGCACTGGGGTGAGAAAGTTTCCATGGTTTAACAGACAAATTTCTGTGGAGATGAGTCAGGAATATACCCCTAGGAGGGAGGAAAATAGGAAGTAGCCCAATTTGAACCAAAGTCTATGTGATTCTAAATTGGGAACTTTCTTCATGTATCATCCTGCTTCCATAAAGACAATATTCTTAGTCATTTTCTATCACAACTTAGTACTGGATATATAATGCTCCAAAGGACCTCAGGGGCCATCAGATCCAACTCTACGATTTGGCAGATGACAAAACTGAGATCCAGGAAGTTTAAAGTGAATTGCCCAAAGTCATACAGTTAGGAAGCATCAGAGGTAGGGTTTGAACCCAGGTTTTTGATTCAAAGCTCTCAGTACCTTGCCATGCTGCATCAATGATAAAGATGAAAGGGCATGTAACATAAATATATAATGCCTCCTTATGCCAGGCACTATGCTAAGCATGTTACCAATATTTTCTCATTTAATCCTTACAACATCCATACAAGGTAGGTACTATTAGTACCCCCATTTTATAGTTGGGAAAACTGAGGCAAACAGATGTTAAGTGACTTGCCTAAAATCACTCAGTCAATAAGTATCTGAGGACAGATTTGAACTCAGGTCATCCTGACTGCAGATCCAGCACTGTATCCTCTGCACCAAAGTGACAGTGCTCCTATAGTGCTGGGCCTTTGTCAGCCCCAGAGAGGATATCTCATCAACATATCTAGTCCTCATGCTTACAAAAATCTCCCATCACCTACATCAACAAATCCATCTCTGAATCAAATACCACTACCCTCCCCAAGTGATTGACAATCTTATTAACTAGTTAGAAAAAAAAATCCAAATGTCACTTCAAGATGTTTCATTAAAGATAAGTCTGATTTCTTTAAACGCCAAAGCTCAGAAAAGAAAAGCAAAAAGAAAACCTCTTGGTTCCAACTTGTAATGTTTCCTCCTTGCTTGGGAGAGAATTGCTTGACCCCACAGGGGAAAAATGTATCTTCTAAGCTTTAAGTTTAAGAATGTTAACGCAAATGTTCTTTCAAATCCAGCTGGCTTGTCATGCTAATGGTGCCCCTGTCAGGAGAATGGTTTCATAATGTATTTGCAATTCCAAACTGTCAGAGGGACAAGGCAAGGTTGTCCCTTGTCTCTAGTGTTATTTATTAGCACATTAGAACCACTAATCACAATTAAAAATAACGATGCAATCAAGATTATTCAAATTAGGGACAACCAATTCAAACTATCATTACGTGCAGATAAAATTATTGTTCTTGATCTCTGCTCAGCACTTTTAGAGGACTCTATCCCTGTCATTTTTCCCCTTTCTTCTGTTTCTTGGAATCGATTTGGAATTAGCTTAATAAGCCTGGTTGGTAACCTCTAAGCGAACTTTGTCTGGCTCATTTTCTTTGACTGTCTCTGTTGCTGAAACCACCTTGGCTGTCCTCAAATGCCAAGCCAGGAAAGGCACTCTGAACCTAAGATGCAAGACCCAGATCCCTTCACAGGAAAAAAAAAAAGTTTGTGTGTGTGTGTGTGTGTGTGTGTGTGTGTGTGTGTGTGTGTGTGTTTTTCCTCAAAATCTTTCCTGGGGAATGAACAAGTTTTGCTGTTTTCCTCTTCTGAGTCATTTACATGATAATGGCATTCTGTGGTTGGGACTTTGAAAATGCAATATGTTTGTTCTGAGTATATGGTACCAGTACAGAATGTCAAAACAAAAAAAAACAAAAAACAAAAAACAAAAACCAGGGAATTATTTCTTTTCTTTTAACCATTAAAGGCCCTACTTGGAAATCAGAAAAGGAAAGGTAGAAGACTTGAATCCTGGCAGTACTCAAGTCCTGAAACCCCTGCAAAATGTGAATGGAGAATTATCTGCAGCAATATTAACCATTCAATTAACCAAGGAAGCCTTTGGAGCAATATGTGCTACCTCTTTGGAAGAAGGATCAAACAACCAGAGCTAGGACTTAGCCAGTAACTCGACAAGAAAAGAAAAGAGTCCCCAAGTCTGAGGAAAAAAACACATCAATTTAATTGGTTAAGTCCTCCAGGTCTCAGAGTTGTGCGGTCTTTATTGAGTTTCAGGAATCATATACATTTACTGGATTCCTAAAGGACTTTTATAGGAGCCCTTTAACTATCTTAAACAGAGGTCTTTACCCTAATATATCCCTGAGGTCTTTCCCTAAGTAGGTAGCAGGGAACAAAGAATTTCACGAATGACAAAGCACTAGGGCTCTGGAAGCACTAAACTAGCTCAGGATATAATAGCTCTATATAATATATATATATATTATATTTATATATATATATATATAATATATAATATAATAGGGAATAGGAATAAAGGATAAGATACATTGTATTATTTACTATCTGGCTAAGTGAAACTAAATTCACCTTTAAGAATATAGAAAAGAATTCAAGTTCCTTGAGAGAGGAAGCTGTTTTATTTTTATCTTTTCTCAAGGCATAGTATCTTTCACACACTGTGGGATCATTCAAAAAATGATTGTTAGATTAAATTGAAAGTTAAAATTTTGGGGTCTGAATCACCAAGAATGGTAATGGAATGGTAATTCCTAACTCCTGAATAACTGCATTTGCTTTGGCTACATTGTCTTGGTCTAGAAAGAAGGATATTCTAATAAGTATTTCTTATCTCTATTTTATGCCTAAAAAGCTGATAGTGCAGTGAATATAATATGGAACTGTCAGGAACTAAATTCAAATCCATCCTTGGATACTTATTAATTAGGATTCTGGACAAATCATTTACCTCTGCTTGTCCCAGAGGTAAATCAACCAAAGGATGGGGATAATAATAGCACTTATATCCCTGGGTTATTGATCAATAATAATAATGATGGCTGACATTTTTATGGGTCACTAGGTTGTACAATGTATAGCATGGCAGACCTGAAGCCAGGAATACTCATCTTCCAGAATCCAAATCTAGCCTCAGGCTAGAACTTGGGCAAATTACTTAAGTCTGTTTAACTCAGTTTCTCATCTGTTATTGTTTGTTCTTCATTCTCAAAAAGGACCATGATATCAGGGAAGTGATGTCATGACCTATAACATGAACTGGAGAAGGAAATGGCAAACCACGCCATATTTTTGCCAAGAAAATCCTAAATGGGGTCATGAAAAGTTACACACAACTGAAAGGCCCAAACAAAAACATTTATATAGGAAATATGTTTAGAAGAATTGCACATGTTTAACCTGTTTCAGATTGCTTTCTGTCTTGGAGAGGAGCAAAACTCACAACACAAGGTTTTGCAAAGATGAATGTTGAAAACTCTCTTTTCATGCATTTGGAAAAAACAAAATACTAATTAAAATTTTAAAAAATTATTTACATAGCTCTTACTATCCTTCAAACACTGTGCTAAGCATTTTACAATTATCTCATTTGATTTTCACAACAACCTAAAAAGACAGGTGTTATTATTATTACTCTCATTTTACTATTGAGAAAATCAAGGCAAACCAATGTTGAATGACTTACCCAGGGTACTACAGCTGTGCCATGCAGTTTATTGTTACTACAATAAATGTCTCAGCTCAGATTTGCACTCAGGTCTTCTTGACTTTAAGACTGGTGCTCTATCCACTGTACCACCCATCTGATGAGGTCAAATAAAATAATAGTTGTATAAAGTGCTTAGAACCATATTTGGCACATTGTAGGCATTATACAAATCCTTATTCTTCTCTTCCCCTCAATACTGAGCCTTTGGTTTTTTCCCATTTTATTTAATCAACCAGCATTTATTTTGTTTTCCTTCTTAGGTTGTTTTTTTCTTCTTCTCTTTCTAGATCTGGTGTTTCTTGTGCAGTAAGATAACTGTATAGATATGTATACATGTATTGTATTTGTCATATAATTTATCCTATTTAGCATGTATTAGATTACCTGTCATCTAGGGGTGGGGGGTGAGGGGAAGGAGGGGAAAAGCTTGGGGAAAAAAAGTTTTTGCAAAGGTCAATGTTGAAAAATCACTCATATGTTTTGTAAATAAAAAGCTTTATATAAAAAAAATAATCAACCAGCATTTATTGAGCATCTACTTTGTGACAAGCAACATTTTTTTTTAGCAGATGGGTTTTATGAGTTAATGGAAGAGTTATTGGAAATCAAAGAAAGGCTCAGAAAGATTGGGGTTGGACTTTATCATTTTGGTATTTATCTTACATTTATAATACTTAACACCTTAGCCCTCACTGCCTGAAGGCCAGGGAAGTTAACTTTTACTCCATATCCTATGGTTCTCTGATAACCTCATAGGGGTTGAAGTTGTCTTTACTGTTTGGAAATGGCTCTAGCTTCCACCAATGGTATTCTGGGTTTCTGGACTTCAGTTTCATTTAGCCACTGACAAATTAGCTTTTGCAAAACAATATTTACTTCAAAAATTTCTGAACAAATATATAGGCATAACTCTTAGCAAGTAGAGCTTAATTCTCCAACTCCCTCAGCATATGCAGTCTTGCACTAGGTCCTACTTTAGGGAAGGAAAAGTGATTACAATCCCAGTTTCCAATTCCAACTTTTCTCATCTGGCTTCTCCTGGTTTCCCTATCAGGAAGGTTGGCTAATACACCCCACCTGGGATCCTGATTCCACCTGAAACTGAAAAGGATAAATGAAACAGAACAGAGAGTCCAGGATTGTTTATTCTAACCAGATTTAATTTAATCTTTTAATTTAAAAGATTAAATATAAATTCCTTAAGGGTAATAAATATTTCATTTTTGCCTTTGTATCTTCAGGGTCTAGCATAACCTCTTAAATTGGAGGAACTTAAGAACTAAGTGAATCCACTCGAAATCTAAAGAAACAACATTCCTGCTGTGATTCATGACAGTAATACTGTCCTCTTCCCCCACCTCAATTTCTTATAGATGATTAATAGCAGCCTCATCTGACCCATCCAGTTAGATTTAAACAGAAATCAATTCAACAAACATTTATTAAGGGCCAAGAGCTATACTAAAGTGCTGGAAATACAAAGAACAAAATTATAAACAGCCCCTGCCATCAAGAAGTTTACATTCTATTGAAAGACAGTAACATGTAGGCAACTAATCATACAAAAAATATGAAGGGGGAAAGAATATTAAAAACTGGAAGGATAAAGAAACGCCTGAGCTTAGTCTTTAAGGAAGATGAAGAGTCTGAGAAACAGAAGTGAGACAGAAGCACAACATGGGGCAGATTGTAAAAAGTGAGCTGAATGATTTTAGAAAAATATGGAAGATTGGTAAAAATAATGAAGAGTGAAATGAGCAGAATCAAGAGAGCACGGTGTGCAATAACAACTCTATTGTTTTAAGAAAATTAGCTACAATGGACATATGATAGAAGATTGTATCTGTAGCCAGAGAAAGAAGTGATAAAGAGAAATATGTATAGAATGATTTTATATATATATACATATACATATATGTATATATATATATACATATATATATACATACACAAATTTGGAATGGTAGCCATCTATAGAGCAGGGGTTGGAAGAAGGAAAGGAAAAGAAGAAAAACATAAAAAAATTACAAGATAATTTTATTGTATATTTAAAAGGAATTGTAAATTATACATAATTTGCAGTTTCATGTGCATTGATTTTTTTATTATACTATGTTATGAAAAAATCCCATATTTAAAAAAAATTTTAAGAGATGGAAGTAAGAGATAGAATGGTGAGGTTAGGAAATAGGGAAAAGAACATGCAATGTATGAAGTTGTCAACAAATATTAATTAAGTAATTATTATGTGCTAAGCATTGGGCCACAAGGAGTTTACATTCTAAAGGGGAGACAATATGTAAACAATGGTGTATAAAAGAAATATACAAGATAAATTTGGAATAATCTCAAATAGAATGCACTAGTAAGGTAGGAAAGAGGGTAAGAAAGAGCCTCTTATAGAAGGTAGGATTTTAGATGACTTTTGAAGAAAGACAGGAGACCCAGGAGGTGGAGATGTGAAGGGGAGAACATTCCAGGCCCAGGGAAAATCTAGGGAAAGTGCGTAAGGTTGAGAGTCATACATGTACACATGCACACACAGACACACATAGACACACACAAAATGTAATTTTAAAAAGTTTGGAGACCACTATTTTGGAGGATCTTAAATGCATTTCCCTCTATTGCTCCTCTGTAAATTATGCAAAAAAGAAGTCTTCCTGCCTTATCCACCACTACTTTGAATGTACAAAAGATCTGCAATGTCCTAAAAATGTCTGAATAACCACAGATATAATTGAATCTTCAGACTGCTGCTATTAAGTGTCTCCCTTGCCACCTCATAAGTAACTGCTATTTTGTAACTGGCTACTTGATTTCCAACAAGAACCAAGGTACCCTGAAGGTAATAGTTCCTTGCCAGATGCTGTAATGTATTCAAGGTCTTACCATATGTATTTATATTTGGGATGTGAATGAAATGTTACTTTGTAGTTTTCATTTACTTTCACTTATGGTTTTCAATTCATTAAATCAGAAAAAAAGTCATTCGAAGAAAATGGGGAGTATATTTGAAATACAATGGGAAGAGGATTGAATTTGGAGTTGGGAAATCTGGGTTTGAATTTCAGCTTTATTATTTCATTGTCTGCCTGGGAAATGCAACCACTCAGGACCTCAGTTTCCTCTTCTGAAAAATAAGATGGTTAAATTAATGATCTTTAAATCCTATGATCTTAGAAATAATATCCCTTTTAATAAGATTCTATACTTGTCCTTTATATGGAGTAACTCTCATGAGAACAAAAAGAAAAACAGTATTGGAGACCAGAACTGATTCGATTCGTGCTTTTCAAATATAAGTAACAAAGTTAATATTGTTTTTTCCTGTTTTACATCTTCTTCCTTTATTATTAACCAATGGGGAAAGAACTACAAGGTCTGAAAATAACAGGTGGAAACAGAAACCACTCCTTAAGGGAAAAGCAAATTAGAATTGGGTGCTGACAACCTCAGAGTATAAAAGCAAAGGAATGATTGAATTTATTTAGAGGGACAGCGAAAGAATGAAGAATGAGATGGAAAAATATTTATCATCTGGATCTTCAAAGTGGAAGGCAACTATGCAGAGAGGGAAACACCCTCTACTTCTGTCCCTGTCTAAGGAGGAAAGAAAAACAACAATGAGCTTGGCTTCATAACAGCATCTGCCTTTGCAGGATTCCAAGTACTCATATAAAAGACAGTTATAGAGTGAAGAGAGCAAGCATCCCATGAAGCTCTGAGCAGAAACCATATAACAAACCACTTGAAACTGAAGGAGAAATGCTGTCATTGCAGGGGTGTGGGGTAACCAGTCACCAAAAATTGCTGTACATGGAACCAGGGCTGATTTCATGTGGGGAAGGAATAGGCAATCAGTTTGCAGGATGATATAAAGGATCTCATTGACCCCAAGGGTCCTCTATTCGCTTGCCATGGTATGGGAAATTCTATTATTAGATATTTATTCTATTGATTTAAGGACCAATTCTTTTCTCAAACACAATTTTCCCTCTCCCATACCTCATCCTTTCCTCCGAATCCTTCCCTCTTGCCGGCTTAATCTCAATTATTTAATCAGGTCAGCCCTACCAGATCAGGTGTCCACATAGGGAAGATGGTAGAAAAAGTCCAGAATGTGGGATACTGCCTGGGGAAGTCAGAGTCAAGGTATAAGGAATATTAGAAGAACATTGGCACCTGGAAGACAAGAAGGACATAGGAAGGCAAAGTGGAAAGTGTCCAAAATCATATCTCTAATTGATACTTCCTGGAAGTACAAGATCAGAGTGGCTATGTATCATCATCATCATCATCATCATCATCATCACCACCACCATCATCATCATCATCATCCCTAGCACTTATATAATACTTTAAATTTTGTGAAGTGATTGCAAATATCTCATTTGATCCATCCAACAACTCTGGGAGGTAGATGCTATTATTAGCCCCATTTTACAGTTGAGGAAACTGAGGCAGAGATTAAAGGACATCCATACAACTAATTAGGTACTGAAGTTGAATTTAACGCAGGTCTTCTTGACTCCAGGTCCATCACTTTGCCCACTATACCACTTAGCTGCCTAGATTCTGGAGGCGTTACTCTTTAGATGTTTCAGGGCCCCACTATATATTTGACCAACTATGTTCTAGTTAGAATTAGCTATCCATAAGAAATCTTGTACATTATAGATGCCCTAAACCAGTGATTGATTGATTGATTGATTGAATGAATGAATGAATGAATGAATGGTATTTTGTTCTTTTCTTGATGAACATCACTTTCCTTGAACTTTCCCTTCTACTCCCAAGTCCTCATAACCCCCTCCCTCTTAGCAGATGACCTTGCCTCCCATTTGACTGACAAACATAAATGCCATCTTACTTGGGTTCTCATCTTCTAGACTTCAGAATACATTTGTCTTTACCTATCTTGGTTTGTGTGTGTGTGTGTGTGTGTGTGTGTGTGTGTGTGTGTGTGTGTGTG
>JAJPUD010001362.1:340973-352196 GCA_023553655.1 Myrmecobius fasciatus
GTGTGTGTGTGTGTGTGTGTGTGTGTGTGTGTGTGTGTGTGTGTGTGACCCTATGGTATAATTGAAAACACTAGCTTGGGAATCAGGAGACCTCCATTCTGGTTCCGGTTTCCCCAGTTAATGACTTGATATCTCTCCTCTGGGCCACAGATTATTGAATTATGTACAAGCAGCTAAACTTAAACAATCAATATATCAACAAGTATTTGTTAAATGCTTCTTATATCTCAGGTACTTTGTTAGGTGCTGAGGAAAAAATAAGAAAAAATGAAGCAGATCCTGTTTTGAAGAAGACAACATGTATAAATATAAGACTATGTATAATATGGGATAGGCATTGGACTTGTGACTTCTTTGATATAGGGATCTCCAATATGAGAAAACTTCCTCTTGCCCAGTGTCACATAGTCAACATATATCAAAGGAGTTTCTTAGGTTTAGGTTTCCCTATTTACAAGATCAATTCTTTATCCCTTTTATCATTTTGCTCAAAAAGAAACCAGACAAATATAAAATAACTTAGGAAGGAAGGGTCCTAATATTTGGAACATTAAAGAAAGGCTTTTAGAAAAAAGGTAGTGTTTGAGCTAAATTTTGAAGGAAATATGAGATTCTATGAGGCAGAGGTAAGAAGGATGGTATTCTAGGCATAGGGGACCAGAGCAAAGACATAGAGATGAAAGACAATAGAAAAGTGTATATTTTAGACCACATATAATCATTCTAACTCAAAATCCTAGGATTATTTGATTATTGCATCATCTTTTACTCCCTCTGAACCTTTGCTCAATTAATCCTCTCTCTCTGTCTCCACATTCTTCCTTTGTCTATGTCTCTCTACTTCTCTCTGTTTCTTTTCCTCATGTCTTTCTCTCTCACTCCTCTCTCTTTCCTTCCTTCCCCTTTTCCTGTCCATCTCTCTGTCTCTTTTTCCTTCTTCCCTCTGGTTCTTTCTCTTCTGTATAAAAAATAAACTAAACTTCGCCCTAATACCCTTTATATAATTTTTTCTTTCCCTTCTTTAATTGCCAAACTTACTGAAAGAGTTTATGTTCATCATCCTTCTTTGAGCATTCATTCCTCAATCCTTTGTAATCTGGTTTCTGATCTCACCAACTCAATTGCTACCTTTTCTTCAACGGTCACCACTGATATTTTAATTGCCAAATCCAAAGCTTTTTTTTTCCTTTTTTTTTTTTTTTAAATTCAGGTTTATGGCTCTGACAACAACTGTGTGACTATGGGTAAGGAACTGTAGGGTCTCTTTGTTTGTCATCTGTGAAATGAAAGAATAAAATGGTCTCTAAGGCCCCTTCTAGCTCTGATAGTCTAGGATTTAAAAAAAAAAAGCTGGTTTCTAAAGTTTCTTTCAACTGTAAGATTCCAGAATTTCTTTGTCAATCAATGACAGCCTTCAGAGCACTAGGAAGTGCTTTGATTTTTAATCTAAGAGATTAGAGGGAAAATTACCGTATTCCAACTTTTGTATCTATTCTCATTTTAGTGAGCTATATAGTTTTGGGGAAGGGCTGAAACATTATAGGATCACATACTTAGGGACGGCACTTGTGATTTTACTGGTTTAGGGAACTCCCATGGGTGGAAACTCCCTCTACCAATTCAGGTAAGTTAGGATCTCTAAAGCTGCCTACAATAGTGGTGTCAAACTTAAATAGACACATCCTGTGGGCCACATATTGACTTAGAAAAGCACAAATTAGCATTACCTGTGTTGTATAATATTTTTTCTTTATTTTATTAAAAGTTTTCCAGTTACATTTTAATCTGATTTTGACTCATTCAAGTTTTATCCCAGTCCTAAATTTGTCCCCCTGCCTTGAACTTTGAGATTTGCCTAGGTTTACTTAATCAGTATATGTTAAAGAGACAGTATTTGAACCCAACTTCTTGGTTTCAAAGCTATCCCTCTATCCACTGTGTTAACTGGCCTTTATAGTCACAAGATGAAAAAGGGGAGGAGAGGAAGGGTGGGAAGGAGGAAGGAGGAGGGAGGGAGAGACAGAGTCAGAGATAGAGACAGACAGGCAGAGACCCAGAGATAAGGAGAGACAGAGAGAGTCAGAGTGACTTAACATGCCTCATCTGTAAAGGGAGAGGATCTAATCCTTGACTAGTTGACCTTAAACATAGCATTCCATCTAGGGGCAAAACTAGGATTTGAATACAGGTTTTTTTTTTTTTTTACTCCAAACCTAGTTCTTTTTCCTCTACACCATTCTATTCCCTACGCTGACCCCCAAGAAGAGTTTGCTGGAGGAATTTCCACTTACACATTACAAGCTTCAGTACTCTCCTTGAAGGCTGAGCAAGGAAATGGTAAGAGCACAATTGAACAATTTCCAGGGGCACATGACAGGAATGGAGAACCAGCTCCATACTGCTAAAGGAAAAGTACCAAAATGTGAGAATGCTGCAGAGAGGAACACAACTCAGCGTGCAGAAACAGCATGGTAGGTCTGCAGTGAGAAAAGAGGCAGAAGCAGACCAGAGGCTTAATGTGTCTGCATCCTTCCATCATTCAGAGGACAAAGTCTATTGTGGTCTTTCCTCTGTACTCATTTCAAATCTTCAGGAAGGTCTGTGTGGCAGAGACCCCAAGATTATGTAAAGCTTTTTTTTTCATCTGGAACAATGCCCACAGATCTAAGCAATGCCATCTTGCCATAAGGAGAGAAGGAAAATTACTGATAGTTTATCAGTTTAGCTGGCTGTGACCTAGTATATTTAGCATTAAAAGATCAGGGAGTTGGAAGAGACCTTAGCAATAATTTAAACCAAATGCCATTCCTTGACTATGACATTTTATCTCCCACTATCATATCCTTTTACAGGCTGACCACTCTTTTTTTGTAAACAAGTCATACTTTTGTATTGGCAAATGCTAATTAATAGCAAGTAATTTTATAGAGGGCAGGTATGTCTAATACCTTCTTTTCATTTCCTATTATAAGATCTCCCAAAGACTTCATAGGGAAGGTCAATCTTTGACTTAAAGTTCTTTCTAAAGAACCAAACACAACACCACACAAAGGCTACCCTGAAACTACTTATCACTGAAAAAGAAAGTGGCAAACTACTCCAGTATCTTTGTCAAGAAAATTCCATAGACAGTATTGATGTGCTACCATCCATAGGGTCACTAAGAGTTAACACAACTGAACGGCTGAACAAAAGCAATAACAACAATGTCTTATAAAGGTAAGGATGTTCACTATATATAAAGGCAGAGGTCACTAGCCCTTTGGTTCTCATCCCTCCATTTAGTTTTATGACCAACTAGGACCATTGTGGAAGCTTAGGGAAGCCTTGTTGCTCCATCTCTCCAGAGGTTTTGTGTGTAGAGTTCCTGAAATGGGATTGTGGAAACACAGACTAACAATCAGGAATTTGGGAGGAATTAAAAAGAAATTTCTAACCCCAAGTCAGATATTGGCTTAGGCCAGGGACCTCTAAAGTGAACCATATTCAAAGTAGAGGATTAATCTTAGCCTGGAGCATTTTCTACATTTTTGTAGTTGCCCATGTAGATCTGCTGATTCATAGCTCTAGGCTATATAATTAAAGGGGAAATTAAAAAGAACAACTTTATTCCTACCTCATCAGAGAGAAGCCAACTAGCTTCAGCACTCCCACAGATGACAGCAGAGAGCAATTGGTGACCCTGAAGAAGCTGAATAGCTTAGGGCCTAGAGATGTAAGTGAAGAGATACTCCATAATCTTGAGATGAGCAGCATGTAGTACAGTAGTAATGTGATGTGATGGAAAATAACATAGCACCCAAAAGAAAATAATGTGATAATATCATCAGAGGAAATAGGAGTTTCTAAAGATTTTGCTTCACTTGAAATATGAATTGCCCATATATGTCCTGATTATATATCTTATATTATAACTTTCACTTGTTTCCTAGTCTTATATGTTCTCTGGGTATGTGCCTTTTCCCCTTGCTGGTGTAGAAATCTGGGAGAGGGAAAACCCCATATATGCACAGGGTGATATTTATTTTGTTACTTAATTTGTTATACTGTTTTAGTCTTTTCCTTTTAAAGAATACATTTTCTGGCTTTGTCAAAAATAAACACATTGTTGGAGGCTTTGAGTGGATATATATGTACATATATATGTAAAACCTTTGAATTTGGGGAAAATTATAAAAACCTAATTATGAAGGGGTCCTAATTAGAATTGAATAAATGGAAGTGAATGACTCAATAAGACTTCAAGAATCAATCAAACAAAAACAAAAAAAATGAAAAAATAGAAAAAATATGAAATATCTCCTAGGAAAAACAACTGACCTGGAAAATAGATCTAGGAGAGACGATCTAAGGATTATAGGGCTTCCCTGAAAGCCATGATGAAGAAAAGAACCTAGACACTATCTTACAGGAAATCGTGAAAGAAAACTGCCCTGATGTTTTAGAATCAGAAGGTTAAAGTAGCCATCAAAAGAATTCATCAATCATCTCCTGAAAGAGAACCCAAAATTAAATCCCCAAGGAATATCGTGGCTAAATATCAGGAATATCATACCAAGGAAAAGATATTGCAAGCAGCTAGAAAGAAACAATTCAAATACTGATGAGCCATAATTAGAATCACCCAGGATCTGTCAACTTCCACATTAAAGGAACGAAGGGCCTGGAATCAGATATTCCGGAAGGCAAAAGAATTTGGATTACAGCCAAGAAAAAGCTATCCAGCTAGAATGAGCATTATCTTTCAGGGAAAAAGATGGACATTTAATGATCTAGGTGAATTTCACCTATTTCTAATGAAAAGACCAGATCTGAACAAAAAATTTGACCTCCAACCATAGAACTCAAAAGAAGCATAAAAAGGTAAAAAGGAAAGAAATCTTGAGAACTACATTTCTATTATGGGTATACTTAGAGAACGTGGGTATGATTTGATTTTACTTTGATAATATGAAAAAGAAACGAGATGGAAAGGGGATCATACTGGAAAAAGAGGGAAAAGGAGGTAAAACAAGGTTAAAAAAAGGTAAAAATAAGGTAAAATCTCATGAAGAGGCAAAGAAAACCTAATATAATTAAGGGAAAGAAGGGAGAGGAATGAGCATTGTGTGAATCTTACTCTTAGATTGGGCTCTAAGACAGAATATCAGACATATTTGGTTTCACAGAAAAACTTGTCTCACCTTATAGGGAAGTGGAAGGGAAAGGGGGAAAAGAAAGGGAAAGACTAATAGAAGGGAAAATAGAAGAATTAGGGGAAAGATGTAATAAAGGTGAGGGGCTCTAAAGGGGGGAGGACTGTTTGAGGGAGGTGGTCATCAAAAACAAAAACAAAATTCAAACAAACCCTTTTGCTGACATTAGCATTAGTGCCTCAGTATTTTTTGAACTTTAATGCTTTTAATACTATTTTTTACAAGATCATGTTACTCTTTAGAAGATATCTTTAGTTATTTGCCTCTTCTTCCATAATCTTTTTTTAAAGATCTGTGTGTCAATGATGTTCCAATACATCCATGCAGTTTTTTAGATGGCTTCTTTTTGATTACTAAATGTAATAGTTGTTGTTGGTGGTGTTTGGGCTTTTTTTGTTTTGTTTTGTTTTGTTTTGGTTTGTTTTGGTTTGGTTTTTTTGGTGGTGGTGGTTGTTATTTAGTGATTCAGTTTTGGCTGACTCTTCAGGACCATTGAATTTATTCAAGACCTTTCTGGGCTTTATCTCCCAAAGTCTGTCCAAGCCCATGTTCATTACTTTAATGACACTAAATAGCCACCTCATGCTCTCCTGTCCCTTTTTTTTTCCTCCCCTTAATTTATCTGTGAATTAAAATCGTTTCCAATGAGTCCTGTCTTCTCATTATGTGGCCAAAGTTTTTAAGCTTTAGCTTCAGTATTTGTCCTTTCAATGAATTTTCAGAGTTCATTTCTTTAAGTATTGATTGATTTGATCTCCTTTCTAAGGAACTCTGAAAAGTCTTTTCTAGGACCACAATTCAAAAGCATTGCATTCTGCAGCACTCAGCTTTCCTTAAAGTATTGTGATTATGTTACCAAGATTTAGTTCTTAAAAGTTTCCCATACTTCTTGAGTCAATTTTTTGTATAGAATTTTTCATAATGAGATCTTGTATATTCTTGCTCTGACACTTCTAAGATGAGCTCTTTCACAATTTTGGGTACATGTTAGACTGTTAGTTTTTGTCTCCTCTATTATGAGTTCTAAGAGATAATGATCATCTTTTCCCATGATTCCTATAATTTATATTTCAAAACCCATTTCTCCTTTTGAATTAGAGTTAGATGAAGAATAACATTTTCTCTTATCCCTTTCTCTCTTTGTTGAGTAATTAAATTGTGATAAAGCAAGTCAAGAATTTATCAGCAACCCTGCTTTTGACAGAGAAAGAACTCTAGTAGACATATGGATAGTTGAAATTATCTGTTGCTTTTATTTGACATTCTTCAAACCTCTTTTACTGTCTTCATATCTTCAACCTTACGTCAATGTTTCTCTTTCTCAGCAAATGACTTCATTTCCTTCTTCACTGAGAAAGATTTAAAATATCTAACATGATTTCTCATAGTTCTTTTTCCACATTTCAAAGTAACAATATTTTCTCATCCTTTTCTCCTTTCCCATCATTCCTTGATGTCTGTTTTGTTTCTTAAATTCATCATTCATATTCTTCTTTTGTCAAGGTAGTCTGTTCAGATTACGATATCTTTTTGTTTTTCAACTTTCTGATTCTCATACAGTTTTTTTTATCATACCTCTTCCATTCCATTCCTGGATTTCCTCACGTTAATATATATTCTGATATTGTCCAGTATTTTTTATTAGTTTTTGAGAATGAAATTTTGATTTATAGACAATAGCTTTAAGAAATGTTAATGCCTAATTCTTATCATCCCAGAATGGAATGCACCTACAAGGGCTAGTAAAAATGCATTTATGTCTGAAGCCTTGAAAATTTAATTAGAAAGGCTTTAAATTGAAAAGGAAGGTACGTGTGTATAAGGGGAATAGTCTATGAATATCTACCTAGCAAGATATAATAAAGAACAATCATTATATAGAAAGAATAACAGTAGAGATGCCTAGAAATTGACAAGATACAAAAAGCAAAAAGACAGTGATAAAATACATACCCCCCAGATATCTATATGTTAATGAGTACATAAGTATAGTTAAGAATATTTGGGTGAAAATCAATGAAAGAAGAACAAAAGTGATATGATTATTGGATTATATTATAAACCACCTAGGGAAAAAAAGAAATAGATGAGGAGTTTGAGAAACAGATCACTAGACTAGAATAAAAAGTACGATATAGTAGTGACAAAATAAAAGTGATGAGAATCTTTGAGAAGGAAGTGATCTATTCCATGTTAAAATATGAGAGGAGAGGAAAACTGAACTGAGCTAAAACATATTTAGATTTTTCAGAGAGCTGACTTAAAAGGGTACAAAAAAAGAATTGGTAGGATCTTGTGCAATCACATTCTGCAGAAGTCAAAGAGGAATGGGAAGTTCTTAAAAATAAAATTGTATTTCATTGTATTGTAATTGTACAGAATTGTAAAGAGAAACAGTTCTGATGAGTAGGAAAATGGGGAAAATTTAATGAATATGGATATTCAGGAAACTACCAATGAACTTAGATTTTTAAAAAATATATGTGAAAGATGGAAGCAAGTACAAATGGTGTGTGTGTGTGTGTGTGTGTGTGTGTGTGTGTGTGTGTGTGTAAAGAATATAAAAAAGTTCACCACCATTGCCATGACCACCATCTCTATTCTGATCCCATGGGAAAAGTCCAGGTTCCTGAACCCAAGAGCTTTGAGAATAGTAGTGCCAAACTTTTCTGCTCCCACCTTTAGACCACTATATCTACCTCTAGCCTGGGCAGCTATCAATGAAGGTAGCAATAACTCTGGGAAGGGATCAGCTATTTTTGACATTACCAACACTAACTGCTACAGAAAGGCAGGTAAGCCCAAGATTCCTGGAAGTGTCAGCATTTTCCTCTCTTCTTTATTAATCCCCAGGTCATTATCCCCAAAGTCTTTATTCCTGAGGAGATGTAGACTGACAATTACTTCTACAAGTTCTATGGTCCCTGCCACAACTATTAAAGATTCAAAAAAAAATTCTCATCATCAAAGTCCTATGATCTTATCAGGAGAAATTACATTAAAGATGATGCTTTAATTTGGAGCTATGCCCAAAGGGCTATAAAACTGCGCATGTCCTTTGTTCCAGCAATGTCACTGGTTCTATATTCCAAAGAGATCATAAAAGAGGGAAGAGGAAGTATGTGTGCAAAAACATTTGAAGCAACTAGCTTTTTTTGTAGTAGAAAGGAATTAGAAATTGAGTGGATGCCCATCAGTTGTGGAAAGGTTGAATAAATTATGGTATATGAATGTAATGGACTATTACTGATCTATAAGAGATGATGAGCAGGCTGATTTCAGAAAAGCTGGAAAGACTTATATGAACTGATGCTGAGTGAAATGAGCAGAACCAAGAGAATATTGCACACAGTAATACGATTTTGCTATGATCAAGTATGACAGACATAGCTTTCTCAGCAATACAGTGATCTAATACAATTCCAAGAGACTTGGCATGGAAAATGCCATCCACATCCAGAGAGAGAATTATGGAGAGTGAATGTGCTTTGAAGCATAGTATTTTTACCCTTTTTTTGTTTGTTTGCTTTTTTGTGCCTCATGTTCTTTTTTCTTTTTGGTCTGATTTTTCCTGTACAACATGACAAATATGGAACATGTTTAAAAAGATTGCACATGTTTAACCTATATCAGATAGCTTGCTGTCTAGGGGGTGGGGGAGGTAAGGAAGGGAGAAAAATAGAGAACAAAAAACCTCATGAAAATAAATACTGGAAAGATAATATATTACAATTTGTATTGCCATTGTACCCTAAAGATCATGGGACTTTTCTATCTGTTTTGTAACTAAACTTTCTACATGTATTTTCTCTCCCAATTAGAATATGAATTCTTGGCAAGGAGGGACTATTTCTGTTTTTCTATTTGTAGTATCTTAGCACATTGTTTCATATATACTAAGCATTTAATATATCTTTTTTCCGGTCATTCATCTATCAGTCCATTCATAAAACATGGCATCATTGGTCTTGTAAGATTATTGTTAGGAAAACTAAAGTTCAGAATGAATCAAGGATGGCAAAAGGAATTGAGGACAATGAAAAGGGGTGTATTTGTGTGTGTGTGTATGTGTGTGTGTATTCATATAGGAAAAAGAGAAGGCACAAATGAGGGATAACACTGTTTCAAGGAATTAATCAGTCAATGATAATGGGTGATGCAAGAATAGGCAGAACTCTTGCACTATTATTTTGATTCCATTTTCTTTGGGCAGGGATGGACAGAACAAAAATGTCTAATAGAGTTGAAATACAAGACAAAAAGGGATGTAGTAAGAAAACACCTAGTTGTCCTTGATGAGTATGAATCACCATGCCCAGACAAACTCTGTCCAATGATATTAAGAACAACAGTGGATGTGGTTTTTGAGTCACTGTCAGTTATCCTTGAAAAAATTGCAGAGAATAGGGGAGATTCTATAATGTTGGGGAAGAGAAAATGGTTTAATTTTCAGAGAGAAAGGAGAGACAGACAGACAGAAAGAAAGAGAAAGAGAGAGGGGGGGAGGGAAGAAAGAAAGGAGAGAGAGAGAGAGAGAGAGAGAGAGAGAGAGAGAGAGAGAATGAACAGAACATATGACTAAAGAGGTGGTTTGCAAAATGTCTAGAAAAAAAGTATTAATAATAAAGAGCCTGAATGATTTCAACAAAACAAGTTATGACAAACTAACCTTATTTCCTTTTTTTTTTCTTGTCAGTCTCATTGAGCTGATAGATCAGAACTATGGTAGATTTAAATTTCAGCATTGCAGTTGACAAAATTTCTTCTGCTATTCTTATGGAAAAGATGGTGATATGTGGCCTAAATGAATGCACAGTTATGTGGATTTGGATCTTGCCAAATAGCTAAAGTAAACAGTAATCTTTAGTGATTTGACATCAACTTGAAAGAAGTATATCAGAGATCTCTCCTTGCCCTCCTGATATTTGTCCTTTCTTATCAATGATTTGGATAAAAACATAGATTGACACACTTTTCCCATTTGTACATGACATAAAGGTGAGAGGAATAGCTAAACAATTGGATGAGAGTTAGCATACAAAAAATCTCAGCACTATAAGAGCATAATGCCAAGTGTAAAATATGAAATTCAAAAGGGATACATGTAATTATTTTTTAATTTTAGTTTTTAAGATTCAGTTCTGCTGATGTGGAAAAGATGTGACTAGAAAGAAGTACATTTGGAAAAAAAAAAGTTTTAGTGATGGGCAAGTTTCTAATTGTTGAAATTAAAAAAAAATAAAACTAATGTGATCCATAGCTACATTAGGATTATAGTGACTAGGATTATTGGGTATTCCCTTCATTCCTCTGTGAACTAGAATTTTGAGCACCACTTTGGGTGTCCCATTTTAGGAAGAATATTTTCAAATTGTGATTGTCTAGAGGAGAGTGATTAATATGGCTAAAGGCTTTGAGAAATTTACATATGAGAATAAAATGAAAGAATAGAGCATTTGTTATTTCTGGAGAAGATGTGATAGAGATAAGGTAGGTAGATTGTATCTAGTTTCAAGTATTTGAAAGGCTGTCATGTAGAAGAGAAGAAACTTGTTCAGCTTGGCTTCAGAGGTTAGAACTAGAAAAGATGGATAGAATTTGCAGAGAAAAATTAAGACTTGATATAAGGACAAAATTGTTTTTTGCTTTTACTACTTCTTACTATTTTATGAGGCAATATTACTCAATCTTCCACTATTTTTTTCTGTAATGTTTTACAAACAAAAAAACTTGTGTTGCTTTTAGCTGCAATGATATTCAACTTGGCAAGTAGTACTTGTGTTTGTTCAATAAGGATATTTCTAGTCTGTTCTGATCTCATCATGATTTATATACTTAGTTCTATGTCAATCTGTTCATTTATATTTCTGACAAAAGAAATTTAGTTATAAATCCCTTTCCAAAGTGTCAATGACAGAAAAGAGGTCAAATTTTCATCTTAACATTAAGATTTTTAGTTTGTCTTATATATCATCTATACTTTATTGATTTATTCAGAGATATCTACATAGATTTTATTGCCCCGAAA
>JAJPUD010001362.1:352206-380752 GCA_023553655.1 Myrmecobius fasciatus
CCATTGTTAGATGTACTCCATCTCTGATAAGGGGCCCATCATTCCTTTATTGTAAGTGATTTTATAGAAAACCAAATCCCCTTCTGGATAGGTATTCCCAAATGTCAGTCTCCAAGTGTTTTGGGGACTTGCCCTGCCTTTTTTTGCTTGAAGCAATTGGGGTTAAGTAACTTGCCCAGGGTCATACAGTTAGGAAGTATTAAGTGTCTGAGGCCAAATTTGAACTCAGGTCCTCCTGACTTCAGGGCTGCTACTCTATCCACTATGCCACCTCGCTGCCCCCTCTGTCTTTTTTAAATTATTATTTTCATATTATTATTATTTATACATATAGTTATTATAATTAATATATTATTTTTACAAATACATGCAAAAAATGTTTTCAATATTTACCTTTGCAAAATCTTATGTTCCAAATTTTTCTTCCTCCCCCAAGATACCATGCAATCCAATATAGCTTAAGTGTGCAATTTTCTAAACATATTTCCATATTTGTCATATTGTAGACAAAAAATCAGATAAAAAAGAAAACAAACACAAGAAATAAAAAAACAAGCAAACAACAACAGCAACAACAAAAAAAGACAAAAAATACTATGCTTTGACCCACATTCAGTCTCCCTGTTCTTTCTTTGAATATGGATGGCATTTTCCATCACAAGTTTATTAGAATTGCCTTGAATCACCTCATTGTTAAAAAGAGCCAAATCCATCACAGATGATCATCACATAATCTTGTTGCTATGTATAATGTTCTCCTGGTTCTGCTTACTTCACTTAGCATCAGTTTATGTAAATCTTTCCAGGTTTTTCTAAAATTAGTCTGTTCATCATTTCTTATAGAACAATAATATTCAATTACATTCATGTACCATATGGTCGAGAAGAGATGGAAATGATCTGGGGTTTCATGTAGAGATGTATAGCAAATGTTAGTCCATTCCACATTAAGGCATCTCTAAATGTTTGGAAATTTTACCTTATATCTTCCTGAAATCTATCTTTTTCAAACTTCTACCTATTGTTTCTAATTCTGTCTTTTGGGCCCAAGCAAAATAAATCTAGCTTTCCTTCCAATATCTTTCAAAGAACTAGAAACTACGTATATGTCTTTCCTTTCCCTAGGCTAACTAATCTCTGTTCTTTCCAACTCTTACTCATATGATATGCTTTCCATTGCTCTTCTCTAGATTAGCACTGTCCTTCATAGAACATGGTCTCTTTACATGAACACTTTATCTATAGATACAGTCAAACCAAAGTAGAGCCCATGGGAACTTACATCTCCCTCATTTTTAACACTCTTTTCTACTCATTAAGTTATGCTATGATTTATCTGCCATGTTATTTTGCTAATTCACACTGATTTTTCTGACCACTCTAAAACACTTAAGTCATTAATTACTGTCTTGCTAAGGTTTCTCTACCATGTTCTCATATCATAGATTTTTTTGAACCCAAATGCACATTTTTTATGAAAAATTGTTACCTTTGGATTCTTGATCATTAAAAGATTGAATTAGAGGTCTGAAATGATATGGGCTGATGACTCATGAACAATAACCAATATTTGAAAGAGATGAAAGTTATTTTAGAGGCTCTGAGTTTAGTAGCTCCCAGAACATCCTTCTTCTATGTGATTAATAGCATCCCATAATAGAGAATGCGGGGCCAACTGCAGGCAAATTGCATTCTTAAGCAACAGAGTATTCACAATGCTGAGCAATCAGACCTTACTTGAGATTCCTCCTATTTGGATATATTGTCAGTTATTTATGTCATTGTTTTTGAGACATCAATCAATAAATATTTATTGAGTACCTACTAGTCTGGGACACTATGAGGGATTCAAAAAGCTAAAAGATATTATCTCTGATCTGAAAGAGTTTATAATCTAATTGAAGGTATAAGTACATTTAAATTAAACACTGGAGTCTACTATCTGCAAAACACTTCTTACATAATATACACATACACACACACACACACACACACTCACACACAAATTCATAAAAGACAGTATATTGTAAGTGCCAGGACAGTGCTATACATAGCAAGTAAAGGTAATTATTCATCACTGGAAGATCTCAAGTGAAATCCTAGGAACACTTATTCACTTGATTGATTGGTTGATTCAACAAACATTTATTTTTTAGGAGTCTTGTATGTATAATCATTAGGGGTAATAAAAAGTAAAAAAAAATCCTTGGCCTCAAGTAACTTACATTCTACTTAAGGGTGGAAACAACATGTATACACAAAGTAAGTATAAAATACATGCTACGTAGAAACAAATATATGGTAGAAGGGAATTCATGCTTCAGGTAGAGTCAGGCCAACCGATCTCTAAGGTAACTTCTAACTCTGTGATTCTCTGAATTTGAAAAAGGAGAGTCAGGATTGGTGAGAGATTGTTTTACAGCAAAGGTGGTATTTGAGTAGGGTATTGAAAAATAGGTAATATTTTGGCAGATAGGGAAATATTAATGCATTCTAAGGGGAAGAAAGGGAAAGGGAGGATGTGACCAGAGACACATCTATAGTGTGATTAAACAATGAAAGATGCTTAGGTGATAATAGGACCAAACTTAAGACCATTTTCTCAAACTTTCCTTTACCCTTGCCTGAGTGTTGTTTGAGTTTATTGCTCCCTTGTGTACAGGGATGTGGACAGAATGTCATTCAGCTGTTATATATTGTCATTAGTGAGGCTCTTGCTATCAGCCTCCTTCCCTTCATCTTCTTTTTTAATGCATCCAATATTATAGAATCCAATAAAAGGAAATTAAAAAAAATAAAAAGTGGAACTCATAAAAAGGTGACAAATGAAAAAGTCCCTCAGAAAGATAGCCTATGGATTGATGTCATAAAAGGAGAAAAGCTCAATAAAGGGACCAACAAAACCATTCACAGTCCAGATTAACAAGGAGGTAACCTAGAGAAACACACCTTATACATAGTGCAGACAGTCCCCATATGAAAAAATTCAAAAGACACATTTATTGCAGAAAAATGGGGGAAGCAGATCCAGTGGGTTCTAAAGGAATGCCTACAGTCATATTTTCTTTCTTCTTCTCGAACAATACAGAGTTTCTTTTTTCCTGTTTAAGGGAAATAATTCCTTTACACTGGTTCCGGAGCAGCAAATAATATTTATATATATATATATATATATATAATATAAATTACATCAAAAATATATAGAAAACCTTCAATATATTGTATGTTGTGTAAATACTCATATGTATGTATATATACATATATGTGGACACACATATATAATGTGGAGGGATAAGTAGAAAGGTAATAAGCATTTATTAAGCACCTATTTTGTGTCAGATATTGGGCTAAAATACTATACAAATATTTTATTTGATCTTCTCAACAATCCTATGAGGTAAATGCTATTCTTATTCCCATTTTTCAGTTGAAGAAACTGAGGCAGATATTTCTAATATATATTATGTCTAATACATTAGTTATAATATACCTTGCATGTATTTATGTGGATACGATATGTATATTGTATTTGAGTATAGAATTCACTTCTGTAGAAGCAGAGCAAGGGAATCAGTTAAATAATTATAAAAATTTATAAATGCATGAATCCATATACATAGACACATATATATCTAAGGACAGCTCTCGACTTCACTACACCGCCTCTCATCAATGTCTTATGAAATGGAAAATGAAAATATTTCAGGAGTCGTCTAATCAAGTGGGAAAAAAAGAACCTAAATAATTTTATTTTTGCTTTTTGCTGAGGCAATTGAGGTTAAGTGACTTGCCCATGATCACACAGCTAGGGAATGTTAAATGTCTGATATCAGATTTGAACTCAGGTCTTCCTGACTTCAGGGCTGGTGCTCTATCCACTGCGCCACCTAGCTGCCCCACCTCAATAAATTTTTAAAGAACATAGCATCAAGGTCATCTGAAATATGCCCCAGCCAGAGTTGTGCTATTGACCTCCACAAAGATCAGGGCACATGAATGATGGAATGGTGTTATACAAGGTAGTATTGATGTAGAAAAAGTTTTCTACTGTTATTGTCTCCATTTTCTCTCCTCTCAGTTCTCAGCATTTTGTAATCTGGCTTTTATTTTCATCACTTAAATGATATTCCTCTCTTCAAAATTATGGATAACCTCTTACTTGTCAAACCTGATAGTCTTTTCTCAGATTTTATTCTGCTTGACCTCTCTATAGCTTCTGACACTTTATCACCCTTTCCTTCTGGATATTTTCTATTCTTTGGGGTTTTGTGACCTTGCCCTCTGTTTTCCTTTTGCCGGTTGGGACAACTACTTCTTAGTTTCCTTTATTGGTTCATCTTCTATTTCAGAAGCACTAATTTTTAATTCTATTCCAAGGTTTTTTTCTTGGCCCTCCTCTCTCTTTTACCCTCCCATTTGGCATTCTAATATTCTCCTGTGGACTTAATGATTACTTCTGACATTCTTATTTATATATCAAGACCTGATTTTTTTTCTTCACAAATACAGGTCCCATATCATGGCAGGGGTGAAAGGAAATGGGATAGGCATTTTAAAGCACCCACTACATACCAGGCAGTAGGTTAATACTATACAAATATCCATTTTATTTAATCTTCCTAACAATGTTTAAGGTAGGTTATCCCCATTTTACAGCTGAGGAAACCTTATTTTCAAAGGTTAAGCAACTTTTCTAGAACTCTATGAACCCATCTGGGAATGGATTTGAATTGAGGTCTTCCTGGCCATAGGACCAGCACTCTTGTACTGCCTATATTTCCTCACAAAATCTGTGACTATGTTATAGAATCATAGATCTTGAGTTGAAAGAACCTCAGAAACCATCTAGTCCAATTATTGCACATTTTTCAACTTAGATGCCCATAAGTATTTTAAATTAAAAAAAACAAACAAAACAAAATTTATTCTCTTTCCTCAAACTGATCCCTTTTCTGCATTTCCTTCTGTCTTTATTAACAGTATCTTTATAGTTGCCCAGATTAGAAATCTCAGCATTATCTCTCCTTATTCTCATTCCAAATCTGGATGTTTGATTTAATTAAATGAAATGGATAAAAATGAATTGAAACAATTAAATGAAATTATTTATGAAATTTAGAAAAACCAGAGCTAAGTATCTACTGTGGAAGTTCTGACAAAGAATTTATACAAATATATAAGAGAGAGAGTTATTTCCTAGTGGATAAGTGATTCAAGGATATGAGGAGGCAATTTTCAAAAGATGAAATCCAGGATGTCAGCAATCATATGAAAGAATGGTCCAGGAGCGGGTAGGTGGCATAGTGGATAGAACAGCAGCGCTGAAGTCAGGAGGACCTGAATTCAAATCTGTTCTCAGACACTTAACACTTCCTAGCTGTGTGACCCTGTGCAAGTCACTTAACCCCAATTGCCTCAGGGGGAAAAAAGGTCCAAATCAACAAAGATAAGAAAAATGTAAATTGAATCTCTGACTTTTCACCTCACTCCCATTATTAGATTGACAAAGACAGTAAGAGGCAAAAATGCTCAATGTTGGAGTAGCTATGAGAAGACAGGCGCACTAATACAGTTTTTTTTCATAAAGTTGTGAATTGTCCAGTCATTCCAGAAAACAATCTAGAAATACATTAAAAGAGTCACCCAGCTATATATCACCTTCAACAGAGATCCCCAAAGGCAGAGGGATGAATCCCATATGTACAAGAAATATTCATAGCAGTATTCATAGCACGGAACCAATTAGAAAATGACTGAAGAAATTGTGGCATATGATTGTAATGAAACATGAGTCTACTAACCATGGATGGGCTGTATGAAGAGAAGTTTGCTGGGAATGGTAGTTTATCACTGCATCCTGGAGAACCTTGAATGCCAGTCTAGGGAATTTTGACTTTGTTTGGTAGGCAGTAGAGAACTATCGAAAGTTTTCAGTCAGGGGAATGAGAAGATAAAAGTTTGGCCAAAGCAAGAATTCTGACTTCCCACACCAATTGTCAACAATCATTATTTGGGCTATCATAGAAAGACAAAAGCAATATAGCTGAGGCTAAATGTCTGAGTGCTTCTGAGAGCAGGAGGCAGTTTTAGGCTTGACAAAGGGTAGGGTAGATGCTCCTTCCAACTTCGGGATTCTGAGGTTACTTATTAGTTTCTCATTTTAGGTTATGAGTGGGAACTTCCACAGGGAGATTTAGGTAATGTGCCAGAGTGGATAGAGAGCTGGTCTCTAAAGTCAGGAAGTTCTGAGTTCAAATCTTGTCTCTGACACAGACTGACCATGTGACTGTTCAGATCTTTCAACCTCTCACTATTCTAGGTAACATTCTCTAAGTATAAGATCAGAAAGTGTGTTGACGTGCAGTAGTAGAGGGAATTTCCTCTTCTTGGAGTTCCTTCCCAGGTCCAATCTCCATCTTTTTCCTTGGTTCTTGTACATTTCTGCATAAGGTGGTTGATATTCCAGCACTATCTCCTTGCAATGTCATAGTGAGGCTGATGTGGCCTTTGCATTCTCAGTTACTCTCCCCCTCTGGCAGTAAATCCAAGTCTATTTTTCTAGCTTTGATTTATTTTTTAAAGTAATTTTATGAGCCAGTAAATAAAAGGAAACCTTGCTCCTGCAAGGCTGTCACTCAGTCACTGCTCATCTCCTCCCGTCTGGGAAGCCAGTCGAAAACAATCCTGGCTCCTTCCTGGCGGCACATAAAAAGGTTTATAGATCTCCAGTCCCCTACAACTCAGCTGAAAGTAGCTCTCACTTGACAGTCTTCAGAAACCAGCATTGTTTTCCCCTTCACTAAAGTGCTGTCCTCACAAGGTCAGGAGGCTCCTGGTCCTTTGAATCATTGCTGCTGGGTCCAGCCCCCTTCTATGGGATGTGTGTCCTTCAGACAATGCTTTGAACTTACAGAAAGAGATTCTGAGGCTTTTAAAAGTAACTCTAAGGGCCTTAAACTTGTCAGTCTGAGCTCTTCACTGGCTATATTTTATGAGCAGTAGATATAGGTTCATGAATGGGAATGGCCAGACAGTGTTGGGAGCAGGGGAGGAGAGGAAATTAAGATTTAATCTTTTTAGTCTTTTATTTTTTTGCCATTCTACCCCTAATCCACACTAAAGAGGATTTTGAAAAGGGTGTCCATCTTAAATCCTTTTAGTAGTTTATATGATTTATTTACTTAAGTATCTATTAAGGATGTAAGAAATATTTACTGAGGATGACACAAAAACAAAGATGGAGCAAACTGTGAATTCAAGAAACCTCCCTTCTGTGCAAACAACACATACAGAGCTAAGAAAGGCATTTATTAGGTACCTCCTATGTGCAAGGTACTCTACTAAGCACTAAACATACAAAGAAAGGCGTAAAATTGCCCTTGCTCTCAAGGAGCTCAAAATCTAATGGGAAAGACTACATGAAAGCAACTATATACAAGCATGATATATGCAGAATAAATTGGAACTAATCAACAAAGGGAAGGTTATCAGAATTACCAAGAATCAGGAAAGACTTCTTTCAGAAGGTGTTATTTTGGCTATAACTTGAAGGAAGTCAAACAGTCCAGAAACATAGTTAAGAAGGGAGGAAATTCTAGGCAGGGGGGAAATATAAAATAATTTTCAGTGGGGAGGAGGTCACTAACAACTGGAGAATTAGGATAGATCTCATGGAGAAATGGCATTTGAGTTGAATCTTGAAGGATGCTAGGGTTCAAGTAGGAGAAGCTGCATTTTGATCATGGAGAAATACTTGTGAAGTGGCAAGGAGATGGGGGAATGAAATGTCATGTATGAAGAGCAGAAAATTGATCAGTTTGGTTGGAGTGTAGAGTGTGTGAAGGAGTGTAATGTGAAATCAATATGGAAAGGTAGGCTGATGCCAAGATGTTAAGAACTTTAAATGCCAAACAAATTGATTTTTATTTTATTCTAAAGACAATACCGAGTCACTGCAGTCTCTTTTATAGGACCATAGCATGATCAGTCAGTCAGTCTGATGCTTTGGAAATACCATTTTTGAACCTTTGTTTTCAGAGAAGACTAATTAGGAGGCTACTGAAATTGTCTAAATGAGAAATGATGAGAGTCTGAACTTGTGATGAGTATGTATAAGTGGAGATAATGAGCTGATGTGAGGGATGGTAAAAAGGCAAAGGTGATGGTTTGGTAATTACTTGAAATGGGGGTTAAGGGTAAAGAAAAAGGAGATCAAGACACATTATAAGATTGTGAACCTAGGTGAGTAGAAGGATGATAGCTCACACAACAGAAATAGGGAAATTAATAGTTGGAAATATTCAGTAGCAGCTGCAGGGCTGGATCTCATGAGAGAAAGTAGGGGTGGATTTACATCAGAGCCATCTGCATAGAAGTGATCGGTGAACCCATGGGGTTTAATGAGATCACTGAGTTATTGGAGAAAAGAGAAGAAAGTCCAGCACAATGTTACATCTACTGACAATGGGTGACATTTAGATAATGATTCAGAAAATGAAATTGAGGAAAAGCCTGATATATAGGAGAATCAGGAGAAAGTAGTGTCATGAAAACCCAAGGAAGAATTAATATTCAGGAAAACTGGCAAAAACTTCTGAGAGATCAAGAAGGATGAAGACTTAAAAAAAGGCCATTGAACTTGACAATTGCGAAAACATTGTTACCTCTAGAAAAAATGATTTTAGTTAAATGGTGGTTAGACACTAAATTACAAGAGTTGGAAAAGTGAATGAGAGCAGAGGAAGTAGAAGCAACAAATACAAACAATGCCCTTTCCCCTGTTTTAAGCCTGCAATTAAGAGGCTATTGAAATAGTTCCAATGAGAGGTGATGAGGATTTGAATTAGGGTAGTGGCTGTTGGAGTGAAGTTCAAACTGTCAAACACTTCCCTTTCATATGTGAGCATATCAGTTGTTTAAATCTGGAGAAAATGAATTTATGCATAAAAATGATTCAAAACAACTTGTGAAAAATGTACTTTCCCTTTTATCTGTGAACAGTTTGGAAGATGACCAATTAAAAGACTGCTGCAATTATCAAGGGAAAGATGATGAGGGCCTGAACTAATGCAGTACCTACATGAGTTGAAAGAAGGAGTTAGATGTGAGAAATATTGTGAAAGTAGAAAAGATGATATTTTGCACTTAATCAGATATCTGTGGTGAGGTAGAATGAGGAGTCCACAACAGTGCTAAATTACAAACCTGGAAGACAGGAAAAATAGTTATGCATTTAAAAACTAATTTAAAAACAGAGAAGTTTATGAGGGGAAGTTTTTAGGAAATATAATAAGTTCAGTTTTTGAACAGGTTGAGTTTATGATTTTCTGAAACATCATAAATTTGAAATGTCCAATGGGCAATTAGTGATATGGAACTGAAACTTAAGAGAAAAAATGGGACTGAATATAGAGATCTGAGAGCTTATCACCGTTTCATCACCTTGAAGGTAGAAGAGGAGTGGGTCTACCAGCAGAAAAGTGGTGAGGACCAAGATGGAATCAGTTGGCAGAGAAGCAGATTCTTGAAGAAATCTAGAACGTCCAGGCCTGTAGTCAAGTTGTGAGTGGCCCCAAACATATGGGTTGTCTTCAGTCATGTGTCTTCTTGCTTGGTTTCACTATATGCCTTCTGTTCTCTATGGATATTGTGTGCATTAGTAGAAGATGTGACCCATATCCATTTAATTCTGATTCATTGATTTTTCCTGTATTAATTTTTGTCTAATATTGGGTAACTATGTGTATTGATTTTTTTGTTTTACCTTACTTAGAACCCTTCTGTTTATGTTTGAAGTAATGGTAATATCTTTATAACCAACTGTGTAATGGAAGCATTTAAGTGGGGGCTTAGGAACAAGAATAGTCAGTGAAGAATAATGATTATATCCCCATTACAACAGGATTAACTCTAGAATTCTGAGACATTTGTGGATGATTCTCTGGGAACTCAGCCTTGCCATTGTAAGGTACAACTGGGTTGAGAGCAGACCTCTGAGTGAGTGACTGGGTAGTTTTGTCCAATGTGAGAAATGGAATTATGGACAGAAATTACATAGAAATTACAAATATCCCCCCATTCATTCAGGTATTATTTCATTCTTGTAATAAGAAAAGATGTAGAAGGGATCCAAGCAATGAATATATTTTAGAAGCACTGTCAGAAAGGAATAAACTCTCTCCACTTTACCCTTATTCTCATAGAGAGTTAGGGCTCATCCTATGTGAACAGAATGAACATGTAATGGAGAGGATAGGGAATACTTGGGATTTTCAAACATGAAAACTTTATATTGAGAATGAGATTAGATGCTGACCTGAGTGATGATTTCTACTAACTCTTTATAAGTGTTGGAGACATAGTTATGGATTAAATGCACATCTTAAGTTAAATAACCATCTGAAATCACCCAGCAGTTAAATAATTGAACCAATTTAATTTTCCTGTAAAAGACCACCTCTGGTTTATCTGTCTGCTATACAAATACAACACTGAGTATTTTACACAACAGCCAGCTAAATATGAAGTCATTATTACTAATTAAAATGTATACTAGGTACATGTTGCTTTTGCAAGTGGAATGCCAGCCACTGAACTTCCCTCCTCAATCTCAGCCAACCTGAGAGTTCACCCTTCTAGCAAGTGATAATGTTTGAAAAAAAATCAATGGCTCAATTAACAATCAGGAATGGGGCTCCAAGGCACCAGGAATACGGATCAATAACTTATGTTCAGTGAAATTAAAGGCACTTGTTAAGTCAAGTGTTAAAAGCTGCAGACACTTAATATGGGAATAGCCGTCACAAACAGTTTGGCACTTTAACTTGAGAGAATTGGAGAGTACAAAGTTCCCATTCCATCTTCCACACTGATGGGCAACTAATGAAGCATGGGTATTCACACCAATTCATTTCCGTAATAAATTTTTAGATCCCTTCAGTGCTATTGGTAGTAACGCTGATGTGATGTTAGTGTCTTCTTTCATGATTAGTGATACATCTTGAAGATGATTCCAAAATGGAGAGTGGCTTTTGATTTCAACATCTGGGGGAAAGTAGAGGGATGTTTGGAGGCATCTTCATATCACTTCCATCTTGTGGACTTTAGAACAACAAACAAGCGTTTATTAATATACTGTGTGCCTTTTGTGTGATAAAGTACTGAGGATATGAATACAAAGAATGAAATAATTTCTATTCTCAGGGACTTTATCTTCTAATCAGGGAGAAAACATGTATACATCTAAGTATATAGAGATAGATACAAAATGAATTCGAGGTATTAGGAACTCATGAATGAATGAAAGGAGGGAAGGGGTGCTTGTTAAGTGGTTGATTGATTGATGATATAGACTTGGAAATTTTTCAAAAAATCATTCTTAACAATTCCCTACTGTCTTTTCTCTCTTGAGTTAATTGCTTATGTGAGGTAAGGGAAAGTGTAGAGCATGTGTCATAGTCACACAGATTGTAAGAATCTGGATATGGTGGTGCCTTGGACAGAAATAGGGAAGTTTAGAAGATGGCTCGTTTTTGAGGAAAACATAATGTGCTGCAATATTTTTTAATCTTCCCTATCTAAAATGAACTCTTTCTCACAAGTCACTGATACTGAGCACAGGGTCAGCCCACTGTGGAGCCTCATAGACCAGAGATAATGGGATAGAGATGGTAGGGTTAGTGGGGAGGGGCAAGGCTGGAACTTTTCCCATGACATTTGGGCAATGCTGCTGTGAGTGCTCTAGTAGGAGTTAGGTTTTTTTACACTGCTTTGAGGCATCAGTGCCCAGCTTAGAAGAGAAAGCTTACATAACATGAGGGGATGGAGTAAGAAGAATATACGGGGTTAAAGGTAGTTGTGGTTGTTTGAAAACAAGCCATGTTATTGGCCGTAGATGTTTGAGTTGAATGGGATTTGTCTTCTTACCCTTCTCTTTTTTGATCACATACAGTCTGGGGTCAGACCTTGAGACCCACTGGCCCACTTTGAGACCACTGACCCAAAACATAGAGGGTATAACACAAACATAATTTGCCTAGGATCATATGTCCAAGGATGAACTTGGATACAGATCTTCCTGGCTCTGAGTCTAACTCTCTTTGATTTGTAATAGACATTTTAAATTCATTTGTGGAATCAAACCTGATATTTGCATAGTGCTTTAAAATTTACAAAACACTTGTCATATATTATCTCATTTGATCCTAGTGTGAAATAGATATAAAGACTATTATCCTCATTTCCTAGATGAGAAGACTAAAGTTCTGGGAATTACACAACTAACTAGTGTCAGAGGTGAGATGTAAGCTTAGTTCTGCTTGATTTCAGATCCAATGTTCTATTCATATTGCCATACTGACCCTAGAGCTGGTCATAGAGAAACTGAAAACATTAATGTGTTGTTACTTTCCAAAAGAATGGCTTTAAGAACTGAAGCTGTACTTCAGAGTAAAAGGTTCTGAATGTCTTTCCCTCTTGGGCTCCACCTAGGGGTAGGTCCTGCTGGTCAAGGAAACTGGATGCCCACTTTGGGGGCATAGGCTCAGGATACATATAGAAAGTAAGTTCTTTGTGGGATGGAAAATGCCATCAGTGTTTGGAAAAATAAAATACTATTGAAATTTTTTAAAAATCAACATTATCATTAACTATTAAATTATTATTAATTAGAAAAGGAGAAAGTCCTTTGAACATAGAGATTATTTCATTCATTCTTCATAATTATATCTCCAGCACATAGTAGGAACTCAATTTGGTATACACACATACACACACACACACACACACAGAGAGAGAGAGAGAGAGAGAGAGAGAGAGAGAGAGAGAGAGAGAGAGAAAGAGAGAGGGAGAGAGAGAAACTTTCCTCTTTCTTGTTTTTTTCTATTCTCTTTGTGTTCCCTTACTTCTGCAACCTGCATCTTTACTATCAAGCTGGATCCTCAGAGGGGTTCCTGATCTCAGGATTCTAGGCATAACCATGATGTATGGCTACTCCCTTAACACTAGCTCTTGAGCTTCCACTGTTGTACTTCCCATGAAAAAAATCATGGGAATGATTTTCTCAATCAGCTCAACAGAAGTATTCATTCAAAAGGCAAGGCTAGAATGATAATACAAAACATTCTACTCATAAACCTGGAATATACTCTCTTGGAACTTTATACATATACCAACACTCATATTTATATGTGCATACATGTATTTATATGGGTATATGCATATACATTCAAATGTATGTGTACATATACAAACATACATGTGCATATGTGTATGTATATATGAACACTTATTTTGTGTGCATATAGGGTGGGGGTGAAGAGAGAAAGATAAGCAGACCGACAGATAGAGAACTGACTTAGGAATTGGGAAAACATAGATTAAAGTCCTGCCTCATAATATATCGGCTGTATGATACTGCGTAAGTCATTCAGCCTTTCTGTTCCCCAAGAAGCTCTCTAAAATTATAATTTGCAAAGAATATGCCCATCTTCATTGGAGAAGAAAATTCCTCCTTAGGATCATCTTATACCAATCATAGGTTTGATAAATTTTGCGCACACACATATACCCACATTTGGTGATTATTTCACATTTCTATAGTTCTTTAATGTTTGCAAAGCACTTCCCTCACAACAAGCCTATAAAGAATTGTTATGTAAATATTAATATCACAACTTTTTTTAAAATAAAGAAACTGGGGTCCATAGAAATGAGGCCATTCCTTTAAAGTAACAGTATCAGAAATGGGGTTCAACGTCAAGTTTTCTGACTCCAGATCTTTATATTATATTTTATTATTATATTTTCTCTGTTAAAAGCACCAGGCAAGAATATTGTCAGAGGTCAAAAACCACAAAGACAAAACAAGTTTCAGGTAAGAACAAGATTAGGCAGTGATGAGACAGCAGCCAAAATCCCAAACCAAATGTTATCATTAACAGGACAGAAAAGAATCAAAGACCAGAGGTCACTGAATTCTGGCCTTCTACATAATGCTTCCCTAAGCTTCCTGGCTACTCCAGCAACCCTCTCTAAGCTGCCAGGCTGGGTTCCAGCTGTGCCAAGCACACAATCAGTTCGATGAGCAGTGTTTGCGAAGGCTGACAGCTGTGGACACTGGGGATAAGATTGTGTAGTTTGTATGTCAGCCCAGTGGCGTTTCATTGAACAATCAGAAAAGCCTTACAGCATATGGATTGTAATATGACTCCTCAGGAATCAGCTTCCCACTGGGGCATACCTGTTTGCCACTTTGCCAACCCTTTCCACTTATTAGCATGCTTATGAACTTAGACCAGAGGAAGCAGATCATTAAACTTGGAGCTGTGCAAGTCCTGTGTTTAAATTCTACCCATTTTAATTTCTGCTAATTGTTGTGTAATTAGGAATAATTCCTATAGTTCTTATCTAACTGCATTATTCTGAAGATCAATTTAAGCACTAGAGGCAAAGTTCTTAAAATAAAGCATTTTACAGATATCGGTTATTATTTGGTATGTCTTCTTTGCTCTCCTCCCCAACTTTCTATCCATTTAATACCTCTTACCCCAAATCGATTGCATACAAACACACGCATTTGCCCTCCTCTTTTTCCTCTTTCCTTTATGGAGATCATTTGGCATAAATTTGCTATAGAGGCATAAAGAATCAGCATTTTGGGAAATACTCTGGGCTATTGATACCCACACCATAGTCTGACAATCAGGGGAAGTAGTACCAACTCCACCACTAATTAAATAGGTGACTTTAGGCAAACCACTTCCTCTCTTTTATCCCCCATCTCACAATCTATAAAAAAAGAAGAGAGTGGATGATTTCTAAGCCCCCCTCCCCCCTTTTAGATCTAAAGTCCTGAAAAGGACATCTTTATAACTCACTAGAGTACTATGAAACCCACTATCCTTCCTCCTGCCTGCTCTTACTGAAAATAGGTTAGGCCTGTATCAAACAGCCTCTGGAAAGAATTGGATAATGATGGTCTGATCAAGGCTTCTCTGCCTCTTATTCTTATCTGGGTGGAAAAGTTTATTACAGAGACAGCATGTGATTTTATAGCTAGGACACTCACCAATACCCTAAGGAGATCCATTCCCACCGTGTCTGAGATTCTTTCTTCATTTGGCCCTAGGTATAAATTTGCCTTTCTAAGACCAGAGCCTTGGGCACAGGAATAAAGTAGAGGTACCATATTTTTATTTCTGGGAAATGAGGGACCTGCATGGGGGGGGTGGAATTGGTCTGTGTCTGTATATGGGGTAGCAGGAAGCAGTTAAGGTACTGGCCTGAACTGATTGGATTATGAGGAGAGGCAGGGATTGGTCCAAAACTAGGCTATTTAAGGGTCCTTCTGCCTACCACAGGCAGCTAGGTGAGCATTGGATAAAACACTGGACTTGGAATCAGAACACCTGAGCAAGTGTGACCTTAAGCAAGTCATTTAACCTGTCTTGGTAATTTAGTTTCATATATATATACATATATAGGTATAGATATAGATATATAGATATATATACATATATATGTATATATACATATATATATAATGTGGACAATAATAACATTTATCTCTCAAGGTTATCATGAAGTGAGATATTATTTATAAAGTACTTAGTACTAGTGCTTGGCATATAGTAGTTGCTTAAAAATACTTGTTTCCCTCCTCACTATACTATCAAGGAAACACCATATTTTATTTTTTAAAAAAAGTATTGTCTGAGCTCATTCTCTTTTTTTATAGAACAATAATATTCCATTATCTTCATATATCATTTGTTCAGCCGTTCCCCAATTGATGGACATCTACTCATTTTCCAGTTCTTTGCTACCACAAAAAGGGCTGCTACAAACATTTTTTCACATGTGGGCCCTTTTCCCTCCATTATGATTTCTTTCGGACACAGACTCAGTAATGGCACTGCTGGATCAAAGGGTATGCACAGTTTTATAGTCTTTTGAGCATAATTCCAGATTGCTCTCCAGAATGGTTGGATCATCCCACAACTCTACCAACAATGTCTCCTTAGTGTCCCAGTTTTCTCATATCCCCTCCAACTTTTATAATTATCTTTTCACATCATCTTAGCCAGTCTCAGAGGTATGAAGTGGTACCTCAGAGTTGCTTAATTTGCATTTCTCTTTTTTTTTATAAAGTTTTTTATTTACAAAACATATGAGTGAGTTTTCTACATTGACCTTTGCAAAAACTTTTTTTTCCCAAGCTTTTCTCCTCCTTCCCCCCCACCCCCACCCCTAGATGACAGGTAATCTAATACATGCTAAATAGGATAAATTATATGACAAATACAATACATGAATACATATCTCTAGTTATCTTACTGCATAAGAAACATCAGATCTAGAAAGAGAAGAAAAAACAACCTAAGAAGGAAAACAAAATGCATGGAAATATTCACAGAAAGCATTAAAATGCTGTGTTGTGGTTCTAACTCAGTTCCCACAGGCCTCTCTCTGGGTGTATATGACTATCTTCATCGCTGAACAATAGGAACTGGTTTGAATCACATCATTGTTGAAGAGGACCATGTCCATCAAAATTGATCATCATATAGTCTTGTTGCCGTGTATAATGTTCTCCTGGTTCTGCTGATTTCACTCAGCATTAGTTCATGCAAGTCTCTCCAGGCTTCTCTGAAATCCTCCTGTTGGTCGTTTCTTACAGAACAATAATATTCCATAACATTCATATACTATAATTTATTCAGCCATTCTCCAATTGATGGGCATCCTTTCAATTTCCAGTTTCTTGCCACTACAAAAAGGGCTGCCACAAACATTCTTGCACATGTGGGTCCCTTTCCCTCCTCTAAGATCTCTTTGGGATATAGGCCCAGTAGAAACACTGCTGGGTCAAATGGTATGCACAGTTTGATAACTTTTTGAGCATAGCTCCAAATTGCTCTCCAGAATGGTTGGATCCGTTCACAGTTCCGCCAACAATGTATCAGTGTCCCAGTTTTCCCACATCCCCTCCAACAGTTATCATTATCATTTCCTGTCATTTTAGCCAATCTGACAGGTGTGTAGTGGTATCTCAGAGGTGTCTTAATTTGCATTTCTCTGATCAATAGTGACTTGGAGCACCTTTTCATGTGACCAGAAATAGTTTCAATTTCTTCGTCTGAAAATTGTCTGTTCATATCTTTTGACCATTCATCCATTGGAGAATGGCTTGAATTCTTATATATTTGAGTCAATTCTCTATATATTTTAGAAATGAGGCCTTTATCAGAACCTTTGGATGTGAAAATATTTTCCCAGTTTACTGCTACCCTTCTAATCTTGTCTGCATTCATTTTGTTTGTACAAAAACTTTTTAACTTGATATAGTCAAACTTATCTATTTTGTTATTAATGATGACCTCTAGTTCTTCTTTGGTCACAAATTCCTTCCCCCTCCACAGGTCTGAGAGGTAAACCATCCTACACTGTTCTAATTTGTTTATAATATCATTCTTTATGCCTAGATCATGAATCCATTTGGACCTTTTCTTGGTATATGGTGTTAGGTGTGGGTCAATGCCTAATTTCTTCCATACTAGTTTCCAATTCCAACATTTTTTCACATAACTATAGATGACTTTAATTTCTTCATCTGAAAACTGTCTGTCCATATCCTCTGACCATTTATTAATTGGGGAATGACTTGTGTTCTTATAAATTTGACACTGTTCTTTATATATTTTAGAAATGAAACCTTTATCAGAAATACTAGCTATAAAGATTTTTCTCAGTTTTGTACTTCCCTTTTAATTTCATTTCTGTTGGTTTTGTTTGTGTAAAACCTTTTTAATCTAATGTCAAACATCCATTTTATCTTTCATAATGTTCTCTAGTTCTTTGGTCATAAATTCCTCCCTTCTCCAAAGATCTGATAGATAATCTCCCTTGTTCTCTTGATTTATTTATGGTATCATTTTTTATACCCAAATCACATATCCATTTTGACCTTATTTTGGTATGGGGTGTGAGATGTAAGTCTATGCCAAATTTCTGACAAATTATTTTTCAGTTTTCCCAGTAATTTTTGTCAAATAGTGAGTTCTTATTCCAGAAGCTGGAGTTTGGGGGTTTATCAAATACTAGATTGTTATAGGCTTTGATCATTGTGTTACGTGTATCTAATTTATTCCACTGATCCACCACTCTATTTTTGTTTTTGGTTTTGATGACTGCTGTTTTATAATATACTTTTAGGTTTATTACTGCTAAGCTACCATCCTTTGTAATTTTTTCATTATTTCCCTGGATATTCTTGATCTTTTTTTCTTCCAGATGAATTTTACTGTTTTTTCTAGTTTTATAAAATAATTGTTTTTGTTTGTTTGTTTTTTGCCTGGCATTTTTTTTCTTTGCCTGGCATTATTTTTTTTTATTATGTTTTGGTAGTTTGATTGGTATGACACAATTCTGTCTAAATTGTCATTTTTATTGTATTAGCTCAGCTCAGCCATGAACAATTGATATTTTTTCATTTGTTTAGATCTGACTTTATTTGTGTGAAAAATGTTTTGTAATTGTGTTTGTAAAGTTCTTGAGTTTGTCTTGGCAGGTAGACCCCCAAGTATTTTATTTTGTCTATGGCAATTTTAAATGGCATCTCTAATATATAGAAATGCTGGTAATTTGTGTGGATAGAATGAGCCATTCTCTCAAGAGACTCAATAATCTATGGGATTGTGTGCCCCCAAGGTATTAGAGGAAATGATGATACTGTTGTTTGTGGTATACAGCTTCAGAAAAAATAGCCCTTGGTAAAAGCTAATTGATATTAATTAGTTAGATGGAATTGTAATACTAGTCACCCAATAATAGTTCACCTTGGGAAAAAACACTACTACTTGTAGGAATTCAATCTCTTCTCCTCTACTTCCCTACTCCTAGATTTTCAGGGTTTGCTCTAGAAAGTAAACCAGAATAAAACTCTCTACCCATATAATTATAGGGGATGAAAATTCCTATTTCTGCCATTTTGCTTTTTCAGTTCTTCCCTTAGAACTCTCCATATTGCATGTTCTCTGCACATAACCATTTTCATTCATGCTTTATGCTCTCCTTCTGTAGACTTAATTAGCCCTATATGTCCTCTTCTGAATTTTCTTCCTTTTTGCACTTTTCATCTCTCTCAGGTACTATGATACTATTCTTTCCTCACCTTGGACAAATAATTTCCTGCTCTACAAACTTCATTTCAGACAGCTGCCTAGGACATGAAGAAGTTAAGTGAATTGTCCAGGATCACACAGCCAGAAAATGTTAGAAGTCCCATACAATTCTAACATCCAGTGGGTTTAATTTATTCTGGGGTTACTATTATCTCTGTCCTTTTATCTCTTTTTTTATGAGATATTTTTCTCCCTCCTCCATCCTTTTCTCTTCTCCAGACTTGCTGTGAAGCAGATCTACTCTCTCCTTTCTTGCCAATTCATTCTCCAGTTCATTTCACAGATGAGGAAACTGAGGCTTTAGGTGATTTGTGCAGGATCGCACAGCTAGTAAATATCAGAGGCCAGATTTGAACTCAGAAAGATGACTCTTCCTGACTTTAGATCAGGTTCATTTATTTTAATCCTTTCCTTTTATTGTGCAGATGAGGGAATCTAGGCCTAGAGAATTTAAGTAGTATGCCCAAGGTAAGAGTAGAACCCTGATCTTCTGACTCAATTCAGAGCACTTTCCTTTACACAATCAATTTTCACTGCCTCCAGTCTTCTAAATTATCTAGTCCAGATCTTTCTAAGAAAATGACCTTTTTTCTCCCCACCTTCAGAGTCCTTTTATGGAAGTATTCTGTACTTTTTTTTTTTTTTACTGACATGAAAAGATGATGTAAGTAGCAATGATTGAACAAGATATTAATGTTGTAAATTTATCAATCCCAGGAACTTGAAACTTTTTAAAATAAATGAGAAAATATGCAATAAATTGCCGAACCCTTTCAATTTTCCACATCGTATCATTTTCTTTTATAATTGCATTCTTAAAATAGATGCTTGAGGAACAATCAGATCAGTCTCTCTCCTTCAATTATATTTACTATACAGTATTTCCCAAGGGGACTGTTAAAAACACACACTCATTAACTCTATCAAATATTTTCACAAAATAAAATTGATATCTCTTTCTCTAAGATTTGCTATTTTGAGACTACAGTCACAGAAAGAACATTAGAGGGAAGAAAACATTTGCAAAACAATCTCAGGGTTACATATTCCCCTCTTAATTGATTTTTTGATTTTTTTAACAAGGACTGATTTATGTGGAGCTCAAATTAAAATCCCTTTCACTTCATGTTAAAGGGTTAATAGCACATTTTCAATATTGTTTTCTGGAGCTGGCTATTCCTCCATTCTTCCATTGGCAGCCAGTGGGAAAGAACAAAAAATTGAATGATGGGATATTACAACCTCTTTCTAATATGTTTTGGTAGAAAAGGATTCAATATAAAACAAGCCCTTTTTGCAAATGTGGTAAAAACAGAAGGGCTGGATTAGAATCTTAGTTGTGCCACTGTTTGTATGACCTTGGACATGTAATTCTCCTTTTTTTGAGCCTCAGTTCCCTTACCTGAAAAAATCATGGAGCATCATCCCTCTTACTCACAGAAATTCTGGGAAGCTCAAACAAGATGATGGAAATGAAAGTACTTTGTTACCATAAAGTACTACATAAATGCATCACTAGACTCAGATATTTAGAAGGGGAAGAATACATGGTAGATGAGAATGACCTTGGGATCACAAAAAGACCCAAAACCTAAAAAAGCAATTTGTTTTAAATCCTGACTGCCACATGTTGGCTGTGTGACCATGGGGACATCTTTAGACCTCTTAGTGACTCCAAGCAACTCTCTAAAGCTCTGAGTTACAAGGATTTGCTGATCTGCATTAGCACATCAGTTGGGAAAGGATAGTGAGTGTACTCTGTCAACAAAATAACATGTCTGGACCAATTAAAAATAATTTTAGAAACGGAAAAGGATGTAAAAAGTCTAATTCAAACAACTTATTTTACAAATGAAGAAACTCAGGTCCGGAGAGGGTGTAACTTTTCCTAAATTGCCCAGCTAGAAAGTGGCTGAGCTGAGATTTGAGACTTAATGAGTCTGCAGCTAGGGATTTTCCTAGTCTCCTGCAAACTCTATGGTGGTGGTAATCCACTGAGCTTTCTCCCTCACGCCTATTCCTCTTCATCTACAAAAGTCTGGGTTACTTCTAGAAGATCTCATTGCCGGCTCAGTGCTGAAGGATTATGTTGTAATCCTTTCTATCTCATTATAGCAGCAAGAGATACATCAAAATAGATTGACTTCTGAACCAAGAAGAGATACTGCTGTATGTAGTATCACTGAAAAGAAGAGGCAACGTTTCTCTTGCTTATCTCTTTCTATGACAGGGAGAAGGTATATTTCCTTCTGCCGTGATATCCTCAAACTCACAGCTATTGCTTGCACATGGTGGTGTTTGCATGTGTTACCAAGGAAAGCCTGAGCCTGGACGGGTCCCTGGATGCTTCTCCTGTTAGACATATCCCCCCTGAGCCAAAGTTACTAAACAGCAGTCCTGAGATAAATATCTCTAGCCTGGGAGATGACTGCATGGATTCAGCAGGTCAAGAGTTCCTGGGACCCTTAGTTAATACCATTGCATTATGGAAATACTATAATTACTATAGTGATGCTCAGGGGGGAGAGGACCACCAATGAAAGGATGAGACTAAGCCCTACCTTCACTTGTCAAAGGCATGTGTCTTGAAGGAACTGGTCAGATAGTACAGAGCCCTAAGGTGAAATGTCTCTTCACCAGTCCTACTAAATGTCCTGTTGTAATAAGTCAGAGAGTCTGGGTTCAAATCCCACAAGCTCCCCTCCTGCTTAATTTTATACAAGTCACTTAACTTCTCTTGGCTTCAAATTTTTTGTGGTTGTTTAGTCATTTCAGTTATGTCCAACTCTTTGTGATCCTGTTTAGGGTTTTATTGCCAAAAATATGGAGTGGTTTCCCATTTCCTTCTCCAGCTCAATATACAAATGAGGAAACTGAGGCAAACAGGGTTAAGTTACTTGCCCAGGATCACACAGCTAGTAAATGCCTGAGGCTAGATAAAATGAATCTTCCTGACTCTAAGCCTGGCATTTCTATCTATTGCACCACCTAGTTGCCCTCAGATTTATAGATTAGTAAATATAACTAATACAATTAATCTATTTCTCAGAGATACCTGCAAGTTCTAGATCTATGACCCTAAGAAGACTTTTTTTGGGGGGAGGAGGGGAGTTGTCTTAGTCCCTTAGTATAATGCAATTGCTCCCGAGAAGGGTAATATAGAAAACTGTTGCCAGTTACCACTTAATGGGAGATTCTAAGAGCTGAGTCACCAAGGCTGGCTGGGACTGGATCAGATGATAGATATCTGGGGGAGGATGTGAGAAGGAGATACTGAGAGCAGAGCTAATTAATAGAGGAGGAAGCTGATGTCTTTCACAATATAGTCCACCAGTGGCACATATTTTTCTGCAGTCTTTGTAACTTGTGGAGAGTAAGTGGTGCATCCACAGATGGCTTACAAGGCATGCCAGGCTAAAGGACTTCCTTCTCTTCTACAGGGCCATCTGGAGACCCCATAAAGCACACATAGTGTCATTTTTAAGAGCCCAGGGCTGCTTGCCCTTCAGAACTTCACCTTTAATTCTTTGGACTGTCAGCATCAGGCTCTGGATTTTCTTCTCCCAGGAGGGGTTGAGCCCAGTTAAGATGCAGGGTATTTCTCTTTACTGTCTCCTTCAATCAAGTGTGAAGATCTTCCTCTAATTGCCTGGGGATCCAAGAAGGTGGAACGGTTCCAGGTTTCGGTCTCCTGCTGTTGCTGGTGAGAGGAGCCTTCACCCACTGACAGACCCCAGAGAAAAGCTGAGATTTCAGCCTTGGGGACACACAAAGGGTATCGATGGAGATAGAAGTTAATGTATTAGTGTGATGGATGTCATCTAGGCACTCATCTTTATCAGTTTAAATTCATTCTCTTTAGATGATCCTCAGGGATTTGAGCTTTAATCTACTTATTAAGTGGTATTGTTGCTGGTTGATCACAGCTGCCAAAAAAAACAGCACCTCATAAAAACACTAGACATGGTTATTCCCATCCCTAACTGGAGATATAAAATCATAATATCACCATTAACCTTGGGAAGCTCAAGGTGACTGTCATCTTTGACTGAGGCCCCATCACCACAAAAGAATCTCTTTCTTTTCTACTGATATTGATTCCATGCTATGTATGACATTCAGAGGCTACTAAAGGATTGAAATTGTCCTTAAGATCTTTTATAAAATAGCAATACTCCAAACCCTAGTGACCAGGGAAAGGTTGAATTCATTGGTTTTAATTTATATATTAGTACCCTGTAGAAATCTGGTCCCACCTTCTCCTAAAGGGATTAATCCACAGGCTTTAATATGACACAAATTTCCTTCACATAATGCCTGAAATTTTACTCTTAGGAAGTCATTCCTTTGAGTTTCAAAGTTTTTTTTTTTTTTTAAATCTTCCAGAGTCCCCTATTATAGTAATTATCTTTGCAATTTTTAGCTTTCTTCATCCCCAACAGTACTTAGTATTATGTATTTTGGATTAATAAATACAATTTATATTTGCATATATTTCCAAATATTACTTATAATAAATTATAAATAATTTATAAATATCTTAATATATTCACAAATACAAATATATTTATATTTGCAATATATGTTTGTATTAACTTTGTAACCACCTGAGGAAAGAGTGAACTGGCCACAAAGTCTTCCAGGATATGTGGTACTTGGGAAAAGAGGAAATTAACATAAGATCAGCCCTTGAAGTGCCATTGTAGAAGCTATTAGCCAGGACACCTTTAGTTCCCTTCTTCTGAGTTTTGAGAGAAGACCTCTTCATGAATAAGTGGAAAGGTGTGTTATTGTGTACATGTTGGGTAAAGAGGTTGTTGGGGGCACTCATTCTAGAGCAGGAGTGCTGTGGAAAAACCAGAAAGAAGGAAAAGGCAATCCCTAGCCTGCCTTGTCCTCTACTTAACTGTGTGTTTTAAAAAAAATTGTAAGAAGACATTTGTCAGATTTTAAATATTAATTTTATAAACACCTATGATTGATTTTGCCTTTAAGTTGCCTATCTTTAAATTGTACTTTATTTGTGACTGGAGAGTCTGGGAGAGCAATGGAAGACCCTCAAGAGGAAATTTTCTTAGCACAGTGTAGAAAATTAAAAGCTCAGAGTTCTGCTCTCTTAACTAGAGGCATAAGCATAAGCCATTTCCTAAGTATAGAATTACCATATATTCAGTCTTTATTGCAAAATTTTACCTTAAAAGTACAAGTCAAGATTACAGCATAAGAATGGATATATAATTTTCCCAAAATATATTAGCGTGTTGACCCTTCTATTACCATGAACATATCCCAACTTTCCCATTTGGTAATGACCACAATGGCGGTACTCCTTTTTATATATTTTCTAGTTAATTATATAGCACCCCTTCTGGGAAATTCCCCTAACTTGTGCTCACTTTCATTGGCTGACCCTACAAAAGGTGACTGCTACCTCAAGTTATAGGGATCACCCTTTGGGGTTGCACTTCTAACATTATATCTCATGAGTCTCCATCAATGTGCTTCCATTAACAAAGAACCAGTAGACAGAACTCATTCTTAGCATTTGGCATTTGTTAAAACATTGGCTACAAAAGATTTCCTCATAAATTTGGGTAAGCTCCCTTACATATGGAGCATCCATGGCAAGAATAGGCATAAACTTTAACAGTGGTATAGTGGGACATACACATAGGGAATTTGTATTTACACTGTGTCTGCATCAGAAGAATGTAAGTTCATTGATGTCAGAGGGGCTATGCCAGATTTTATCTTTGTGCTTTCTGTGTCTTATATAATGATTAATAAATGTTTGCTGATTTGAAGCAAATTTTAAAATTCCATTTTAGCTAAATTAAATGAGAGAAATAGAGTCAGACAGATGCACATACACATATACACATAGAAAGAGACTGAGACAGACAGACAGACACACACACTCCAAGAAAGAGATGGGGCTACTTCCCAATAGCTTTGCTAGTGAAGATGGAGTAAATTAGAAAAGGAAGAAAACCTTACGTGGGTTTGGCACTGGTTTTTAGATACAGCTGCCAGAGGCTGTTTTTCTCACACTTGGTGCCTTGTGTTACCTTTTTCTGAAGCATATGATAAAGTGACAAATATTGCCCAATAGGTAAGAGGTCAAAGGATATGAATAGAATTTTTAAAAATCAGAAAATTACCGACAACTATATAAAAGATCATTCTGAATGATTAATTAGTGAATTATAAAATTGTGTAAAAAAAAGGATGAGAACAGTTAATGGTAGAGGAAGGGTGGGGAAAGAGGAATAGGAAGACACTTGTTTCAACTGTGTATTGGTTCAACTATTTGAAAAAGAAATTTGGAATTATATGAGAAAAGCACTGACTTTTTTATACCTCTTGACATAGTGATGCTTCTGGTGGATGTGTGTGTGTGTGTCTTAAAGAGGTCAAAGACCAAAATATTCATAGAACATTATTCATGGTTGCAAAAAACTGGAAACAAAGTGAGTACTCATTAATTGGAGAATGGTTGAACCAATTGTAATTATAATGATAATAGCTAACATTTGTATTGCACTTATCTCATTTGAGAGACATGAGTATGAATAGGAATGTACCAGCATATTATTGTGCCATAAGAAATACAGATATGAGGAATTCAGAGAAATATGGAAAGGCTTATAGGAGTTGTTATAGAGTAAAGTAAGCAGAGCCAGTATAAGATACATAACGACTACAATTATGTAGACAAAAAAAAGCCCTAAGTTCAATGTTGAATAATTGTACCAGTGTCCTGAAAAAAGACGTGGAAGTCTCTTACAATTCAAAGAGGGAAAGACTACTGATATAGACTATTGTCTAAATTTAGGCAAGTTCCGTAATACTTAGTTTGTTTAACTATTTTTCTGTGTTCTAAGGGAAGAGCTCATTGGATGGTGGTGACAGGATACAGTTGAGAATTACTATGATGTAAAAGCAGGTCTATTTAAAAAAAAAGAAACATAACAGGGCATAGCTAGATGGCACAGTGAATAAAGCACTGGCCCTGAAGTGAGGAGAACCTGGTTCAAATCCAGCTTCCTAGCTATGTGACCCTGGATAAGTCACTTAATCCCAATTACCTTAAAAAAATAAGACAACAGACAGCAAAGTATTTTTGTGATCTATTTCTAAATTGAATAGCTTTTAATATTTCATCTCCAAATGATTAGAAATTATTTTTCAGGTCTTCTTATTAATTGTATAATCTTGAACAAATAATTTAATTTCCTTGGGTCTCACTCTTTTCATTTATGAAAAGAAGGATTTGAACCAGGTGATATATAAGGTATCCTCCTGCTAGTCTGTATCTATGAACTGCTTCTGTCTGCTCAAAGTTAAATGCCAATTCTCCAATGAGGTCAAACAAATAGATATGATCCTATTTTACAACGTCAGTGCCTGTCAGGAAGACATGATATTAGAACAAGGTAGTGTAGAGTAGTGGGCAAGGTGCTAGATTTGGAGTCAGAAAGGCCTGGATTCAAAACCTGCCACATAAATGTAAAATTCTGTGACCTAGTCTCAGTTTTCTTAACTGCGCAATGGGGATAATAATCCTCTCTTCCATAGGATTATGATGATCCAATGACTCAAAATATGTGAGGCCCTTTGCAAAAATTAAAGTGCTATATGAATATCACCTATTATTATTATCTCTATTTTTCAGGTAAGAAAACTGAATCATTGGGAGGAATGACTTGTGCAAGATCAAGTTAGACAGTGACAACAGGGAATTCATTCTTGACTTCCCAACTCCACATCCAGAATTTTTTCAACTACATTGTAAACATGTACCAACAATTCCACAAGAAACAACCACCATCAGTTCAATGCACTGAAAAAATTGTTTTAACAACCTAGAAGCTTTTTTCTCCATCAAAAGTAATGTCTTTCATTTGTAAAGTGTTTCATACATTACAAAGCACTTTCCTATGCATTATCTCATTTGATCCCCAAATAAGATGTTGGAGCTAGGTAAAACAGGCATTATTTTCCTGGACTTATGAATAAGGAAATACAGGCAGAAAAGTTAACGGATTTTGTCCATGATTACATTATAAATTCACAGCACAGCTGGAAGAGGTCACTGCTTCATTTTTCTGATCCTCCTAGATCCTACTTGATAAAATGTTGCCAAAAACTTCATGGGAGAGAACATAAAATGGCATCTCTGACAAGGAACAATAAAACTCAAAATGTTATATACAGGAAAGTTACTGAGATATGACAGGATTCTGTGATGGAGTGGGGAGGGAGGAGACAATGACTTCAGCATCAGAAGGCATGGGTTCTTGTTCTAGCTGTGAAAACATTATTGAGACTCAGCTCATATTCTAATGGGAGAGGCAACATCCAAATAACTATGTATATACAATATATATATATATATATATATATATATATATATATCTATATACCTATATGCAGTATAAATTTGAGAGAATCTCAGAAGGAAGGCACTAGCAGTGAGGGAAGGGGTGAGGGAAGAGAATCAAGAAAGGCCTCCTGAAGAAGGTGGAATTTCAACTGAGCTTTGAAGGAAGCCAGGAAACAGATGAAGAGGGAGAATATTTCAGGTATGTAGCCAGTGAAAATATACAGTGTCAGGAGATGTGGTGTCTTGTACAAAGAACAGTATGGAGGCCATTGTTCCTGGACTGCAGATTATGTTAGGAATAAAAGGTATAAGGAGTCTAGAAAGAGGGATAGTTAATGAAAGTCCTTAAATGTTGGAGCTGGGTATATAGGTCTGGTACATTTTCATAGTAACAACAACTGAAGTAATGGTAGCTGATAGGATCATCACGTTAGTAAAATGAGAAAATTAAGGAGGATAAAAATGAGGATAATAATCTTATTGTGAGTAAAGTATTTCACAAATCTCAAAGGGCCAAATAAATATGAATTCTTCTTATTGGAATTATTATTATTATTGCCATGGATAAACCACATCAATCAATGTTCATTAAATCTAGTATGTCCTAAAGGAACCTAAAAGCAGTAAACAAGATCCATATCAGTAACTCTCTCTGAAAATGAACTTGACAGAAATCAGTATCATAATTTTTTTTATACTGACTTGTGGCCCCTGACATTCCAAGGTATGCATGAGTAAAAAGTGGTACTGAAAATTCAGACAAAATTGGTGCCAAAATATAATTGATCTAAGTAATTTACTTACCACCAATTACCTCCTCATCTGATCCCTTTCCCTTTTGGTAAGTCAGGGTGAATGAATGAATGAATAATAGAAGATATTTATTAATGTCTTAATGAATATAAAGCACTGATAATACAAATGCAAAATTTAGTCACTCCTTTTCCTCAAGGAATATATATTCTAATGAAGGACAGTA
>JAJPUD010001362.1:399247-449714 GCA_023553655.1 Myrmecobius fasciatus
CTTCTTCTTCTTCTTCTTCTTCTTCTTCTTCTTCTTCTTCTTCTTCTGCTGCTGCTGCTGCTGCTAACTGATATTTTGCATTAGAGCCTGAGGTGCTGGTGGCTTGCCCATTACTATGGGTGACCTGGCCTAGTCTCACCTGTTGTGCCAGAGCTCTGAGACTGGCAATTTGCCTTCTGTACTGGGACTGGAGGCCTCACAAATGGCCTGCTGTGTCACTGGGCTGCTGAACCAGGATTGAGGGGTTTCAGTTGCTATGGCAAAGAGCCTCCTGCTGCCTTGTCTGCACTGCACCTGCACTGGGCTGTGTTCCTCATTTATCCACGTGAGTTAGACCCTTCTTAAAGTTCTGTTATCTATTATAAATTGGAAAATTGTTTTACTCTGTCTTTTGGGGGGTTTCATCACTAAAGAATGCATTTACAGACTTCATTTAATGTTGTTCCTAAGGGTAACTGGAGAAAGCTCAGACAATTTCCTTTCTTCTTTCATTCTGGCTTCCTTTAGTTTTTAATTCTGAGTTTTTGAAATATAACTCTGAAAAAGTGCTTTAAAGAAGCCCATTGTGTATGTGTGTGTGTGGTTTTTTTTTTTTTTTTTTTTGGTTTGTTTTTTTGCTGAGGCAATTGGGGTTAAATGACTTGCCTAGGGTCACACAAATGCAGGTCCTCTCTCTCCAAATCCAGTGTTTTTTCCACTATACCATACTGCCTATACTCATATCATTCAACCACCTCCTTATCTAAGAAAACTTAGATGCTAGATTCAATCAGTTAGTAGAAGAACCAGGACTGAAACCCTTATCTCCTAATTTTCACTAATTTTTTTCTTGTTGTGTTTAAAAAAAATACCACACATTTTTTTTTCTGTTATAAGAGGAATAAAGCAGCATAAAAATACTGATTACCTGGGAGGAAAGAGTTAAGCAGAGTAAGGTTAGGAAGACTGAGATGGATGCTTTAAAGGGAGAGATGAGAATATAATAAATTTATCAGATATTAAGTTTTTTGCGATTCCCTGAGTGAAATAGCAGATAAAAATCCTTCTCAAAAAAACAAAACAAAGCAAAAGCTGAGTCCAAAAGACGTTCAAAGAACCTATAACTTGCAAGAAGCAATAACCCTGGAGTTAGGGGATTTGAGTTCAAATTCTTCCTCAGATTTAGTGGCTGTGTGACCCCAAAGGAGTTTTTTTTAACTTCTCTGTATCTCAGTTAATTTATATAAAAGTGATAGGCTTGGAGGACAAGATGATTTTTGAGGTCCTTCCAATGCTGAAATCTCTGATCCTACAATTCTTTGATTCTTCTCTTGGGGGAGTATCCAGGTGAAATTGCCAGTGGTTTTTACATTATTATAATTTAAAGAATAAAATTCCAATCATTCTGCAAAGTACCTGAAGTATTAGGGTGTGACATTTTCCCAACAGAGAAGCTTTCCCTCTGGTCAGTTTTCTTCTCAGTTTCCCAAACTCACTGGATGAGGAAAAAATTTTCTTTTGGTCTATTCTTTGGGCAGTAGGGAAGTTAGGCAGACAGGTGATGAAGATGTAATTGCTTCTAGTCAAGGCTGTCCCCAGACAACCTTGACCTGTAGAGAGGCTCTCCCAGAGCTCTCTTAGGCCTGGGCCATGCTGCTCAGCCTCTGAAGTGCAGCTATCAGATCAAACATCACTTTTGCTTAAAAGTTCAATTTCCTCCATTAGATTTTCTCAGTAAAGGTGTTTCTCCACTGAGAGAGGAAAAAAAATTGCTAAAATCCACTTCGAGGCCAGCTTGCTATGATAGACTTTTTCCTTAATCGGATTAGCTGCTTTCCCCGTAGTCCCACCAATTTCTTTAGTGGTTGTTGAGAGACAGCGAATGATGGCAAGAAGGATTGGTGGCTCCTTTCCTCACACTCCCAGCAATCAAAAAAGGACCCTGACCTGCTTTATGAGCAGGGGCACCATTCCACAAACACACAGCACACGTGTGTCCAGAAGGCTGCTGCTGTTTTTCAAACATGATGCTTTAATTCCTGACTCCATCCATTTTACTGGCTCAACCCCATGCTTGGAATGCTGTCTCTCCTCACCCCAATCCTTGGCTTTTGTAACTTCCTTTAATAATCAGCAAATCCCGTGTTCAATAAGATGCCTTCCCTGATCCTCTGTACGCTAGTGCTTCCCCTATGAAATGACCTCTTATATATCCGTGTTTATATTATATACATATATTACCTATTACATATGTTTATTATATAGTTGTTTAAACTTTTTGTTTTCTCTATTAGATTATAAACTTCTTGAAGGCAGGAGCTGATTTTGACTTTTCTTTGTATTACCAGGGCTTAGGACAATTCTAGGTACATAGCAAGAGCATAAGAAATGATTGTTGAGGAACTGACTGCTTTCATCTTTCAGGTTTTCAAACCTGTATCAATTTTGTGTCTCATTGTTAATCATCAAGAAAACCCCTTTATGAAAAAAAAAGAAAAGAAAAGAAAACCCCTTTATGAAAGGAACTATTCCAGCAACACCTCTGTTTTTTCCATGAAGAAGCTGACCATCCCAGTCTACAGTATCGTCTCCTTCCTAGAAACATCAGTGGTGTGTACTAGATCCATCACTACTTTGACACTTGGCAATAATAATAATAATAATAATAATAACACAACAACAATGACAATTCATATTTATATAGTGTTTATTATGTGACAGGCATCTGTGCTAAGTCCCTTACAAGTATTATCTCATTTAATCTTGACAACAACCCTGGTAAGTAGGTGCTATTATTATGATACCAATTTTTTACAGATTTTTATAGTCTTCAAATTACAATATAGCTGGGCATCATTCATATTTATATATGGACAACATATAAAATTGGAAAGACAGAACTGAAAAATGTCTTAGTGATCATCTGCCTAAATCCTTCATTTTACTAATAAGGAAACTTAGACCCACTGAGGTAAATTAGCTTATCCAACATTCCCCCTGTCTCACAGCTTCATCAAGAGCCGACCCCATCCAGAGGCACCTGACAAGTCTGTGAGATAAATGGATTAGGTACTGTGGGCTGGTTCTGCAACAAGTTCTTAAATTATATGGCTTTATTTCACCACTACCAAATTTTATTACTTATGAAAGTCAGCAAAGGTCTATTTGGGGTTCAATCATACTTTTTAACTCTGGTTATAATGCTGAGCTGGAAGGCCCTTAGTTCATCTTTATGCTGATGACACTTTTAATGATGTGAAACCTGTTAAATAGCCATCATTTCCCAATGGCAGCAATACTTTAATAATACTCTGCAAAACAGTTCTGATTTGGAAAGAGCTTTACTTCTTCTCCTCCCCCTTCCCTTCCCCCCAGCAAATGTCAAGTAATTAAAACCCAGTTGATCATTTTGAGTGAGTGTATGGGTCTTCTGTAGGTCTGGTGATTTGGCATGTCTCAGAGATTGAGGACAAGTGAACATTTGGGATTTTGCTACAGGCTTAAGCTTATCTGGATTTCTGATTGGAGTGAATTGTAAACTTTATGGAGGGAATTAAACACAAATTAAGTCCCTTTGCAGACTCTTAACAGTCCTGGTTCCCCATGTTGAAGGAGGGATTTGCCAGTTCTAAATGCTGCCTTTCTCTGATAGAAATGTCAATGATAAATTTAGTGGCTTCCTTTGTCCAAACCTTGGAGTTCTGTTCTTCCCAGCAAAAGCTTTGAAATGTTGATTGTTTTGCTAGTGTAAAGTCCAGTGAATACACACACACACACACACACACACACACACAAAGACAGAGACTGAGACACAGAAAGATGGAGAGAGATAAAGTGACAGAGAGACAGAGATAGAGAAAAAGATAGAGACAGAGACAGAAAGAAAGAGACAGAGAAAGTGGGAGGGAGGGGAGCTGTATTTTTTTGCAGAGGATTTGCAGCGAACTATTCTACTGTTGGCCTCCATAATAAGGACCAATAACTTCTCTGTTTTTTAAAAATTTCATTTGCTCCTTCCTCTGATTGATTTCCTCATTTATCCTAAGAAAGCCTTATCTTCTTTAAGTGAATAACTGCCCCCCTCAATTCAATTTAATTAAATAAGCATTGATTAAGAAGCAATTGCACACCAGAAAGTAGGCTAGACACTAAAGATAAAAGGACAAAAATGTAAACAGGCCCTGCCTTCAAGAAGCTTACATTCTTAGTAAATATCTGAGGTTGGATTTGAACTCAGATCTTTTTGGTTCCTACGCTAGTGCTATATTCACTCTATCACCTCTCTGCTTTCAACACTGGGTTAGAAAGTGTTCTTTTGTAGCATTCATTAATTTATTTGTTCATTTTCAATTAATTATATATTTATCAATATTATATTAAAAAATCTTAATGTAACCAAATTTCAGTTTCTTATACAAACAATGGTCTTGTCTTTTTTTTTCATATGCCAAAATGAATGTCTGTTGAGTTCACAATAAAAAAGAATATTTATGAAAAAAAATTCTTACTGAGCATATGAAATATATGCACCATTCTTTTCTGGGACTCAGTTCCCTTACTTTAAAAGAAAAAGGTTGGGCTAGAACCCTCCTGGGGGTCTCTTCTTGGTCTCATAGATTATTCTCTCTGGAGTAGAGCATCTTCTTTAATTCTTCCATGCTCTCTTGGGTTTTAAAAAAGTTAGTGCTTCTAAATAGCTTTGACCGTTGGAGCAATAATTCCATCTTTCTCTGTCTCTTTCCCTCCCTCCCCTCAGCTCTGAATATTGTTTCTGCCAGGAATGAAGGCTAGTACATCTCAGATAATCTAGCTTTTTATGTTCTTCTTTGGTTCTTGCCCTTCTTAGATTTTTTAAGCTCACTTCCCAATGCCGAAATGGGAGTCCAGAGGCATGCTGGTACAGCTTTGCCTTTTAGCAAAATGTGATATGAAGAGTGCTGAGAAGGCACAACTTCCCTTCAAGTGTCTTCTCTCTCTCTTGTCATTGCCTTAAATTCCACTATTATGGCATCATTCCTTTTGAACTTTCCTAGGGTAACTGAAGCATCACTAACTTTATCCACTAAGGTCTTCTTTTGGTATTTCATATTATTGAGATGATCTTGAGAGTTGAACCCAAGTTTCCCTGCCTATGAAACCATCTCTCTTAATTACACAAGGCTGAAAAAACATTTTAAAAAATCAGTATGATAATTAGCTGTATCTTTTGTTAAGAGGACAAACCTAATTGTACCAAGTCTTATCACCAGGTTGATCGAGAGGTGATGAATTTTTGTAGCCATAGTAAAACAGGGATTTTACTATGTATAACAGGAGAACATAAAGTAAACAGTTGGTTGATATTCTGTCTCATTGGCTAGGGGATCCACACCAATGGAGTAAGCAATTCTTGAAATAAATTATTTAACTCAATGACTTAGCAGAAGTGAAAATAAGAAAGTAATTGCTTTGGGGGGAAAGGGGGGAGATCTAAGGGCAAAAACAAAACCATAAAGGAAGGAAATGACAAAGAAAACATGTTGGATTTCACAGTGATACTTCCTGTTATCCTTGGGAATGATATTGAAAATCACACTAAAGTGAATGAATGAAGGAAAAAGCTTTTTATAAAATCAATTGACATTTTAAGTTTACCAGTCATTTGTTAGGCACTCTGCTGGGCAATGCTAAGCAATTTTTGTATTGATACCAAGACAAAAATGTCACAACAGACAACATGTGCAGAATGTCCCAAAAGTCTTAATGCATTTATAAGCACAAATGGATAAGAATTGTGCCTCTCTAAATATATTGGTAAGAACTGATATTGTTAAGTTTAAGGAATTTCTGGTGGAAGAAATGTTCTCTACCAATGAGGAGAGGTAAATAATCTACATGTTATAGTCTTAGAAAATTGCCTAGAGCACAGAGAATTTTAGTGACTTGAGCAAAGTCACTCTGCTAGGATGTGTCAGAGGCAAGACTTAAACCCATGTCTTCTTCACTTCAAAGTCAGTTATCCATTTATAATACCATACCTAACTCCTATGTATATGCAAAATGGAGAAGCAACAGAATAGATCACTTGTTTACTTGATTAAAGTGCTATCCTCAGAGCCAAGAAGAATTGGTTTCAGATCTTGTCTCTGACACAGATTTGAGGGAAGTCCCTCAATTTCTTAGTGCTCTAGACCAGTGCTCAAATACAACTAGGAACCAATAATTGGTATGTAAGGATCCCTGCTATGATGTCTTGACTTAGTTTTAAAATGTAAAACTATCATTGCTTTATTATATTTTTATTTATTTTACTAAATATTTACCAATTCGATTTTTAATCTGGTTCAGTTTGTACTTGGGAGTGTTGAGAGCATATGCTTGCTACTTCTGCCCTAGGCAACTCTTGAAAACTATAAATTGCTAAGAAGGGAAGAAAATAAACTATATTGTGCCTACTGTGTGCTAGGTATTATACTAATCACTTTACAAATATCCTCTCATTTGATCCTCACAAACACTTTGGAAGACAGGTGATATTATTTATCCTTACTTTACAATTGAAGGAACTGAGGCAAATAAAGGTTTAGTGGCTTGTTCAGGGTCACATAGCTAGTAGGTGTCTTGGGTCACATTTAAACTCAGCTCTTCCTAATTCCAGATCTGGCACTCTATCCATTGTATCACCTAGCTTCCCCTAAAATAATAACAAAATCACTTATATAGCCTTAAGGCTTTATAAATATAGTTTCATTTTATCTTCCTAATGACTCTGCTAGATAGGTGCTCTTATTATCCATACTTTATACATGAGAAAACTGAGGCAAACCAGGTTAAGTGACTTGTCCAAGTCACATGGCTAGTAAGGGTTTGAGGCTAGATTTGAATTCAATCCTTCCTATCTCATCTAACATTCTATCCACTGTGCTATCCAGCTGATGTAGCTGACACATCACTAACAGAGCTGAGAAGCTGCATATTAGTATAGGTAGAGGGAATTTTCTCAACAAGAAATTTCCAGTTCCAATGAAATCAGTTCTAGTCCCTATCCCTGAATATGAAACCAATACAAAACAAATATTATAAGGGACATTAGCAGATACACAGATCAGGAAAGGTTTCCTGTAGAAAGGGTTGTTTGAGTCAAGTTTTGAAGGAATTATAAGAGGTGGAGCTAGTCAATAAGTATTATTAAGTGTTGATCACATAAGGTGCTGTGGGGATAAAAGGAAAATGTAGTATCTGGTCTCAAAATCACAGTCTAATGGAAAGACAACATGTAAACAAGTATGTACAAGGAAGATCTATAAATAATGGGGCAGCTAGATGGAACAGTGGATAGAGCATTGGCCTGCTGTCAGGAAGCCACAAGTTCAAATCCAACTTCAGATAGTTAACACTTACTGTGTGATCTGAGCAATTCACTTAACCCCAATTATCTGCCCTCCCCCCCAAAAAAAGAAATATAAACAGTAAATTGGGAATTATCTCAGAGAGAAGGTGGTACTAGCATTCAGGAGGGCCAAGGAAGGCTTCTTGCAGAAGGCTTGTACCTGAAGGAAGACAGAAAAGCTGTAAGATAAAGATGAGGCTGTTGCTGTTTAGTTGTTTTTCAGCTGTGCCTGAGTGGTGTGCTATTCTCTTCTCCAGCTCATTTTATTGATGAAGGAACTGAGGCAAACAGAATTAAGTGACTTGCCCAGGATCAAATAAGCTAGTCAATGGCTGAGGCCAGATTTGAATTCAGGAAGATTAGTCTTCCTAACTCTAGGCCCAGCAATCTATCCCCTGTGCAGCCACCTAGTTGTCTCAGAGAGGAGGAGGGAAGGGCATTCCAGGCATAAAGGATTCTACTCTTGTTGAAGACTTTCTCATACCAAGCCATCAGTTTATCCAGAACCACACAAGGCGAATGAATGAAATGATGAATGAGTTGAATGGATAAAATAAATGAATGAAATGAATCAATTTAAGCAAGCATTTATTTAAAACTTACTATGTGTCAGGAACTGGGCTAAGAGCTGAGGATAAAAAAAATAAAAGTAAATCAATCATTGCCCTCAAGGAACTTACATTTTAATGGGGGAGAAAACATGTCCATAGATAACTGATATGAGAGCTGGAGCCAAATACTCCCTAAGAAGTATGTGTGCTGAGCCCTTCTAGCCACATATGACTGATCTTGAAGGATCTGCTCTTTTAAAATGATGAAGCAATCTTTTAGCCCCTGTGATAGTAACAGGGGAAAGGGGATGTATCAAAGTGGACTGTCCAGTGGACCAGAATATAGAAAATTTTTTAGAATGCAAGATTTTTACTCATTTTTTTCTTCTTCTCTCTAAAACATATATTATGGAATTTTTTCTCATTGATTTCCCACAATATGAAGGGACATATTCCTATCCTCCACATCATCCCCAAATAATGGTGGCTACTCACACATGCATTCAAACACATACGATGTGTAAGTCAACCTGAGCCTGAACTTCAGACTGCTGTTTTGTATTTCTTTTTTCTGACCATAGGTGACCAAAAAACTATCATGTGAGCTGGACTTTTTCAGAATGTCTATCCTGAGAGTTTGGAATATCTTGTATTCTTTATTTTGTTCAGACTGAACTGCTGGAAGTTCCTCCTAGCACTTCATGGAGAAGATGACCACAGACAGGAGGCCTTGATTTGCTAGAAGACATGAATCTTGAGAGATTTATTTGGAGGGTTCAGAGCTGGGATGAAGGTGAAATGTCTGTTCAAAAATTCAGCAATTTTCCATGTTTTAATGCCTTGATTATTAACTTTCTAGTGGAATTTAGTAGGAAATACATGTTACAGAAGAATGTTTTAAGTTTTTGATAATGTATACTTATTAGTCTTTTCTGTTTTAAGAATCTCATTTATATGGAACAAAAAAATAGCTATCCTATCTGCATTATATATTGAGTAACCTTCTAGGTCCTGTTTGGAAGACACTGGAGCTAAACTTTAGGATTTGGGATCTGAGATGGGAATAGGATGTTGAAGTAGGAAGTGATATGTAAGAGCAAACCTCCCTCTAGGGAGGCTAGAAGCCCCATAGGACTGAAATAGGTTCAGAGTAAGTCCCTCATGCCTAGAATGCTCTCCCCATCTCACTTTTACCTCTCAGAATTCATGTTTCCCCCCCAAATAGCTAAATTTCCATGTTCTATGTAAAGCCTTTCTTGATTTACTTGTGTTAATGATCTCTGAAAACTTCCTCATTTTCTCTCTCTCTCTCTCTCTCTCTTTCTGCTTCTCTGTCTCTCTCTTTTTTCTATCTCTCCTTTCCCCCCCTCTTTCTCTCTTTCTGTCTATCCTACCCCCACCTCTTTCTCTCTTTCCTTCCCTCTCCCTTTCTCCCTCTTTCTAACTCTCCTCTCTTTCTCCCTCCCTCTCTCTCTCTGTCTTTCTCTGTCTCTCTTTCTCTTTCCCTCTCCCTTCCTCTACCCTTCTCTACGTGGGTATGCGTCTTTTTTTCTTTATCCTTTCCCCCACCCAAAATCTGTAAAGTAGTTTTCCAGAATCTAAGTATAGATAGACTAACACTTCACACTATATGCCAAGATAATGTCAAAATGTGTACATAAAAGGTGATATCATAAGCAAATTCAGAGAATATAGAATTGTTTACTTGTCAAATAAATGGATCTATGGATAAGGAATAGGTTTATGACAAATAAAATGAATAACTTTATTATATTAAATTAAGGTTTTGCACAAACAAAATCAATGCAGCTGATTGGAAAAATAACAGTAAATTTCTCTGATAAAGACTTCATTTGTCAAATATATATAGAACTGGATCAAATTTATAAGACATGATGTTCTTTTCACTCATTGAACCAAGATACCTCAGTAATGGTGATAACAACACTGACTTAATATGTTGTCCCTCCCAGAGAAGATCTTTCCTTTTTTAGAATAACCTTCAAAGCCAAAAAAAAATAAGCAATGTGGTGATTTGAGGTACTTTTACAAGGTACATAGGGTTAAGAGAACAAGCATTTATTAAGTACCTATTTTGTGCCAGACACCATTGGTAAGAGATTTATGAATATTGTTTCATTTGATTTATAAAAGCTATATTCTCGGACAGAGGAGCTGTTCTATAAAGAAGTGTGGTACCATGGATAGGAAACTAGACTTTACAGTAAATGCATCTTGGATATATATCCTACTTCTGCCAGATAAGTTACTAGCTATGTTACTAGGAGCAAGGTATGCCATCTTTCTAAGTCTCAGTTGTATCATCTGAAAAAAATACTTGCTTCATTGAATTATTCCAAGGCTTAAGTGAAATGATGTATATCAAGTGTTTTGTAAACTTTAAAGAGCTGTATTTTTCTTGGTTATTATAATTATTACTATTAGCATTCATCAAATCATATTATGCAGGCACTTGCTTAAGATAGATCAAGTATGCAAAAAATGAATTTTTATCTCCAGTGAACGAATCACTGGCAAGGCAAGGCTCTCTTGCTCTCATGGAAACACTTCAGCCTTTGACCACATAGATTCCTTTCTGACTTCAGTGTTCAGATGACATGTGGGAGGGATAATGAATGATACAGAGTTGATTGATGCTGTCTGTCCCCTTTCCAATGTTGAAGATTAATGAGGCCCACAAGTCACACAAGTCAGAACCCAGGGCAAAACACTCAATCTCTGAGGCCTCGGGGCTGGGTGGTATATTTTAAAACCTTCCAGCCAAGGCATCTTTCATGGTCACACAGCTGGTCTCTGGTGTGCTGATTCAGCAGTTCTTCCCTGGAAAAGTGCACTCAAGTCAAGCAGGCAGACAGTTCAGTGACAAAGTACATACATTTGTGCCTCTGTGTGTGTGTGTGTGTGTGTGTGTGTGTGTGTGTAGGGAGAGACAACCTTTCTTTTTTAAAGATTATCCCTCTTTTAGTCTCCTACCAAGCAAGCAGTCTCTCCACATCACTGAAGACAAGTAGGGAAATTTCCTTGGCAAATGATGTCAATGACTGGGTTAGATATTTGTCTGGGAGGAACTAAAAACTATTTACTCACTAAACTTTGGACAAGATTCTTAAGCTCCCTATGCCTCAGTTTCTTCATCTATAAAATTGAGGAGGTTAATCTAGATGAGTTCTATGATCTAGTTTACCTCTAAAGACTCCAGTCTAACAAATTTTGAGGGCACTATAGAATCTTACCTTCCAAGATGTCTCCTGATATAACAAGATTTTGAAGCTACAAGCAAGTTTAGTCATCATCTAGTCATCCCTCCCTGCATATATAGATGGGCTGGCAAACAAGCATATAATTAGCTTTATATAGATAAATATGCAAATATAATTAGCTGTATCTGTAGATATAACTACAGATACACACAGAGAGAGACAGAATAAGTGGAGGGGAGAGACAACTTTTCTGTTTTAGAGATCATCATTATTTTAGCCTCTCAATAAGCAACCACTCTACCACTGAAGACAAATAAAAAATTACAGGCAAGTAGTCTCAAATATTATCCAGGTCTGATGTCCTTCTGTGACACTACCTTCCTGTTCCACCCAGGCTAAAATACTCTCTGTTAGAATCTCCGATGGCTCAGTTAACAAAAGCCTTAGTTAACTAGTATGAAAGCATCATATTTTCAGTTATACTAGTTGATAACTGAATCTTCTTGGGCTGGAATAGAGGGAAGGGATATGCCAGAGATGAGAGGAGACTGGCAGTTCCTAGTTCCTAGGAGGCAGAGAATATCATGAGGTCAAAGATAAACAGACCCACTATGGCACAAATGTATGAGGAGGGTCTGAAAGTAGATACCTTAAGGCTAGAGAAAAAGTGGGATCAATACTGATATTCACCTAGTACACTTTTTTTTTAATCTCAGTTCAATCACAGTGGTAATCATTCTAAGAACTAAAGCAAGATTTCCAATCAGAAGCAGGAGAGTGTCAGTGAACTATTATTATAATTACCTAATGATTCTTGCATTTTTCTAGTACTTTTACTTCCAATAGGGAGAATATTGGGTACTAGAGAGTTTCTGAAATTTTTCCCATTTATTACCCATTTTCACCTGAGAATTTTTTAAATGAGCCTGAATATATAGGTATATAAATTATGTATACAAATCAAACATTTGTTGATAATAAATCATTCCACATTAAGTTATGAGACCCTATATGAGGTTGTGACCTGCAATTTTAGAAGCTGGTGAATAGAGAAATTGCTTTAGTGCCAAGGAAGATATGACTTCAAGTACCATTCTTGATAATGATGATGATGATGATGACAGCAGAGACAGAGAGAGAAACAGAGGCAGAGTGAGACAGACAGAGCGATTGACATAAGAAGACAGAGAGACACAGAGAGACACAGAGACTCAGAGAGAGAGAGAGACAGAGACAAAGAGAAAGGAAGAGAGAGAACAAAGAACCTGTAGGGAAGGGAAAAGGCTCAGAACCTGGGAAACTGAAGGCATTTCAGGCAAACTTTATTATTTCCAATTTTGCCATAGTCAGTCCATGCATAACACAATCTCTGTGCTCTAGTGTTCAAATAGATCTGTGATCTCATCAATTTGGAAGTTCCTTCTAAAGATATAAATTGCAAGTCATCCATGTTTGCTCTACCTGTGTGACTCTTATTCCTGATCTTCCACGACTTTCAGGTAGGAAACCTACCCAAAATGTTGGAAATCTTCCATTACGGTCCTCTGCTAGGCAAATGACAGCTAGCATGATCCCCAGCCTCTATTACCTCTATTAAAAGGCTAGACTCAACATAGACATTTAGAAATATGTTCAAGTATGCATGTGTGCACACACCTGCACACAGTGTACAAATGAAACAGAATAGCCAGGCATAAATTTTAAGAAAAAAGTTGCGTGTTTACCAAATAGCAATCTCTAAGGCTTTTCCTCAGATGGTAGACACCTGTACAATATGCATAATGAGGTAAATGATGGAACTAGTTAAAAGTCATCCTTCTGATGGATTGTTACCACCATCAAGGAGGAGTCAGAATAGCTAAGATCTGCTAAACAACTATTGCTAATAGTACTAAAGAGGCTCCAGTTTCCTGTTCTGAATTTACCTGTTTGTAGTCACTTAAGGTTATAGTTTTCCACAAATTGCTTCTCATGTAGTAAGTCATAGAAAAAATAGGTGGATGTAGTAGATAGGGCATTGAGTTTGGAATCAGGAAGACTTAGCTTTAAGTCTGGTTTCAGACACTCACTAGCTGTGTGACCCGTGGTAGGTCACTTAAACTCTGCCTCAGCTTCCTCAATCATAAAATGGAGATAATAATAGCACCTACCTCACAGAATTTTTGTACAGATCAAATGAGATCATAGTTGCAAAGTACTTACCACAGTACCTGGCATATAATAAGTTGCATAAAATTTTAGTTGTGGTATAACAAAAATCATTATAATAATAGTTGTTGCTTCTACATCATAATGTAATATATTATAATTATATAAAACATTATATAAAATTATTTATATAATTATATAAAACATTATATAAAATTATTTATATAATTACATAAAACATTATATAAAATATTTATATAATTATATAAAACATTATATAAAATTATTTATATAATTATATAAAACATTATATAAAATTACATAAACATTTAATATGCTACATAATATAACAATACAGCATATTACAGTTATGTTTAATATATTATATAAATATAGCATGATGTGTATAATTCTATGCAATGTACTATGTAGATATATTATAATTTTAGGTAATATAGTACATAGATATAATATATTATGTTATAATGGCATGAACATATATTAATTTAGTATATTGTTATAATTATATATAATACATAATAAAACTATAATGATGTAATATTTATTATATCTCAGAAAATTTATTAACTGAGCAATTCTAGGAAATTCATTTAAACTCTTGGAGACACTGGGGTTTGAATCCTAGCTCCCGTTACTTATTAGTTGTGTGATCCTGAATAAATCTTTTTACTTCTAGGAGTCTCAGTTTTCCCACCTTAAGAATGTGCATAATAATGTTCTTGCTACCTATTTGACAGAATGCCTTGAAGGATCAAATAACAGACTCTATGCAGAGTACTTAGAAATCTTGCAACAACTGTGAAGAGTTATTGTAGGCAAACTTAGATTATAAACATCAGCATGAAAACTACCAGTGAAACTGAATTACTTAGTCAATCAACCAGCTGATTTTAGCAGTGACACCAAACCACTTGGTTTGGTTCCTTTTTTAACTAAATTGGCCAGTTATTTTAATATTGTAAAGATACATCCTTAATGTCAACTCAGTAATTTCCCTAAAGTTCTTTCTTCTTTTTCTTTCTTTTTTCCCCTTAGATTTTAAATAATGATATTCTGGGGGTTTTCCCTTATAGTCAGTGATAAAACACCTTTAAAAGCTTCCATAAAAACACACAGCACATCAATTAACAAATATCGCCAGGGGCAGGCTCCTTGTTCAACAGCTGTTCCTTCATTACTAGGGACACCAGCAGAATATATTATGGACAAAGAACATCAGCTGGTATCAACCAGTCTTAGACATCTGAGAGCCATTGGGTAACAGCAGTATTGCAAGATGGTTCATCTCTTCAGTGTATCATTTCAGTAATAGTAACTTGGGAGGAATTTATATCTTACTTTGGTCATGCTGTTCCTGTGGTTCTCTTCCATTTTGTTTCTATGTATAAATCCTACCTGACTGAGATTCAGCTCTAATCTGACCTCTTTCTAAACTTTTTCCTTACCCCTCTATGCTACATTACTCTTTCTTCAACTGTACTCCTATGGACAAAGTTGGACTTAGTGTCCATGCTATCCTGCTCAGTGGAGTAGCACCTATCAAGTGTATGATGCTGGGCAAATCACAACATCTTTAAGTCTCAGTAAAAAAAATAGGAAATGAATAATTAGTATCCATGTCACAGGGTTGATGTGAACATCAAATGAGGCAAAACATATAATGAACTTTGGAAGCCTTCAAAGGCTTTATAAATGTTGGTTGTAATATTTTGGTGTTATTTGGTGATTATTTTGTGTTATTTTTGGGATTATTTTCACTGCACTTTTTTCATTTGTTCTTCTCTAATTATTTTGTGTCATCTTCTGAACTTATTGCAAATCACTTGGAGATGCTTAATAAAGAATCAATTGATTACAACCATCCTACAAAGGAGGGAGTTACAAGGAAGTATGTCTCATTTTACAGATGATAAAACAAAGGCTCAGAGAGAAACAACTTTTTAAATTTTTTGCTGAGACAATTGGGATTAAGTGACTTGCCCAGGGTCACATAGCTAGGAAATTTTAAGTGTCCGAAACCAGATTTGAACTCAGGTCCTCCTGATTTCAGGGGTGGTGCTCTAGCCACTCTACCAACTAGCTGCCCTGAGAAACAACTTTTAAAAAATCATTACTTATTATTTAATTGTGTATTTCTATGTCCTCTTTCCCCAACCTAATAATAAAATGCTTGAGGACAAGGGTCATGTCTTAATACTGACATATTGTTTATTAGTAAGTGCACATAGTAGGTGCTTGATAAATATTTTGTTAAATGATTGATTGATATAGTGGTAGACTTTCCCAGTCTCTAGAATCTGATTTCTTATTATTGGGCTCTTATACTGTGGGCTGTGTGACACCCCAATGCCATCCAATCCAAACAATTATCCATTTGTGAGGCAACTTCTGCATCCATTTATTTCCACATTTATGAGAAAGTTACAGCTCTCTCTGTTTAACAAGACTGCCACCAAATTGCGCTGGTGCCGGTCCATAAGTTATCCTCCTCCAGATAGCTCATAGTATGACAGCTGCAGCAATGAATATGAACAGAGTGATTGGCTTAAGTAGCCATTTGGGTGATTGATCAGTGCAGTCAAGGGTTGAATTTTGTCACACAGGACCTGAAGTTAAGGGAAGGGATCTGCTTTGAATTGAAGTAGTCAAAGAAGTCTTCATGAAGGAGGTTGAAATTGAAACAGAAAAAAAAGGTATTAAGGATGGGCATCTTAGAAAAGTCAGGGGAATGTACCTTAAGATTAAAAAGCAGCCAATGAAAATATGGGTAGGGATACATTTCAAGGGCTTTCCCCTAATGTCTTATAGCATCATTCTGAAAAAGATCTGAGGGTGTTAGTGGACTGAAAGCTCTACATCATCCAACCTGCTATTGTGGACATAGAAGAATGACCAAGATGATGAAGAGTATCAAACTTTTGTCATGTTGTGTAAAGGAACTGGAAATATTTAGCCTAGAAAAATGAATATTTGGAGGAAAGACTAGGGAAGGAGAGGAAAAGCCATTTTTCAGGTATTTAAAGATTTGTCTTGTATGGATTCAGAGAACAGACTTGATGATGATGGGGAAAAGCTGGAATGAGGCTTTTATTTAGCCTTATTTTAAATTCCTAACAATTACAGTTAGGCCCAGATTAGTATGAATAATGGATCTTGTGGTCATATTATTTGAGTTTATGTGGTATGATTCCATTAGACTGGAACCAATTGCCATACTCTAATTATAACTTTGAATAGTGAAAACTTTAATAAATTTGACCATTTCATGTAATTCATTATTTATGCTCAATGGAACCTAAATTGTAGAGTTATAGAAGAGTGGAAGAGGCTGTCTCAGGAGTAAGTGTGGTCTTCCTTCCTGGAGGTCATCAAGCAAAGGAAGTCCTATGATTTGGTAATTTTTTTTCTCCTGTACATTCCATGTTGAATGCCACTTTTATGTTATTTTTGCATTGTCACTCTTCTCATATTTAAAGACCCAAATATTGTACAATGTACAAAACACTGGCTCTGGAGACAGGGGATCTGGGCTCAAATCCCATATCTCATTTTATGTGTGTATGACTTTTACCTCTCTGGACCTCAGTTTCCTCATCTGATCTTTATCTTCTTGAGTCTAGTTTTTTCATCTGTTAATTACTTGGACTAGTTGGTCTTTGAGGTCCTTTTAACTCTTATGATCTTTACCATGAAAATTTCCCTGTTTTCACTAATCTCTTAGAGTCTAAATCATATAATTTTGAAATTTCTTTTATCTTAGAACTCTCAAATGTACCTACCTTGGATCACTAATCAGATCATAAACTCCTTTAAGGTAAGAACTATTGATTTCACTTCTTTTCATGGTACACAGCATAGGGCATGGCATGGAGTAGGAATAAATTCTTGTTGACTGATAAAGTATAAAATAATATTAACTTTCATGAATTTTTAAAGATTTGCATAATGTGACACAAAAAGTTTGAGAGATATAATTTTGGGGTAATTTGTTATTTTATTAATAACTAGGATGTTATTAATAAAAGAGGTCAGTGACACTATGGAATGGTAAAGGCCCTCATGGTAGCAGGTTCACAATTTATATGCCCTTGGAAAAATGGGTGCTCCTGAGAATGTCAATCAACTCTAATTGGTTAACAATGAGAAAATGAATAATATAATGAGATGTGGGCTCATTCTAATGAGGGTTTTTGGAGTACATGACTTGGATCACCCAAGTCTTGGTCAAAGAGTCTTATCAATATACATATCAAAGAGGGAATTGACAACTACTCCAGACCTGTCTGACCAAATACAATGAACAGAAACTCACCAATTCTTTCAGTCTACTTGGACCTATAATGGTTGATCTCTGGATAAGGAAGGGAAAAATCCTTTGATCCTAATTAAATATTTAGTTATTGATATAAGAAAGAAAGGGGCAGCTAGGTGGCACAGTGGATAGAGCACCAGCCCTGAAGTCAGGAGGAACTGAGTTCAAATCTGGTCTCAGACACTTCCTAGCTGTGTGACCCTGGGCAAGTCACTTAACCCCAATTGCCTCAGCAAAAAAAAAAAAAAAGATATAAGAAAGAAAAAAAATAATATACCTCAATAATTAGTTTCCTCACAGCATGCATATGTATTTCACAATAACCTGGGAGTAAACAATCTAGGCAGAATGGAGTAAATTGTAGATAGAATTCTTGGTTTGGGATCAGGAAGATTTGGTTTCTGTGCCTGAGTTTCCTCATCTATAAAATGGGTTGGTTGAATACAATGGCTTCTTTGTTAATTTTTGCTAACTCTAAGTCTTGATATTCTGATCACAGATATTATATCATTTTACAAATGATAAAGTGGAAATTTAGAAAGGTTAAATATTTTGCTCAGTTCACACAGATAGCAACATTTGGAGGCTAGATTCAGAGACCTTAGTGACATTTGTTATACTAAGCCAATCTCTAGACTATAAGTATCTATTAATCTTGATTCCACTGATTTAAATATAATATAATTTCAAACTTTATTGGGGTGAAGTTGATTTTTGTATTCTAGGGGGGAAAGAGTTTGAGTTTGCAAAGGTCATTAAAAGTATAAATGCTTATTCTTTAATCAATAGTTCTTTGCCTCAAATGAGGGTGGCCTAGCTGTACCAGATCTAAAACTATATTATAAAGCAGTGGTCACCAAAACCATTTGGTACTGGATAAGAAATAGAGTAGTGGATCAGTGGAATAGGTTAGGTTCACAGGACAAAATACTCAATGACAATAGTAATCTAGTGTTTGATAAACCCAAAGACCCCAGTTTTTGGGATAAAAACACTATTTGACAAAAACTGCTGGGATAATTGGAAACTAGTATGGAAGAAATTAGGCATTGACCCACACCTAACACCATATACCAAGATAAGGTCAAAATGGATTCATGATCTAGGCATAAAGAATGATATTATAAACAAATTAGAACAATGTAGGATGGTTTACCTCTCAGACCTGTGGAGAGGGAAGGAATTTGTGACCAAAGAAGAACTAGAGGTCATCATTAATCACAAAATAGATAAGTTTGACTATATCAAGTTGAAAAGTTTTTGTACAAACAAAATGAATGCAGACAAGATTAGAAGGGTAGCAGTAAACTGGGAAAATATTTTCACATCCAAAGGTTCTGATAAAGGCCTCATTTCTAAAATATATAGAGAATTGACTCAAATATATAAGAATTCAAGCCATTCTCCAATTGATAAATGGTCAAAAGATATGAACAGACAATTTTCAGACGAAGAAATTGAAACTATTTCTGGTCACATGAAAAGGTGCTCCAAGTCACTATTGATCAGAGAAATGCAAATTAAGACAACTCTGAGGTACCACTACACACCTGTCAGATTGGCTAAAATGACAGGAAATGATAATGATAACTGTTGGAGGGGATGTGGGAAAACTGGGACACTGATACATTGTTGGCGAAACTGTGAACGGATCCACCCATTCTGGAGAGCAATTTGGAACTATGCTCAAAGAGTTATCAAACAGTGCATACCCTTTGACCCAGCAGTGTTTCTACTGGGCCTATATCCCAAAGAGATTTTAAAGGAGGGAAAGGGACCCACATGTGCAAAAATGTTTGTGGCAGCCCTTTTTGCAGTGGCAAGAAACTGGAAATTGAATGGATGCCCATCAATTGGAGAGTGGCTGAATAAATTATGGTATATGAATGCTATGGAATATTATTGTTCTGTAAGAAACGACCAGCAGGAGGATTTCAGAGAAGCCTGGAGAGACTTGCATGAATTGTTCTGAGTGAAATCAGCAGAACCAGGAGAACATTATACACAGCAACAAGACTATATGATGGTCAATTTTGATGGACATGGTTCTCTTCAACAATGATGTGATTCAAACCAGTTGTTCAGCGATGAAGATAGTCATATACATCCAGAGAGAGGCCTGTGGGAACTGAGTTAAACCACAACACAGCATTTTAACGCTTTCTGTGAATATTTCCATGCATTTTGTTTTCCTTCTTAGGTTGTTTTTTCTTCTTCTCTTTCTAGATCTGATGTTTCTTGTGTAGTAAGATAACTGTATAGATATGTATACATGTATTGTATTTGTCATATAATTTATCCTATTTAGCATGTATTGGATTACCTGTCATCTAGGGGTGGGGGGTGGGGGGGAAGGAGGGAAAAGCTTGGGAAAAAAAGTTTTTGCAAAGGTCAATGTAGAAAAATCACTCATATGTTTTGTAAATAAAAAGCTTTATAAAAAAATTAAAAAAATAGTTTTTTGCCTCAAAAATAATGAATGTATTAGAGTTCCTTGTCTGTTCAATAAACTAAACTTTAGAATATCTTTACTGAGTGGCACTTGAGAAACAAAAAAAAATTTCTGCCATGCATCCTGCCAGAGATGCTATCTGTCCTCTCTGAACAGACCTAGATAAGTTCCAAGATTCTCATTGCTATGATCTTGTTTCATTCTTGGCCCTGAGAACTGATGATACCATTTCCTAAGGGTAAGAAAGTTTATGATCTGTGCTGGATACATTTATGAAAAAAAACAGATTTTTGAAGAACATAATACACCTCTATTCCTAAATACACTTGAAAATTTAAAATAACTCTACATTCCTTGAAAACATTATAATTCTCACATTGCACTAATTTAGACAAACCTTTACATCTGAACAGGCCATCTGTCTGTATAAGATTTTGATATATTTTGTTAATAAGATAATCATCTGCAGGACATCTTTAGGGGAAATAACATCCTCTGTAACCTACTTGTCATTATAGAAAAGACCTTACAGCTACCATCTTAGAACTACCTAGACTCAAATCAAGTTCAACTACTACTTCCATGTGATCCCTTTCATTAGTTTCCATAATCTCTTGAATGTTTCTCTTCTGTGGCTTTACTAATAATGATTTCTCTTAACCTTTGCCCACACCTGCCTCTTCTTCTTACCCACGAAAATCTTATCCTTCCTTCAAAATCCAGCTTAGTTGTTACTTCCTTCATATAATTCCTCTGCCACAATCTGCTGCTAGCTCACTTTGAGCCTCTGTGGTTTTCAATGCCTGTACCACTCAGTTGGCCATACAATTTATAGTCTTTCAGTATTAATTATTTTGTTTGCACAAGTTGTCTTCCCAATTTTTAGTTCCTAGAGGACAAGAAATATGTATTCTTAATATCCTAATGATTAAATTGAGGCATTCAATGAAATAGTGTATGCAAAGCATTTTTGTAAGCCTTAAAGCATATATAAATATCAGTTATTATTATTGTTGTGGTTGTTTTTATTATTATTGCTATTATTATCTCCCAGATGTCTTGTTCCGTGATATATCTGTATAAATGCTTAGTAAATATTAACAATTCCTGGAGTCCCAAGGGGAGTAAGTGAGAGAAAGTTTATCTAAAAAAGCAAGAGGGAGGGGAAGAATGAGAGGAGCTAGAGCTAAAGCAGAAGAGTCCATTCTTTACTGGAAGATTTCAAGCAACAGGGCCCGCAGCTAGCTCAGAGCTAGAAGAGAGAGTATGAATATTAAGGAGAGAAAGGGAAACTTTAGCAAGGAAGAAAGGGAAAATGATGGAGATGGAAGGAAAAGGTTTTATTTCCATAGGGTATGTTTTATGATTGAAGATTCCTTTGGCTATCCTATGCCCAAAGCCAAATAAAAATCAAATTCTAGTCTTCCTTTTTCTTACTCCCAGTTAAGCCAAGGTTAGTTCTCTTGTACTTGTGCAGGGAGTAGTAATGAGGCTTCATGGCCAGAGATGACCCACATTCAGGATCCCAAAGATTTCAGAAGTGCCCAAAATAAAGTACATCTCAGAAAAAAATCTCAGTAAACTGCAACTATGAAGACCCAATCTGGGCAATGTAAGGGGTTCTGGAAGAAAAAAAATGATTTTATTTAATTAATTAATCAGCCAACAAGTATTTAGGGACACTGAGGTAATGCAATGCATATGCCATACTTGAAATTAGGAAGATCTGATTTTGAATCCTGTCTCAGACATTCACTGTGTGACTATGGACAAGTCACTTCCAATTCTTAACTGTAGTTTCCTCATCTCTAAAATGAGGAACCTCAAAGGATTGTTATGAAGACCAAATAAGATAGTATTTGTAAAGTACTTTGAAAACCTTAAGACACTAGGTAGATGCCAGCTTGTTGTTTTTTTAAATATATTTTCTCTCTCCCCCCAAGTACATGTTAAAACAACTTTTTAAAATCAACTTTAAAAAATGGTTTGAGTTCCATATTCTATCCCTCCCTGTGCTCTCCCTTCCCTGAGACAATAAGCAATCAGATACAGATTATATATACAAAACATTTTCATATTGGTACTGTTGTTAAATTTTATTTATCTGCTATGTACTGGGTGCTGTTCTGGGCACTGAGGATGCAAGGACAAAAATGAGACAGTCTCTGTCCTCAAGAAACTTGTGGTCTTCTAGTTCCTGCCTTTCCTCCAAGGTGCTTATCAGCTCCTTAGTCAGAATGGACACTTCCTAGCTATTTTTAGCTACTTGGAGAATCTTGGGCAAGTCAGAATATATGAGCCTCAATTTCTTCAACTGTCAAATGGAATTTATACGTGTCCTGCCTATATTAAAGGCAAGGTTCATCTTTAGTTGTTTAATAATTACATAATTATTTACGGATTATAATAAGGAAGATGCATTATACACTGCCAAGTGTATGTAAACTTGAATTATTGCTATTGTTGTTATGATCCAGCAAGATAGAAACCTGTAAATTTGGAAGGATCACACTTGCGCATCCAGAGTTGAATCTTATTCTGTGTAAACTAATGAGATAATAAGTATGAAAGCTGAGGTCAAATCAAATCTAAAGTTCCCTCTCTGAATAATATTAGCTAATTATACACCACCCTTCAAATCCCTATTGGAGTGCTCAATGAGAGCAATAGGTCATCATATGTGGTGCTGCATAGAAAGAGTGGTGGACTTAGAATGAAATAAATCTGAATTCATGACATGTACTATCTTTATGATTATGAACATGTCATTTTCTCATCTCCAATTTCCTAATCTGTGGGAATAATAATAATAATAATAATAAAGACTACTACCTCACAGGGTTGTTAACTATACAAATTTTACATAAATATAAATTCTTATGATCCCTCTCAGAGACATCTGCATATTAATATGGGAGTAATCATTTACTCTAAAAGGATTACTCTTCTATGTTAGGATTTTGAGTATTATGGCAAGACAACAAGGGAAATTTGGGGTATGGGGGGGTAATTAGGAAATTAATCAGAGATCTCCTCAGGAGCTCAGGCCTCATTACAAAGTGATATATAACAAAGGCAAATGAACATGCTTCAGACTGAAGACATATTTACTAAGGAGGCCCCTGATGGAAGGAGTGATCAGTGTGGGGTGGGATTTAAAAAGGCAGCTTTCTAGAGATAGTGAACTTTTAGCTTGGATCCTGAGAAAATTTAAATCAATACAAAAGACATTTCCTGAACACCTGCTGCTATGCAAATAGCTCCCTGCCCTATCAGGGAATCAGTTGAGGTAGATGGGTATGGCTTGGTGGACAATGATTTCAAGTAAGGGAAATTATACTAAAAAACAATACAACATAACATTTTAGAATTGTAAGGGGTGTTAATCATATAGTTCAACTCCTTTTTACAGGAAAAGAAACTAAGGCCCAGAGAAGTTGTGACTTTAATAAGGTCAAAATGAACAATAATTATAAAGACATTTGTACAGCTCTTTTTAAGTTTATAAGAATTATGTAGGTTTATAGTAATTATCATTAGAAATAATCCATACAAGTGCCTTCATTTTACAGAAGAGGAAGCAGGTCCAGAGAAATAGACATAATGATTTGCTCAACATCATGATAGTAAGTAGCAGAACAAGAATTTAAATCTCCCTCTTCTTGTGGTTGTTATTGATCCTCCGTTTAAAATTTTTTAAATGACAGATTTTTATTTTCAAAATACATGCAAAGATAGTTTTCAACATTCACTCTTGCAAAATCTTGTGTTCCAAATTTTTATCCCTCCTTTCCTTCCATCCCCTCCCTTAGACAGCAAGCAATCCAATACATTTTTAACCTGTGCACTTCTTTGATACACATGTCCATATTTATCATGCTGCACAAGAAAAATTAGATCACAAAGGGTAAACAATAAGAAAAAACAAGCAAACAACAACAAAAGGGGAAAATACTATGTTGTGATCCATATTTAGTCCCCACAGTACTCTTTATGGATTTAGATGGTCCTCTCCAACACAAGTCTATTGGAATTTGCTTGAATCAATCCCTCATTTTCAAAGAGGTCAAATGATGCCATGGGACGGTGTCATTTGCTCATCATTTTATTGAAGTGAAGTAAAGTTGCATAAAGTCATCAATTTCACTTTCTTGCAAGGCCAGTGGGAAGACAAAAATCAGAATAACTGGCAATGGCCCAGATGACTTTGGTGTCTTGAGTGTCTAACCAAATCCTAAGTGCACCACCTTCAGCCACCTTCCATTGGAACAAATTGTTTTCATTGACCCATTCTACCAGAGGAAATCTTCACATGCTTGGGGTAGACATTTCCCTAACTCACTGACATGTTTGAGGCCTGTTGGCTACCCTTGCTGATTTAGCCCGTCTGCTGAAATTTACAGGATGTGGCTACTGCCATTTCCTTGGAACTTACCTCCAAATCAAATCCATTATACGAATGAGCCCATTGTCTCCTTTGATCCTCACAATACTCCATATAGGGCATTAATATCTATATTTCAGATGGGAAAACTAGCTCAGAGAGCAAATGATTGAACATGGTACAATAATTAATGTGTCAGTAGTGAAATTTGAATACAAATCTCTTCTGACCCTTAGTTTATTATGCTCACTTCTACACTACTCTGCATCTATTCTAGGTAACAATTTTTATGTTTAGAGTTCAAATCCAGGCCCTCTGATTTTATTCTACCAAGCAGTATAAATTCTGTGTTGATATATATCACAGAAGATGAATCTAAGTGTGTGAGAAAAATCTGTGCTGAGAAGAAACAAAAGATGTCATTTCAGTTCCTTCTTAGATTTATGGATTCAGAAACAGACATCAAGTAACAAATGCTGCTGGGGGAGGTATTTATTGGGTTTATCTTGTGATGGATAATGCATTTAGATCAAATCCCCAAACAATCAATCAAATGCATACCAAACCTTGTCAGGCAGATATCAGACAATATGGGCCTCTAAAAAGTTCCTTTCCTTACCACAATTTCTTTTTTTTTCCTAGGGAAATGGAGCTATGTATAATAGGCTCCCCCTACCAACTTCCCTCTAATCCACTGATTTGGTTCTTCTAGGATAGTATATAAATAAAAAAAAAATGATCTCCTATATACATCCATACTCTGTCTTCTGTTCTTTTCTGCTGAGTTTTCCATTTAATAACACACTTAAGAAAATAGAATTTTGCCTGGAAATTACTTTAGAATTTATTTTGTTCAACCCTTTCTAATTTGGAGAGGTGGCTGAGACCCATAGAATTAGAATGACGTGCCCCAAGTCACCTAAATTGCAATCAGAATTCAAACCCAGTTCTTTAGTCTTGGAATCTCCAATTAGATTTCAAAATGCTTCCCCTTTCTTCAGTGATTGGTCATTCATTGTTCCTTATCTTCCATTCATTGCTTTATATCGGCATCTTGGCCAGGGGCATAAGGGAATTTTGATGAATCCTTTCATTTGTGCCTCACACTTTGTGATCACATTTGGGTTTTTCTAGGCAAAGTTACTGGAGTGCTCTGCCATTAACCTTCTCATCAGGGAGTAATAGGCTGTATTATTTTCCTAGGAGTTTTGCTTGACTTTACAATTCTCCATCTCAGGTGAGACTCCAATCTTTAAGAAAGAAATAACTGTTTTAGAATGCTTGGGAATTTCTAGGATGAGCACATCACTGTGTCTCCAATAGATTTTTTTATTCTTAGAAAGATGACCAGGGAAATTATGTATATATATCCATCTTCCTTTTCCCTGTACAACTGCTATGCCAAAAAACTAGAAACTGAATGAATCCCCATCATTTAGAAAATGGCTGAAATTATGAAACATGAATGTAATTGAATATTAATGTTCTGTAAGAAATGATGAACTGGCTGATTTCAGAAAAGCCTGGAAGAATTTATATGAAGCAATGCTGAGTGAAGTGAGCAGAACTGGAAGTACACAATAACAGCAAGATTATGTGATGATCAGTTGTGATGGACTTGGCTCTTTTCAAAATGAGGTAATTCAAGATAATTCCAATAGACTTGGGATGGAAAGCACCATCCACATTCAGAGAGAGATCTATGGAGACTGAATGTGCATCAAAGCATAGCATTTTCACCTTTTGTTTGTTTATTTTTCCTGGTTTTTTTTACTTTTGACCTTTTTTGGAATAATATGACAAATATGTTTAGAAGAATTGCATGTTTAGCCTATATCAGATTGTTTGCTATCTTGGTGAGAGGGAGAAAAATTTGGGACACAAGATTTTATTAAGGTTAATGTTAGAAATTATCTTTGTATGTATTTGAAAAAATAAAATATTAATTAAAAAAAAAGAAAAACAATTTGTATGCTAAAGCCATTCCTCCCTTCCTACTTTACCCACTTTAGTTGGGGGCTTAATTTTTAAACAAGCTTGAGACATTCTAGAACTGCATTTCTGATACAACATTTAAGTCTCTGCTCCATTATTAGGGGAAAACTTACTACCATCACCCTGTTCAGGTTCAATGTTTTGGATGAAATGAGGTCATGAGTCACTGAATAGTTTGAAAAACAAGATTATTTTGCCCTACTACAATAAGGATCCAATAATATTTATCTTCTCTGGTTGTGTTGTGGCCTCTCTTGTTTCCAAATGAAAATGTATCTGGATTCCAAGGCTAGATATGGTGAAGGACAAGCAATTTGAGTGTTTTTCAGAAATCCACTAACTTAGAAAGTCTTCAACTCCATGTAAGTGGGACTTTTTACTCCTTAGGTTACCAGGGAAGTAGAGTCCAATTAGGTTGTCCTTTTTTTTTCTGAGGCAATTGGGGTTAAGTGACTTGCCCAGGGTCACACAGCTAGGGCATATTAAGTGTCTGAGATCAGATTTGAACTCAGGTCCTTCTGACTTCAGAGTTGATGATCCATTGCACCAGCTAGCTGCCCCTAGGTTGTCCTTTTTAGGTTGTACTTTAGGGAAAACAAATCCCTATTTTGAGAAATAAAGGAACCCTTGTCCTACCACACCCATTACCTTAGGAATATATTTAAGAGTACCAACATAATACCACCAAGTCCTATATCTGATAATACAGTTCAAGAATGAAAAAAGTAATTGAAACTATTTCTAGACACATGAAAAGGTGCTCCAAATCACTATTGATCAGAGACATGCAAATTAAGACAACTCTGAGATACCACTACACACCTGTCAGATTGGCTAAAATGATAGTAAATGATAATGATGAATGTTGGAGGGGATGTGGGAAAACTGGGACACTGATACATTGTTGGTGGAACTGTGAACGGATCCAACCATTCTGGAGAGCAATTTGGAGCTATGCTCAAAAAGTTATCAAACTGTGCATACCCTTTGGCCCAGCAGTGTTTCTACTGGGCCTATATTCCAAAGGGATCTTAAAGGAGGGAAAGGGACCCACATGTGCAAAAATGTTGGTGGCAGCCCTTTTCTTAGTGGCTAGAAACTGGAAACTGAATGGATGCCCATCAACTGGAGAATGGCTGAATAAATTATGGTATATGAATGTCATGGAATATTATTGTTCTGTAAGAAATAGCCAGCAGGAAGATTTCAGAGAGGATTGGAGAGACTTGAATGAACTGATGCTGAGTGAAATCAGCAAAACCAGGAGAACATTATACATAGCAACAAGACTATACGATGATCAATTCTGATGGACACGGTTCTCTTCAACAATGATGTGATTCAAACCAGTTTCTATTGTTCAGCAATGAAGATAGTCATATACATCCAGAGAGAGGCCTGAGGGAACTGAGTGTGGACCACAACATAGCATTTTAATGCTTTCTGTGAATATTTCCATGCATTAGGTTGTTTTTTTTTCTTCTCTCTTTCTAGATCTGATGTTTCTTATGCAGTAAGATAACTGTATAGATATGTATACATATATTGGATTTGTCATATAATTTATCACATTTAGCATGTATTAGATTACCTGTCATCTAGGGATGGGTGGTGGGGGGAAGGAGGGGAAAAGCTTGGAACAAAAAAATAAAGTTTTTGCAAAGGTAAAAAAAATAAAGTTCAGGTTTGTTTGCTACAAAAAAAAATGAATGAAAAAAGTAGGCCTGCTTTACTTAGGATAATACAATGCTTTCTATCCCCATCAGTGGCAATTCATGCCCTGTCATCTGAAAATTGACTTTTTAATACACCCAGATAATTTAGTGAGGTGCAGAGAGAACTAATACCATTATTTCTCAATGCCTCAGATATTAATACCTCAAGAGGCTTGTAATTGGTCAAAGAAGCTCCAGCTGCTCCTGAAAACACAGTAATATCTGCTTAGAAATAAACCATAAAACCCCCATGCCCCATCATAATAACACAAAGCCCTCTTGAGAGCTCAGAAAGGAGAATAGAAACAAAACTTAAAAACAAATTAGTAGTGAAGATCCAAGCTTGCACTGACCATTGTTTTTCCCCAGGTTCCAAACTTGCAATCAATTCAGAAATGACAAAGCCCACTGCTCTGTACTTTCTCTGGCAAAGCCTGAATGTCAGTCTGTCCCTCATGAATTTGTTAATATACTGAAGACCTAAATTAGTTTCAGCCATGTCTTAAGTATCCATTACTTTCTTATGCTGGCCCTTGAAAACAAGGACTATCTGCCTGTGACAAGTCATTTGTAAAATATGTAAGACAGAAACTGGGACTGGACCTTTGATTTCGCTATTGTTGGCATTTCTTTGATGAGAAAATTATCCCTACCAGTGCAAGTCAGCACCTTTTCCACAACACAGGGTCTTAGAAAATTGTTTAATGGCACTGATTTAAGTGACTTGCACAGAGTCATACTGCCATAGTGTAATAGAGATGGGTTTGAAGTGGACCCTGGTGGCCATTCTTTACCTTTTAGAAAAAAAAAGCAAAATGAATACAAAGTAATCTGGGAAAGAGATATTACTAGTTAGGAAAACAATAATGAACTTTGAAAAGGTTTTTGAAGATCAGGAAGAATGATATTTGATCAGCCTCTGTTGGGACAACATTTAGAGCTAGGGATTAAATTTAATTCAGCAAACATCTATTAATCATCTACTATTAGTCACTCATTAGTCTAGGAATGAATGAAAAGCCACAGTCTCAGCCCTCAAATATATTATAAACTACTACGGGGTGGGGGGAGAGGGGAGGAAGAATGTCATCCTGGACATAGACATCAGTAATAGTAATGAAAATTAAAGTTGGTAAATAAATAGGAGAGATCCAGGAAAAAGTGCCATGAGAAATTCCACTAAGGATAAATGACTTTTATTTGTGAGGATTAGGAGAATCTTCTTAGAGGAGGAATCATCTGAGCTGGATCTTAAAAAAAGGAATGATTTTAAGAGATTGTGCTGGATGTTCATTCCAGGTTTAGGAAATGGTAAACATAAAGTCACAAAGAAAGAAGAGGGTAGGATAAGGCTGGCACTAGAAAGTTCTTGGTTTTGACTGTAAGATCTAATGCACGAAGGATGGTGATATAACACATGGCTGGAAAGGTAGCTTAAGGAGCCAGGCTAAGGAATTTGTCTTTTATTATAGACAGTCACTGAAGTTGTTTGAGCAGGGAAAGAAAACTATGCATTAGAAAGATAATGGTGGTAGTTTATAAGATGAACTGAGAGGAAGTGAGCTTGAAAGTGAGGGAGTTCAATTTTGAAGTTATTCAGTAGTCCAAGTAAAAGGTGGTTAAAAATCTAAGAGGACATAAAAGTAGAGCATAGGGAGAAGGGTAAGAAGGAGAAAGCTGTTAGGTTATTAGGCTCACATGATTTAAGGGTAGAGAGAATTGTAAGGCTAAGTCCAACTCCTTCATTTAACAGATGAAGAGATTGAGCCCCATAGAAGTGAAACAAGCTGCCTTGTTTGTCCTATGTGACAAGTAATGTCACATAGGATACATATTGATGGAGGGAAGGAGGGGGAAGGATGCAGGGAGAGAAGGAGGAAGAGAGATACAGACAGAGACAGATACAGACAGAGAAAGAGACAGAGACAGACAGAGGCAGAGACAGAAAAACAGAGACAAGAGGGAAAGAGAAAAGAAAAGAAGAAAAAGAAAAGGAAGAAGAAAAGAAGAAAGGAACAGAAGGGGAAGGAGGAGGAGCAAGAAGAGGAGGAGGAGCAAGAGGAGGAAGAGGAGCAAGAGGAGGAGGAAGAGGAGGAGGAGGAAGAGACAGACATACACAGAAAGTCAGAAACAGAAATACCAGAATGCAAAATGAACATCTGATTTGATGCTTAAAATAAAAATCTTTAAAAATAAGATTATGTATTTTTATTCATCCATCTCTAAATTAGGATGAGTGTAAACTCAGCAGTAGGGGTTCAGGGTTTTAGCTTTGCTGCTAATAAACTGAGTTCTTAGACAATTTTTTTTCCTCTGGATCTCAGGTTCCTCAACTCAAAACAAACAAACAAACAAACAACAACAACAACAAAAACAAGGCATTACAATCTTTCTCTGTCATTTTTGTAGGTTATAAGTGTAAGTTATACACATGGTCAAAAGAATTAAAGTGCTATGCTAATGTCAACTGTTATTTTGTTTCTCCTCATTTATCTATGTCCTCAAATAGTATAGAATTTGAAGTCATAGAAGCTGGATATAAATCCTTGTTCTTCCCCTATTTATCTACATTATCTTGGGTAAGCAACTTAACTTGCCTGGACTTCAGTTTCCTTAACTCTTAAAATAAGAAGGTTGGAAAAGGTGACTTAAAAGTCTCAGTTTTAAATCTATGCTTCTATGATTCTTTGTCTGAATTGTTATACTTGGCTTTTTACCCAGCTCTCCTCAAATCTCAAGTATCTTATCTATTAATAATAGTTTTCATTTTTGATGAATTGCTTTTTCTCAGGCAAGGTTTGGAGGAGGTAATACAAATATTATTTTACACATAAAGAAACTGAGGTTCAGAGAAATTAAATAACATGACACATGCTGACTTCAATTGCATTAATTTTTTTACATAAATACTAACTATGCCTTAGATCCTGAAATACAGGAGCTCTCCCTCTCACCCCCCACCCCATTTCATTAATTGAAAAAAAAAATCCCTTGTTTTAGCCTCACATTCATTTCAAACATGCTCCTTCTCCCACTACCTTCCCTAGAAAGGCTTCCATTGTAATGAAGATTAAAAAAGACCCACCCTCCCCAAACCAATTCTCCCATAAAACAATTCTCTCAACAAAATAAACATATCAGAGCACATCTATCATATGCAACATTGTACATCCACAGTCTCCCATTTCTCCAGTAAAAGAGGGGGAACTTTGGATATGAGCCCCAATGTAAACACTGACCTTTGGGAAGCCAGAAATGGTCAGTTTTCAAAACCAAATCTGAGCTTAGTGCCAAATCTAGTTGCAGGCCAGATGATTGACACAGAGGTTTTGATGGGGACAATCTTTTAAATCAATGGACTTAGCACCAAGGTGGCTAGGGAAATCCAAAAGTAGCGCTATCTTCTCCTCTTTCCACCTCATGTGCCAAACAATTTAGGAATTATTCAAAGTTTATTCAACTGAATCAGAAGTTGATCATGAGTAGTTATGGTGCCCTGGATCTCCTTATGAACATGCCCCCTTTGTCCAAGCACATAGCCAATCTCAGCACAATTGCCTCTTCCAAAATAACTTCAATTCCTACTTTTCAAGCTTATGTTTTCAACTTAATGAAAAGTAGTCTTAATGTCAGTGAAAGAAACTGCTGAAATGTTAACAGGAACACACCAATTGCAAAAGGTAATAATGTCACTCACCAATTTGAAATGTGTTTTTTGCATAAACGCTAAAAAAAAAAAGCTCTCCATATTTAAGCCATTTAAAGAGAAGTACTTTGAGTGCACTTCACAGCAGGGTACTCTGAATTGGCACATTACCAACAATCCATGTAATATTCATCCTGGGCACTGGCTTTACATAATTCCATGCAATTGTCAATTTCAACTTATTTAGATAACTACTCAGAGAAGGTATTAAAGTCCAATGGCATTTCCTAGTAGCGGAACTCCGCTTAACGGCAATAATACTGTACTTAGACTATTGTCTCCTAATACCATTCCCTGTGTCCCAGGGTTACAGGTCAGCCTTCTGTATGGCTTGGAGATGTTCCTAAACATTTCTGGGTTGTTATCTTGAGGATGTTCCTTGGTTTCTGATAACCAGGGGCCATCCTTAGGAGTGCTGAAGGTTAAGGAGGGGGAGTTTTCAGGCCTGCAGATAAACCTCAAATCCACTCAAGCATAATGGACTCTGAGAGCCTGCAGGCTGAGCCATGGCCCTGAAGGTCCCAGTCCTATTAAATCTTGCTCCTCTGGAGCCAGCTGCTTGGGTGCGATTGGATTGTGAGGGCTCAGCCACCTCAGGTGGAGACCAGCCAATCAGCAGGTGGTCACAGCTGAATGAAGGAGGAGGTTGCTTATTTCACATTCACTTGGCAGGAAGATTTTCATAAGAATAATTTCTCATGTGCCTCTACTTCCTAGGAAAGGCCACCCAAACAGAACCAGGGAATAAGAAAATTTAAAACAATAACAATTCCAAATAAGATATTGATTTCTTACGCTAGATCTTAGTGTAGTTTATAAAGTTTCTCCAAGTAATCTATGAATTGGCCTCTCACAGGATTCAAATTGATAATATGGTAACAAAAAATAATAATAAATCTTATCTTTGATATTATACTTTTCAAAATAGTCATTATCTCACGAGATATATTTATCTTCTCTTAGCTTCAGATTACTCTTCTTCTGAATTTCCCTCCTTCTGTCAAGGACTGCACCATTGATCCAATTTACCAATTCTCATCTAGGACTCATCTTGAATTATACATTCTCCCTCTACTCACATTCTCAAGCAGTTGCTGAATCCTGTCTATTCTACTTCCTAACAACTGTCCCTATGGTTCCTTTCTCTCCTTCATAAAACTATTCCCCTCAACAACACCTCTATCCTGGATTATTGCAATAACCTCCCAGTTTTTTTGGTCTACTTCAAAAATATCTTCCCTCTCTCAAAAATCTCTTTGCCAGTAGGCAAAATGCTTACATCACACATCTAACCAAATCATTTGTCTACTCAATCAACTCCCAAAATCTCCAGGATCAAATACACACTCCTCTGTTTGACATTTAAAATGCTTTACAACCTGACCCCATCCTATTTTTCCAGACAACATAGGTAAAGTACTTGGCAAATCTTCTAGTGTTGTATAAATATTAGCTAATATTACTCATGAATTTTACTGCCTGGCCAAACTGGCTTTCCTCTTGTTCTTCACACACAGAACTCTTATCTCCCTTCTCTGTATCTCTGTTCAAACTGATCTTCATCCTTGGAACTGACCCAATTTAACTTTTGCCACTTAGAAGTCCTAATTTCTATCAAAGATCAGCTCAAGAACCATCTTCTGGGTGAGAACTTTCCTGGTCTTCAAATTTGTTTAGTGTTTTCCCCTAAATTTATCTATATTTAATTTTTATAAACTTAAATGTAAATATGATGTGATAGTGATTAAAAAAGCTCTTGAGACACAATTTCTGGGTAATTTAGTCATTTTATTAACAATGCCAGGTTTTTTAATTTTTAATAAAGGGATGGTCATTTGGTTATCTCTCTCTTAAACCAAAGATAATCATGACACTGGGCTCACAGCTTACATCCCCTTTTGGAAGAGGAATGTTCCTGAGGGTGATGAGAGGTGGACTTTTTGAAGAGAAGTGAATTTACCCCAAGAGGGATTGAGAGTGATATCATGTCACTCCTATACCAAGACCACCCCTGGCCTTGGATTATCTAGACAAAGAATCTATATCCCCCACCCAAGTTTAACCTAGAGGCTTCTCCTAGAGGAGAAGCAATACCCAGAATAATGAGAATGTTAATTCTATCTTCCATCAGTCCTGTCCTTAAGAAATTGAACAAGAAATAGGATCAGGAAAAAGGTTTGAGTAGTCCCAGTTTTAATAATCTGAGAGAAAAGTGATCATTCTTCTCAGTATGCCTGTTTTTTTTTAATTTTAAAGGAATGTTAAAGGAAAATTCCTTCAGAAATTGTAAAGCACAACCATTTTTTTTTTGCCTTTTTGTATTTGTCTAGCACATGATAGGCACTTAGTAAATACTTGTTGACTAACAGTTTATTGTTATTCTTCTTCATGGGTGTTTTGAAAAGAAAGCAAAATTAATTTTCCTTTCATATAGAAGAGGGTGATGTTATAGAAATGAGTGGACATTCCTGGGATTGAGGGGTTAGTAATATGAAGTGGTGGATGAGCCTCTGTGGACTAAAAGAGCACTACTGCCTAGGGCACCTGTTGTATGGTTGTATGCTTATTTCTAGGTCTGGATGCTTGCCCTAAAGGTGGCCTCTAGCATCCTCACAACAACTCTTTGCAACCTATGAACACCAACAGAAAAATGAATTGACTGAGCCAAAATCAAGTGGGGGAGGCTTGTCCCCTCTGTTTACAACCTTTTCTCCACATAACCATCATCAGTCTTTCATTTTTGCTTCTGGCAAAGAGACCTATGCCTTGCGTCTGTCTTTAACAGAGCAGTAACAATAGGAAAGGGATAAGAACTAAGAAGATAACAATGACATAAAAAACAAGGCTGAAGAGAATTCTAAGAAGAAAGTTATAGTACGTAGGCCTCAGAGATCACTTATTGAAAAGACCTCATTTGACAAATAAAGATACTGAGTCCCAACAAGGTCCAAATGACTTGGCTAAGGTCATCCTGGTAGCTTGGGATTTGAACTGATGTCTTCCAACTTCAGATCTGATGTTCTTTATATTAAGGGTGTCAAACACACATGCTACAGAATGTCTCTGCAATCAGACTAAAAAGCAATTGGGAAATATTTAACAAATAAAGAAATAAAAAAGACTATAGATAATGTTAACATGTGACCCACAGGGATCCTTATATATGATTTAGAGGCTCCTACTTATATTTAAGTTTGTTACCATAGCTTTGCACTTCTTTTGTCACTAATGACACATGTAATAGATGAGTTAAGAAGAATGGAATGTTCAATTTAAAGTGCCAAAGGGAAAGAATCACTAGAGAAAACATACATAGAAGTCTTGAATTAAAAATATATATATTTATTTATCTACATTTTAATTTATTTTATTTTAATTCCGTAATAAGAAAGCATTTTCACAGCAGTACAATAAAAAAAAAGATTACTACACAGGAAACTGCAAATAGATATAATTTGCTATTCCTTTCAAAGATACAACAAAATTATTGTGTAAATTTCTTTGTTTTTCTTCCTCCCGTTCTAAGAAGTATTTTGTAGATATTCTTATCCATGAACTTTGTTTTTTTGTTTGACTATTTTGATATAATTAGTTACCTTTGTAATCATATGTATTACATTGTATGTCTTTAAAAATATTATTCCAACAAGTAGTCCATGGGCTTCATCAGACCTTCAAAGACGTCCATAATACACACAAAAAAAGATTAAGGACCCTTGGAAAGAGAAAAAGGGAGGGCCTCTTCTTTATAAATAAGAGAAGTAGAGAATAGTAAGTATGATGTGCCACAAGAGGTGAATTGAAGATGTGGACAGATATAAGATCTTATGTTCTATTTCCTCAGTCTTCCAAGAGAAGTAGGATAAGGGCTCACTTAAAAGAAGGGAGTCACTTAAAAAATGGAAAGGCCAGTGGGTGACTTGGTCTTGGAATTTCAGAATGAGAGTGGTCTAGAGAATTCTCCATTGTGGAAAGTTTGCTTGGGGATCTACAAGAAATGAATAAATATATAGCATCACTACAAATCAATAAGGGGCTAAAATCTACTTGATTTGGCATTCTTTTCCTGAAGCATTTAATGACAAAAGATCAGAAAAAAATAAATTGGGGGTGATTTAGGGCTCCAAAATGGTATGGCTTGTCTTGTGGCAGTAGTCAAGGTTGCTTTGAGGTCTAGGGTGCTAGTAATGGCAGCAATGACATAATAAACCATGGATTCTAGACTGGGAAAGAAATCTAATGTAAGTTAATGAAAGTTGATGTTGTAGGAGGGACTGAGTGATTGACAGACAGCCTTCAGTGAATTCTGTCTACATGTTGGCAAGATTTTCTATGTACAAAATGGAAGCCAAGTAACTACTGATGGAATGATGAGATGTTTCTGTTACACAAGACTCATGTCACTTGTTAGTATTTTCTAGGGAACTGCTCATCATTAACACAGTTTTGCTCAGTCTCTGTTGGTGCCAACAGGGCAGCCCTTCGTCACTGTTAAATTCTCTACCATAGGGAGATGGTAACTCATCGGCTTGACAAGTAGGGCTTTGCAAGATGTCTGGAGTCAAACAGACAGGGGCCTGCCATAGGATTTATCTGATGAGCTGAGGGAATCTATGATGACCCTGCAGACTACAGGCGACAGAGCAAATGCTTCACTGAGGAGGCTACAAGTCTGAGATAAATCATAAGAGTCAGAGTGTATCTACATATGCTTTCTGGGAAGGAAAAAAAAAAGACCTTTATTCAGATACTGGATTTCCCCCCCTGTCTATTGTCAAAAGACTGAATCTTTTTAATTTACTGGTTTCCTGAATTTTTCCCACAGTTAGCTTGTGAAGAGACCTATTTGTTTAACTCTTTTAAAAAAGTTTTTATTGATGTGTTTTGTTCTTACATTATAAATATTTAGAGATTATCCTGTGAGAGTTCTCTTGTAACAAAGCAAAACAATTAAGTAAAACTAATAATAGTGACCTCATCTGAAAGTTCATGCAGCACTCTGTATTTGTAACCTTGTACCTGCTCTATTTTTAGTTGTTTTTTAATTAACAAAAAAAAATCTATTTTCTCTTCTTCTGGAAAAAAAAACAGCCAAATATACATAATCAAGTAAAACAATTTCCTTATTTGCTGGAAATAAAATATTTAATTTTAGAGGCAGCTAGGCAGCGCAATGGAAGTAGATTGCTGGACTTTGGAATAAGGACTTCCTAAATTCAAAGGTTGTCTCAAACACTTGCTAGTTATGTGACTCTGGACAAGTCATTTAACTTATGTCTGCCTCAGTTTCTCCAAATATGAAATGGGACAATAATAACACTTACCTCATAGGGTTACTGTGAAGATCAAACAAGACAAAGCAAGCAAATGCTGTATAAATGCTAATTATTATTATGTCTCATTTTTACCCTATTCTTAATTATTGTGTTAAAAGATTTAATTGTATATAAATATATGCTGTATTCTTGTGGCTCACAATAGCTTGTAGTAATCTGGGGATGGGGGAGGCTTTTTCCCTCCTCTTTAAAAATGTTCTTTTTTAAGTGGGAGCTTAGATAACATCAATAAATAAACATTTTGATGCAGAAATACACAAAGAAAAGAGTATTATTTTATGTGAAACTGTACATTTCTGTTACAAGTCTTTTTTTTTAAAGTTCAGATTAAATTGAACATGATGCTAACAAAGATATTTTTTCTGTGTATTTTTTTAAATGGCTTATTAGAATTTCTAATTTTTTCTTTGTTTTTTGGGTACCTCTCACTACCCATCAACCAAATGAACACTATCTGAGCCTGAATGATACCATAGGCCTCCAGTATTTTTAAGGGGGTGGGGAAAGGAGACACAGACAGACAGACAGACAGAAACAGAAAGAGAGAGAGAGAGAGAGAGAGAGAGAGAGAGAGAGAGAGAGAGAGAGAGAGGAGAGGAGGAAGAGAGGAAGAGAAAAAAGAGGAAGGGAAAGAGAAAAGAAAGCCACAAAAAGAAGATTGTTTCAAGTATACATAAGGGGATATTTTGCAGGAAGAAAGGATATAGCTGAGTAATAACAGTATGATTTAGTTAAACTCAGCAAACATTTATTAAGTATCTAGTCTGCTAGGCATTGGGGATACAAATATAGATATACCACAGATGCTACTCTCAAGGGGCTTACAACCTAATAGGGAAGAGGATAAGAATAAAGTATAAAAATAACTTCAATAAAAGGAGTTCAAAGCAAGTGTAAAAAAGTCTCAGACAAAATATATGAGAAATTTGAGAAGGGAGAAATCACTTTAAGCTGGGAAGGTCAAGAAAAGCTCAGTGGGGAGAATTTTATCCAATTTAAGTCAAGTCAACAATTTTTACCAGACATCTACTATGTGCCAGACACTGTGATAAACCCTGGAAATATCTCATTTTATCCTCAAAACAACCCTAGGTGGTTACTACTATCATTCCCATTTTACAGATAATAAAACTGAGGATAACAGAATTTTAGAGAATACAAGGTCACACAGATAATGTTTGAGATGGATTTGAACTTAGATCTTCCTGACTCTGGGTCCTGCAATCTATTGTCTGTGCTACCTAGAAGAAAATATTCACTTCAACAGTATATGTTTCTGGGGGAAGGAGTGGCAGTAATGCATTATGTGGACTTCCATGTGGAGTAGTAAAGAAAGGCAATATAGGCAAAGACAAGGCTATAATGGGAGACTGAGTCAATCAATCAAATTAATCAGTTAATATTTATTAAGCACCAACTATGTGTTAAGCATTTTAAGGAGATTTAAGGAAGGAGATATATTTTTAAAAAGTAAAAATAATTTTTTCAAAGAGCTAAACATTCAGAGAAGATAATATATATGTATACATACATACATGCCTACATACAACATATGTAGGTAATAAACATGGGACAACTTGGGGATAAAGTCATTATTAGCTAGGGAGTACCAAACAAAAATTTCATGTAAAAAGGAATTGAATCAAATCTTTGAGAAAATTACCAGTTTTAAGAAGTGGGGATGAGGAAGAAGTGTGTTAGAGGAAGTGATAGAGTGGATAGAATACTGGACTTGGAGTCAAGATCTGAATTCAAATCCTATCTTTAACAATTATTAGTTATATGATCCTGGGCAAGTTATTGTACCTTTGTCCCTTCACTTTCCTCATCTCAAAAATAGTATCCAGGTCCAAAGATTGTTTTCCAGATAAAGTGAGATTCTGGAAATGTTTTTTTTTTTTTCAAACCTTAAAATACTATGAAAAATAGTAGCTATTATTATTCTAAATATCAGGGACAGCCAGTGCCAAGGTACAAAGCTGGAAGATGCATGTCCTATATAATGAATAAATAGTCAGAAGATCATATTGTCTGAAGTATATGAAAAGACATAAGTACAATAAGGTAATCTGGGACTGTATTATGAAGGGCTTGATATGTTAAAGGGAAGAGTTTATATTTGATCTAGAAATAAGAGTTAGTTTTCCTGTCTCATATCCCTAATGACTCACATTCAGGGATAGGAACCAGAAATATATTCACTAATAATTTTCAAAAAAGGAGTATTAGACCAAATCTGATTTCACAACTATCTTGCTGTGAAGTGTATCAGACTGATAGATTTACCAATAATTTCCAAAGATTCTTTGAATTCTTCATATTTAGTGTTTCTTATCACTCAATAATGTTCCATTACTTTCATATTCTATAATTTGTCCAGTCATTTCTTAAGGAATGGGCATGTTTTTGTGTCTATTTCTTTGCTACATATAACTTGTTGACCTTTTTTGGCTTGAGGCCACTGCTATAAACTCTTTCCTACCACTACTTAGCTTTTCTATTATGTTACCTTCTGAATTGTAACTTAAACTGCACAATTCTCTCTTATTCTCATTGATTCCAACTTGAATCATCCCTCATCTTCTCAGAGGATTCTCTTAGTTAGACCTTGTTGAGTGTCCTTAATCACTTGTAAATGTTAGTCTGATTTAAGGGTATGCTGGAATCAGTTCTCATGGTTCTTATTCTTAAATTTGCAGTGTGTGTATGTGCATTATGTGGACTTCCATGTGGAGTAGTAAAGAAAGGCAATATAGGCAAAGACAAGGCCATAATGGGAGACTGAGTCAATCAATCAAATTAATCAGTTAATATTTATTAAGCACCATGTACATACATCTTGATCAGCACATGCTACAAATCAGGACTTAGTGTGAAAGAGAAAAAGATAATAATGCAGATTAATTTTAAAAGTGTGTCATATGTACTGTTTTCCCCTAGTCAGCTTTTTTTTTTAGACAATTGGGCTTAAGTGACTTGGCCAGGATCACGCAGCTGATAAGTGTTGGAAGCCAATATGAACTCAGGTCCTCCTCACTCTACTCTATACACTGTGTAATCTAACTGTCAGAGAGGCAGTTTTTAAACATTTACTAGCATATTCCTAGCCCTGTCCTCTTTAGGTGTCAATGAATTGTAGTATTTCTTTGAAGAGGTAGGGAGCTATAGACTAAAAAGCATTGGACTTAGAATGAAAGGACTCTGGGTTAAATTCCAGATGCCATATTTATTAACTATATGGTTTTTCGTTTCTTTAAATCTCAATTTAATCATTTGCAAAAGGAGGCAATCATACTTGCCCTACTAACCCTCATAGAATTGTTGTGGGGGGCATGCTTTCTAAATCTTGAAATGCTCTATTAATGTGTTGTCAATATAATGGTGAAGATTTTCTGAAAGCCATTCTGAGACCTAACCTCTTTTGAAAATTACACTATCAATGGCCCTTCCAAATGAACTAAGGTAAGTAACTAAATGGAGGTACGTGGTCTGGAAGAATAAATTAAAGGTGAGAGAAGGGTTAGGGGAACAAACATTTATTTAATAAGTACTTATGATATTCCATGCACTGTGTTAAGTACTTCACAAATATTAATTCATTTGATCCTTGAAATAATCCTATAAGATAGATACTATTTTGATTCCCATTTTTCAGTTGAGAAACTATCAGACAGTTTAAGTAACTTGAACAGAGTCATACAGCTAGTAAATGTCTGAAGCCAGATTTGAACAAGTTCTTGCATATGCCAGATTCAGATATTTCTTATACTTCAGTGAAGGAATCATCATGAAGTTAACAGATATGTCAAATCTATCTTTTCCATCTCTTTGAATTTATAGTATCTAAATATTAGTTTGAATATTTTAGTAAGTATTCCAGGGATCAAGGAATACTAGGATCTCCAGGATCGCTTCTAAAATTATACCAAATTCCTTTGGTTCAAGTATAAAACTCAAGCATTTTGAGAAGACAGCAGCAGTGATAATGTCCAACTCACTGGATACCTGCATTCAAAAGGTATATTCGTTTGTTTATTCATTCATTTGTAACTGGGGAGTGGCCATAGAGGTCCTAGTCCTGGGAGTTTGTGCTGTAATTAGCTTCCTTTCCTGCCAAGCCACATTAGGTGTTCGAAGAGTCTGCTTCTGAAGTTCATGATGATAGAGAAAGGAGGGAGGGTCTTCCTCTTGGTTTTTATCAAATCACACTTTCTAGGCAACTGTTCAATCTATCTATATGAGCTACTTTTTCACCCCACATTAAGCATCCTTTCTAGTTACCTGGGGCAACTTACCCTCACCTAAATATTGCTCTATTTTTTTTCTGCTCCCTCCCTTCAAGCCACACATATTATGTATTTTTAATAAATACATTCAACAGATATTAAATATATATATATACATATATATATATATTATGTGCAACATATTAAGTATACACTGCTAGACATTAGGAAAAGAAAGACAAAACACAACAAACCACTTTTTGTTCTCAAAGAGTTCATGTTATATTGGGTATATGTGCTTGATGGTGATATTGAGAAAAATACATCTATTCAGTGGAGAGTTATACACATATTTTTTTAAGTTAAAAAAGGATCTAATAAAGATGTTCATGGGAAAATATTAACTCACATCCTCAGGGACAGTACCTGTAGGGGTGTGTTGTGGCCAATTCAAAGAGCTAGAGAGTTGATTATTAAATTTTGGTGTGAGCATTCACACCTTTGAAATTGGCAAATGCTACAAATCAAGGGAGAGTAAGTTATTAAATATTTAATAATATATCCTCTGTTAGCAGCCCAAAGGGATGAATCTTTTATAATGGAATTTCAGTCATGAGGACAGATAAGGAGACAATGACAGCAAAAGGAGGAAGACCTTCCAGGTGGTTCTTGCCAAATCATTCCATATAAATAACCATCAATTCTGACCATGTATAAAGCCAGCCCTGACTTTCCTTCCAAATATCACATATGTAAATTATTGTCTTCAGCTGAAACTATTTAAGGGTTCTCTTAGTTGACTGTCCCTGGAGTGTTGAAACCCAATTCCTAATTGATATAATCCTATTTAAGTCTGATCTTAACATCCTATTCACATAATACTTTATATTTAACTTACATGTTTTGCCCAAGAAGATCTTCCCTGGGTAATGACATGAGCAGCATTTTGCTATTCTTCCAGGATCAGCTCCTTACAAAGAGTTTTCAGTGGAGTACTGTAGGTGAAAGCCCCAGACTGCAGCTCCACTAACTTGAGTGTTCAATAAATAATCCTTCTGAGTCACAATGCTGGACTGAAAAAATCTTTACAAGTTGGCAACCAGCGTCCACTATGATGGGTATGAATAGATTTTAGTCACTAGGGCTTTTCTGGGGAAATGAAAAAGTCTCGTTTCTCTGGGAGACATTTGTGTTGAGTATGTAGTTGCAGGAAATTCACTTCACTAAAATTTCCTTTTGAGGAAGGGATGTGGGGGTCTGGGGATTGTATCATTCTAAATGAAGTTCTATTGTCAGGACATGTACAAGATTCCACTCACAAGAAAATATGAACCAAATTCACAAATACACAAAAGAAAAAATATCTATTCCCCGCCCCCTCTCTCTTTTTCTCTCTCAAGGATGAACTGAAAAGACTCAACTCTATGTACTGAGTTGTAAGTATGAAATATGTAGCATTTCCTTGGCTTCATTTAAAATTATTCATTCATCAAATTCATCAAAATTATCTGACCATGATTCCCCCTCACCTGTAATACCCAAGAAGACTCCTTTGCTAGGAACCTTGGTTCATTTAGTGATCATTGTTCCTTTCACCGTTCCTTGAATTTTGTAGTCAAATCACTGACAGAAAATGAGGACATTGATGTTTCCCTTCTGCTGTGAAATGACACGCTAATCCCTTAAGGAAGGATTGTTATGAGGCTCAAATGAGATAATGGAAATAAAGTAAATCTTACGTTATTATTTTTCAGGCTCCCATTTAGTAACAACTTTATTCTCTAAGTCTTCTAATACATTCCAGATGAGTATTCATTTGTTAATGTAGATACATCATATGCTACTCCAAAGAGTAACTAGCATGGTTCTGAAATAAGAGAATAACAAACAGCTTGACCAGGCACCAAAGGAACATAGTACACACATCTCTGACTCTCATTCTGAGGCTAAGGTAATCAGTAGAATCAACAAAGGAGAGCATCCCCGAAAACTTGAACCTTCAATACTGATACTTTGTTACACTGGAGAATCTAGTTGTCTCCTCTTCCCACTTTTTTCTTGTGTGCAGTTACTTTTTAACCATAGGATTAGCAATCTCCTCTCTTCTGATCTGTTTGTATCCTCAAATTCTTTTACAATACATTTATCTTTGCTTTTTCCTGTCAAGGAGAAAAATCATCTAAAGATTACATTACAATGAGGGGCTAGTGGCATATTACTGTTGTCATGGCTGTATGTATTTTTAAAAGGGAGGGAAATGCCTAAGGCCCAGGTAAGAAAAGAAAGCAAATTAAATTTCTGGTGTTGATCACAGTAGGATTGGGCCTATGAGTAGATCCTGCATTTCCACCCTTGGAAAACTAGAAGAACCAGTCTTTTAAAAAAAAACCCAATAGTGGAATTTCAGTACTGTGCTGGGTCTTTTTATTTAGGAAAGGCCATCTTTCCATCTCTCAAATTATACCCATTGAGTTTCAAAAGTGAATTTGGATTTATAGAATCTTCTAGAATGATCAACAGCAAACCTTTCTTTGCATCCTCAACTTGAAAAGATACCTCACTTCCTATCCCTCCTTCCATTTTACTTCATTCCATGGATTAGTAGTTCTAAATGTGTGGCTTTTGGACTAGAGGGTCCCTAAGACAGTTCAGGGGTACTTACTGTCAAAATTATTTTCATAGTAATATTAAGATTCTATTGGTCTACTAAAATATGACTCCTTTTCCCAACTAACGTATTTGGATGAGTCTGGATATTCTTCTTATGCTTCAACAAAAGCAAATCATCAAAAAAAAAATAATTTAATAAAAAAAGATGTAAGAATCCAGCTGTCTTCAAGAAAGCCAGACATTAAAGAAATTTGCAAAAAATAAGTAAAACAATGCTATTTTCTTACAATCTTGGAGGAAAATATAGCTTTTATATAAATATATTATGTTAAATATTTTATTATATTTTAAAATAAATTGATAAATATTTTTAAATGTGTCAGTTTTAATTTCCAATATGGTAAATATCATTATTATAGATATATACATACTCACACACACACATATATATATATCACATATAAACAAAAGCTTTGTGGAGTGTTCAATAAGTTTTAAGAGTGTAAGGGGCAGCCATAAGACCAAAAAAGATTGAGAGCCACTACCCTATACACAAACATATCTTCTAGTATACATAAATCTATGTATTGTGTGTGTGCATGTGTGTATATACATATATATACATATAAATAATACACAAGCACACATATATAGGTATATATTTATATATATGTGCATATAACTTATAGTCTTAGATATAGCATGAATAATAATGAAAATGATGCATAATTAAACATTTTGTATATCAGTGACAGTGTGCAATATTGATGATTTAAATATTTTATACCCAATGTTTTCATGCATTCACTTTTTAAAAAAATTTCCAAGCTAAATCATGAAGTAATTCTTCTTCATGTCTGGGGCCTAACTTTTGAGAGTGGCTATTAAGCTTTAATGAAGAGCAATAATAGCAATGTGACAGAGTCAAAAAGACACAGAATCTGAAGTCCAACAAGATGAATTTGAAATCTGATTCTGCTGTTTGTTTCCTCTGGGACCTTGCATAAAGATCATCCTATCTCTAAGTGGGCCTCAGTTTCCTCATTCTTAAAAAGAAGTCTAGGAGCAGCTAGATGCACAATGGATAGAGCAGTGACCCTGGAGTTGTTAGGACCTCCGTTCAATTCTGAATTCAGATACTTAACATTTCCTAGCTGTGTGACTCTGGACAAGTTATTTAACCCCAATTTCCTTGCCAAAAAAAAGAAAAAAAACAAAAAAACCCGACTAGATCAATGGTTCTCAAAGTGTGGCCCATGAATCTCATGGAGTACCTGAAACCTTTTCAGGGGCACTTTGAGGCAAAAATATTTTTATTAATATACTAAGATATTATTTATATAACCCACATGAACAAAAAAAACCTTTGGGTGTTCCTCAATAATTTTTAAGATTATAAAAGGTTCTTGAGATCTGATGAGTTTGAGAATCACTGATCAGGTGACACCAGATGTTCTTTCTAATTTGAAATCCAATAAACCATGTGTCCTTGAACAAGTGGAGTGGATGTCTGTTCTTTAAACCTGTTGCTTGCAAGATATGCTGAGAGCATTAATTGGATGAAAATTGTAACAGTGGTGGTAAGGTACAAGAATAAGAGAGAGAATTAGTGAAGGATATGATTTATGAGGAATGGGAAAAGTTTACTATAGTCATTCTATACAGTAAAAAATAATGTTTCTCTTGAAAGACCAAAGGTTCCTTTTCTCTCTCATGATCTCTTAGTCAACTCTTATTCAAGCAGAGGTGTATAGGTAACCTGGAGTTTCTTTTCTTTTCTTTTAAATAATGTTTTTTTTTTTAATTTTTAAAAATCCATTCAAAGATAGTTTTCAACATTCATCTTTACAAAAGTTTGTGTTCTGAATTTTTCTCCCCTTCTTCCCCATCTCCCTCCCCTAGACAGTAAATAATCCAATCTATTTTAAATGTGCAATTCTCCTATATATATTTCCACATTTATCATGCTGCACAAGAAAAATCACATCACAATCTTGTTATCATTGGGTACAATGCTCTCTTGTTTCTACTCACTTCACTTAGCATCAGTCTGTGTAAGTTTCTCCAGGTTTTTCTGAAATCATCTTGCTGATGTATTACTTCCCAGTTTTCCCACATTCCCTCCAACATTTTTCCCATCATCTTAGCCATTCTGTGTAGTGGTACCTCAGAGTTGTCTTAATTTGCATTTCTCTAATCAATAGTGACAGAGCATTTTTTGCATTTTTTTTTCATGAATAGAAATGATTTTGATTTCTTCATCTGAAAATTGTCTGTTCATATCCTTTGACAATTTATCAATTGGAGAATGGCTTGTATTCTTATAAAGTGGAGTCAATTCTTTATGTATTCTAGAAATGAGGCCTTTATCAGAACCTTAGGATATAAACTTTCCCCCCTATTTTCTGCTTCCCTTCTAATCGTGGATGCATTGGCTTTGTTTGTACAAAAACTTTTTCATTTAATATAATCAAAATTATGAATTTTGCATTTCATAATGTTCTCTAATTCTTCTTTGGCCATAAATTCCTTCTTTCTCCATAAATCTGAGAGGTAGACTGTGCCTTGTTCTCTCAATTTACTTATAGTATCACCCTTTATGTCTAAATCATAAACCCATTTCTATCTTATCTTAGCATAGGGTGTTAGGTGTTGATGAGTGCCTAGTTTCTGCCATACTATTTTCCAATTTTCCCAGCAATTATTGTTAAATAGTGAGTTCTTATCCCAGAAGCTGAGATCTTTGGATTTATCAAATACTAGATTACTGTAATCATTGACTATTGTATGTTGTGAACCTGACCTATTCCTCTGACAAACTATTCTATTTCTTAACCAGTACCAAACGTTTTTGATGATCCCTGCCTTATAATATAATTTTAGGTCTGGTATAGCTAGGTTACCTTCATTTTCATTTTTCATTACCTTGAAATTCTTGATCTTTTGTTCTTCCAGATGAACTTTGTTATTATTTTTTCTAGCTCTATAAAGTAATTTCTTGCCTGATTGGCATGCACTACATAAGTAGATTAATTTAGGCAGAATTGTCATTTTTGTTATATTAGCTTGGCTTACCCATGAGCACTTGATATTCTTCCTATTGGTTAGAGCCTTTATTTGTGTGGAAAATTTTTTGTAATTGTGTTCATATAGTTCCTGGCTTTGTCTTGGCAGGCAGACTCCCAATATTTTATCAGATAATATTTTATATTATCTACAGTTACTTTAAATGGAATTTCTCTTTGTATCTTTTGCTGCTGTACTTTGTTGGTAATATATAGAAATTCTAGTGATTTATATTGATTTATTTTGTATCCTACAACTTTGCTAAAGTTATTAATTTTTTTCTAGTAGTTTTTTAGTTGATTCTCTAAATATACAATCATATCATCTTCAGAGCGTTAATTTTGTATACTCATTACTACTCTGTAATTCCTTTAATTTCTTTTTCTTTTCTTAATGGTAAAGCTAACATTTCTAATCCAATATTGAATTGTAATGGTGATAGTGGGCAACCTTGTTTGATCCTTGATCTTATTGGGAATGGTTCTATTTTATTCCCCATTACATATGATTCTTGCTGATGGTTTTAGATAGATGCTACTAATCATTTTAAGGAAAACCCCAAGGAACAGCTAGATGATATAGTGGATAGAGCACTGGCTCTGAAATCAGGAAGACCTGAGTTCAAATCCAGCCCCCGACACTTTCTTACTGGGTTACTCTTGGCAAGTCATTTAACCCCAATTGTCTCAACAATAAAAAAAAGAAAGAAAGAAAAATTCCATTGATTCCTATGCTCATTAGTGTGAGCATATTAGTGTTGAATTTTTCAAATGTTTTTTCTGTTAGTTTGGTTATTAATATAATCAATTATGCTAATAATTTCTCTAACATTGAACCAGCACTGCATTCCTGGTATAAAACTTACGTGGTCATTGTGTATTATCCTGGTGATAAGTTGCTGTAGTCTTTTTGCTAATATTTCATTTAAGATTTTTGCATCAATATTTATTAAAGAAATTGGGCTATAATTTTCTTTCTCTGTTTTGACCCTACCTGGTTTATAGATAAGCACCATATTTGTGTCATAAAAGGAATTTAGTAAATCTCATCTTTTCCTATTATTCCAAATAGTTTGCAAAGTGTTGGAATTAATTATTCTTTAAATGTTTTGTAGAATTTACTTGTAAATCCATCTAGCTCTGGAGATTTTTTCTTTCAAAGTTGATTAATAGCTTGTTCAATTTCTTTTTCTAAAATGATACTATTTAAGTAATTTATTTCCTCCTCTATTTACCTGGGCAATCTATATTTTTGTAAGTATTCGTCCATTTCTCTTAGATTATCAGATTCATTGCATACAGTTGGGCAAAATAGCTTCTAAATATTGCTCTAATTTCTTCTTCATTGGTGAAATTCTTCTAATTTCTTTTCATTTTTTGATACTGGCAATTTGATTTTCTTCTTTCCTTTTTCTAATCAAATTGACTAAAGGTTTATTTATTTTGTTGGTTTTTTCATAAAATCAATTCAGTTTTGTATTTTAGTTCAATGGTTTTCATACTTTCAATTTTATTAATCTCCCTTTTTATTTTCAAAATTTCAAATTTGTTATTTATTTGGGGTTTTTTAATTTGCTTTTTTCCTAGCCTTTTTTAGTTGCATGCACAATTCATTGATCTTCTCTTTATCTATTTTATTCAAGTAAGCATCTAGAAATAGAAAATTTCCCCTAAGAACTGCTTAACTGCACCTATAAATTTTGGTCTCATTGTTATTCTCAGATGAAATTATTGATTGCTTCTATAATTTGTTGTTTTACCCACTCATTCTTTAGGATTAGATTATTTAGTTTCCAATTGATTTTTGGTCTATTTCCCCCCAGCCCTTTATTACCTGTAATTTTTATTGCATTGTGACCTGAAAAAGATGCATTAATTTTTTTCTGCCTTCCTGAATTTGATTTTGAGGATTTTATGTCCTAATATATAGACAATTTTTGTGTAGGTTCCATGGACTGCTTAGGAAAAAAAAGTATATTTCTTTCTGTTTCTATTCCATTTTTTCCAAAGATCTATCATAGCTAACTTTTCTAAAATTCTATTTCCCTCCTTAAATTTTCTTGTTTATTTTGTAGTTCAATTTATCTAGTACTCTAGAAGGAGGTTGAGCTCCCCCACTAGTATAGTTTTGCTATATATTTCTTCTTGCAACTCTCTTCACTTCTAGGAATCTGAATGCTATACTGAACGTTAAACATATACTTAAATGTATGTTTAGTATCACTACTATTTCATTAGCTATGGCACCCTTTAACAAGATGCAATTTCATTCCTTATCTCTTTTAATTAGAACTATTCTTGCATTTGCTTGATCTGAGATCAGGATCATCACCCCTGTTTTTTTTTTTTTACTTCAGCTGAAGTATAATAGATTCTGCTCCAGACTTTTACCTTTACTCTGTATATATTTCTCTGCTTCAAGTGTGTTTCTTATAAACAGGATATTGTAGAATTCTAAATTTTAATCCAGTTTGTAATTCACTTCTGTTTCATGGGAGAATTCATCCCATTCATATTCACAATTAAAATGGCTAATTCTATTTCCCACCATCCTATTTTCCCAAGTTATACTTTTCTCTTTCACTTCTCCCTTCCCTCCTCACCAGTATTTTGCTTCTGAATACCACTTCCCTCAATCTGCCCTCCTCTTTTTCAGCACCTCCCCCTTTCTTATCCCTTTCCCCTTCTACTTCTGTTCTTCCTTTTATTAACCTCCTCCTTTCTTTTCCCCTTTCCTTTCTTACTTCCCTATAGGGGAGTATATATGTCTGATATTCTCTCTTTGAGTCAAATCCAATGAGAGTAAGGTTCAAACAATGCTCATCCCCTTTTATTCTTTCCCTTGACTATAATAGGTCTTTTTTGCCCCTTCATGTAATATAACTTACCCCATTTAACTCTCCCTTTTCTCTTCTTCCAGTACAATCCATTTTTCACTCCTAGTTACTTTTTTATATCATCACAATAAAGTCAAATTATACCTACACCCTCTAAGTATAGTCCTAACAAAGATACAGTTCTCAGCAATTACATATATCATCTTCCTGTGTAGGGATATAAACATTTTAACCTTTAAAAAGCAGGGTTTTTTCCTTCCCTTTTTACCTTTTTATACTTCTCTTGAATTCTGTATTTGAAGATCAAATTTTCTGTTCAACTCTGGTCTTTTCATCAGAAAGAATTGAAAATAATCTATTTCATTGAATGTATCTATTCCCCTGAAAAATAATTTTTAGTTTTGCTGGGTACCTGATTCTTGGCTACAAACTCCTTTATCTTCCAGAATATCATATTCGAGGCCCTTTAATTCTTTTTTTTTCTATTTTTTTATTAAAGCTTTTTATTTGTATAACATATGTATGGGTAGTTCCCCAACA
>JAJPUD010001363.1:0-32763 GCA_023553655.1 Myrmecobius fasciatus
CATGGTTCTCTTCAACAATGATGTGATTCAAACCAGTTGTTCTGCGATGAAGATAGTCATATACATCCAGAGAGAGGCCTGTGGGAACTGAGAGTGAACCACAACATAGCATTTTAATGCTTTCTGTGAATATTTCCATGCTTTTTGTTTTCCTTCCTAGGTTGTTTTTTTCTTCTCTTTCTAGATCTGATGTTTCTTGTGCAGTAAGATAACTGTATAGATATGTATACATGTATTGTATTTGTCATATAATTTATCCTATCTAGCATGTATTAGATTACCTGTCATCTAGGGGTGGGGGTTGGGGGTAAGGAAAGGAAAAGCTTGGGAAAAAAAGTTTTTTTGCAAAGGTCAATGTTGAAAGTTCACTCATATATTTTGTAAATAAAAAGCTTTATAAAAAAAAAAGAAATAATTTGGGGTAAGGATCTAATGGTTGCATCTCCTAATCTTAACAAAGAATGTATTGAATCTCAAATGTCTGTCATGTGTTTTTTTTTAAATATAAAGTTGTAAATGTCTGGTTATTCACTTCCATGTGGCTGGGATTTTCTAGCTCTGAAATGTATAACTGAATACACTTTAAAACTGAGAAAGAAATTGAAAACTTCTTCAACTACATCCTCTGTTCACTGCCTAGATCAAATAGAAAATCAATGTCTTAGAGCTGAGAGGGGGGTCAAGTGTCTATACATACCTAAACTATCTTTAAGAGCAAAATTTGCATAGAACATTCAATGATATTAATTATTTCTGCCTTTATTATGAGCCACAAAATTTAATGAGTGATTTTAATTGTAGGCATTTTGGTAGGTTTTTAGCTTCATTGTGAATGAACTACTTTTGGGATTTGGACAATAAAAAATGAAAAAATGCAGAAAACAAATACCTTTAAATTCAGTAGTCAGTGTGAAGTGTGTTTATAAGGAAGTTATGACTAGGGAAAGTAATCAAAATCTTTTGTGAAAGCAAAGTTATTGAAAATTATCTGATTTTTTTTCTAAATATAAGCAAAACTCAGCTTGGATGAATAAACCTATATATCCATAATTGAGAAAAGGAAATAATTAAAAACTAAATTTTTCCATCATTTGAGCAGACACATAATGAATATATCCTTAACACTGTATTAAATCATAAACATATGCATTTATGTGCAACAGTTTCCATTTCATCTCAGTGTATCATTCTGCATCATGTTGAGAGACAAAAAAAGTAAACCCATGTATTTCTAAAGAAAAGAAACAATATTTTTTGTTCTTCTTGTGTTTTCCTCAATGAGCCAAGCTCATCCAGCAATGTATGACTAACATTAGGATGGTGAGACTGAGTGATGTGCTTTCTGTCCATTTATTTCCTGTGTAAATTAATGACCACTTAGGAAAGATGGTTCTCAAAGAAAAAATGTGGACAAGTCACCAAGATATTAATCATTTATTTAACACCGAATTTCCATGTCTCAAAATAGCTAACAATTCTAATCCTTCAGAAAGAAGTCAATCACTTTTCAGTATAATACTCAGTAGACTTAACAAGATCAAAGTACACTTGGATAATAGAGGCTTTCTGTTATATCTATTAAATATTCAGTGCATGGTTCATTATACTCACTTCAGCTAATCATGGTGATATAATTACAGACATTGCATTTAACTCATTTTTTTTAAATTGCAAGCATTTATTAGTGATTCATTCTTGTTTCTTATGAACAGATCTGACTTCTGAAGAATTGGTGAATTTTCATTGGCTGTATAATGGCATTGTTATTTAAAAAGTGAAAAATAATACTGTGAACTTGCTATATTGTAAATCACCCATCATCAGAAACAAATGATGCCATTCACTTATTTAATTATGAGCTATGAATTATGTAGAATGTCACCATTAATGATTTCAGTGTAATTGGATAATTTTTATTTGAATTTACAATCTACAGAGACAGTGGTCTAATAAATTTGGTTGTCCCAAGACATATTTAGGTCTGGAAATTAAAAAAAAAACAATTAATAGTTTCTATGAACAAAAATATTATCTGCTGCTTGAACATAAATAGACAGTCATGTGCCATAAATAAATAAATGGATAGATAAATAAATGAAAGAATGGATCAATAAATGAATAAAATAAGTAATAAAGAGAAGTTTTAATGTTTAAAATATACTTTAATGTTATAGAAATTTATCTTTACAACAACCCTGATAGGTCGATATTATTTTTATCTCTATTTTATAGATGAGGAAATTGAAACAGACATGGGCTAAATTACATGTCCCGATTCATACCCTAAGTAAATTCCTAAGTCTGGATTTGAATTCAGAATTTTCAGTATGCTATTTTATTTGATTCTTATAATAACTTTGAGAATTTGTATGTAACAGATATTACAATCCTCATTTCATTGGGAAGTGAGGCAAGAATTTTGATTTGCCCTTTACTACCTACTATGTTAATAGCAAAGACAGGATTTAAAATCAGGTCTTTCTGATTCCAAGTCAAACACTCTACCTAATAGACCATAGAACATTTCCAAAAGTTTTTATTTTTATACTTTTTAAATTTCAACGATATCTGCAGTTCCAGAACATCTTATTAGTAAGGCAATTATTATGTAAAATAAAGGGCCTAATAAAATGGTCTCTCTTTTGTTTTGTCCAGTATCTATACTATCATGACATGCACATTTACTCAGTCAAATGATTATAGTGAATTATGGTTTCAGACTTAGTATGATAGAAATAAATAAGTTTTGGTTGGTAGACAAGACAAAATGACATCACTGTACATCAATTTTATGAATTTGCAGACTAAAATTATTGTATTTTACCTATAAATTTTGGGTTCCTTTCACCTGAATACACAAAAATTTAACAGTACCCTCAGTTTCAAGCATTTAGAACATGTTGATGTGATTTGAACTTTAATATAATTTTATAGAGAAATCAAGTGATGTATTTGCATGTTTTATATCCATAAAAACAATATTTATTTTATGCAGTATAAAATAGGGACTCTGGAAAAATGATCAGGAGGTACTGACAGGATTTAAAAATTTTAGAGCAAGCCATTGAATTCCTGAAATAATATGACTAAGATTTTACATCTCATCAGCATCTTACTCTTGGCAATAGCATTCTCTCAGTCCATTAGTTTGAATCCAGTTTTCCTAGTACTGTTTCAGAAAATCTGGTTGCCTCTCCCTTCAAGTTTGTCTGATTTTCATTTGATTTTTCTAAGGATTATGACTAGTTACTATTGAATGTGCATGTGCAAAGCCCATAATAATCAATGTTGTTCATGATCAAGGTTTTTATGGCTTAAAAACTCAAGTTTCTTTATAGAATTAAATACAAAGGAGGACATTTGAAATATTCCATGCAGAAATGCTTAAATTATGACAGTAAAAAAAATACTTCTTCAAGGCCATTATTTATGTGCTTTTTGTGAGTTCTAAATTTTCTTTTATTTTTATTCTAAGAAAATGACTTTTTAAAAAGATATTTTAACAGTCAAAAGGATATAAGACAAAATGATGGAAACAAAATAATATTTTACAGTTTTACTGATTTCAGAGTCATATATCCAAGGAAGTTTTTCTCTTTCCAAACAGTCAATCTTTCAAATAAAGGCTTTGGCATTTAATCCAGAGAGAGCAAAATAATAGTATTTTTTTAAATAAATCAGCCTTTTAATCACATAATGCTTTTGGAGAATAATAGAAATTATTCTTCCTGGTTTTATTAATTTAATCTTTATTTTATATGAAAATGTAAAATTTTGTACAAAAGAAACTACTTTTTGTAAACAGATGGTGTCCTTTTTCATGGTTTTCTCTCAACAACTTTTCATATCTTCAGAATTAAATTCATAGAAAATGTCTTTATGTATTATGGGAGTAGTTTACCAATATATGCATATATATATATATGTATGTATTGGTAAACATATATATATATATATATGTATTTATATATCTATCCATCTATGGATATAATCTATCAAACATGATCTCTTTTTAATGGAATGGTACAATATGTTGACAGTATTGAATTCCTTCATCATTATTAGCTATTGCTTTCATGCAAGTTTCAAATTTATATAAAATAAAATAATCATTTATTTCCTTAATATGGTCATGTGTTCTGTAGTATAACAGCATGGAGATATTCCTTATTATATTTTCTTCTCTTTTCCTTAGGCTTGTCAATTGCCACACAAGTTTATATCTTCTTAGCATCCTGTACTACTAAATCTAGTATCGATGGGGTTAAATTTTATATATATATATATATATATATATACATATATATATATATACATATATGTATATGTATATATGTAACATTTTGCAATTTTAAAAGTTTTATATAAATATTAAATATTACTATTGTGGTCACATGTCATTTACAATACTCATCCTTTTCCTTTTCCCTTTCACAATTCTCCTCTTCCTTTTCTTCTTTCTACTACTATAATATATTTGTTTCATGGAGAATTAATTGATATTTTTATATCAGAAGCCATGTTGGTGAAATGGCCCTCAACTTCATCTACTTCTTTTTCTCGTATGTTACATTCTTCCAGCTCTTCATCTATTGATTCATGTTGTACTTTTTTTTCTGTTTCCATTTCCCCTAATACTCTGGCATTCTAATATTGTTGATAGAGTTGTGAAATAATCCAACCATTCTACAGAGCAATTTGGAGCTATGCTCAAAGGACTATCAAACTGGGCATAACCTTTGATGCAGCCCCTCTACTGGTTCTGTATTCCAATCATAAAAAGGGAAAAGGGCCCACGTGGTTGAAGTGGCCTTTTTGGAAGTGGTGAAAAATTGGCAATTGAGTGGATGTTCATTGAAGAATTGCTGAATAAGTAATAATATATGAATATAATATAATGTTATTGTTATATGAGGAAAGACCCTCTCCAAAAATAAGATGATTCAAAGAAATTCCACTAGGCTAACGATGGAAAATGCCATCCACATAAACAGAAATAACTGTGTAGACTGAATGTGGATGGAAGCATAGTGATTCCAACTTTTTGTTTTGATTGTTTGCTGAAGGATTTTTTTCCTTTTAGTTTTTCACCTTTTTATCTGATTTTTCTTGCACGATATGACAAGTATGGAAATCTATTTAAAATAATGACACATATTTAACCTGTATCAGAAAGCTTGCTGCCTTGGGGAGGGGAGAAATAAGGGAAGGAGGAGAACAATTTGAAACACAAAGTTTTACAAAAATGAATGTTGAAAACCATCTTTACATGTATTTGGGGAAAAATAAAATACTATTAAAATGAAACAAATAAAAAAACTGACATTTTCAGATGTCATCCTCAAAATTGTTTACCTTTTTTGACAGCTTTGTATTTAAAACAGTGGCAAGTGAAAAGCACACTAAAAAAGAGATAGCTTTAACAGAATTGTAGGAAGAGAATGGGATTCAAGCCTTGTGAATGACTCCATGTTAAGTCAACTAACATTTGTTAAGTACTTCTTCTTGACCAGAAACTATGCTAAGTGAACAGTCTTTGCCTTTATGGAGATCACAATCAGTAAATTTACCTGGATCTCAATGTTCTCATTTATAAAAGGTAGGTCCAAAGCTAGATGATCTCTCAAGACACTTCTGATTTTAAACCCTATGTTCTTCTAGTAGAAAATAAACACAGAGCAATATACTTGCATCATTGAAACAGTTTTTCTCCTCTGCTTGGGAAATGTTAGGTGTGGTCTTCCCTGAAAAGTTCCATTTTCAATTTTCCAGGGAGGCCTCTGTTTTATTAGTTCCCTTCTACTGTGAAGATTCATGTCATTTGGAATGTTGATTTTTTTATAAAGCTTTTTATTTGTATAACATATGTATGAGTAGTTCCCCAGCATTAATCTTTACAAAGCTTTCCATTACAAATTTTACCCCCAGTCCCCTCCCCTCCCTAAAATGGCAGGAAGTCCATGACATGTTAATAATGTTGAATTACTTGACAAGTTATGCAAGAAAAATCCTATCTACAAAAAAAAGAAAGAAAATCAGAGAAAGGCAACATAATGCAAGCAAATATCAATAGAGATCATGAATATGTTATGTTGTGGTCCATATTTCCTATCCCTCTCTCTGGGTGTATAAGGTTTTCTTCAGTGAACAACTGGAACTGGTTTGAGACAATTTTTGTTGCAGGGAGCCATGTCCATCAGAATTGAAGATCATGTAATACTGTTGTTGCTGTGTATGATGATCTCCTGGTTCTGCTCGTTTCACTCAGCATCAGTTCATTCAAGTCTCTCCAGGCCTCTCTGAAATCGTCCTGCTGGTCATTTCTTACAGAACAATAATATTCCATAACATTCATACACCATAATTTATTAAGCCACTCTCCAATTGATGGGCATCCCTTCAGTTTCCAATTTCTAGCCACTACAAAAAGGGCTACCAAAAACATTCTTGCACAGGTGAGGCCCTTTCCTTCCTTTAAGATCTCTTTGGGATATAGGCCCAATAGAAACACTTCTGGGTCAAAGGGTATGCACAGTTTGATAACTTTTTGAGGCTAGCTCCAAATTGCTCTCCAGAATGGTTGGATCCGTTCACAGTTCCACCAACAATGTATTAGTGTCCCAGTTTTCCCACATCCCCTCCAACATTCATCGTTATCTTTTCCTGTCATTTTAGCCAATCTGACAGGTGTGTAGTGGTACCTCAGGGTTGATTAATTTGCATTTCTCTGATCAATAGTGATTTGGAGCAACTTTTCATTTGACTACAGATGGTTTTAATTTCATCATCTGAAAATTGTCTGTTCATATCCCTTGACCACTTATCTATTGAAGAGTGGCTTGAATTCTTATATATATGAGACAATTCTCTATATATTTTAGAATTGAGGCCTTTATCAGAACCATTAAATGTAAAGATGATTTCCCAATTTGATGCTTCCCTCATAATCTTGTCTGCATTAGTTTTATTTGTACAGAAAATTTTTAACTTAATGTAATCAAAATTATCTATCTGGTGTTCAATTAGGAATTCTAGATCTTCTTTGGACATAAATTTATTCCTTCTCCACAGGTCTGAGAACTAAACTATACTATGTTCCTCTAATTTGTTTACTGAATCACTCTTTCTATCCAGATCATGAACCCATTTAGATCTTATTTTGGTATGTGGTGTTAGGTATGGGTCAAGCCCTAATTTCTTCCACACTAGTTTCCAATTTTCCCAGCAGTTTTTGCCAAACAGTGAGTACTTATCCCAAAAACTGGGGTCTTTGGGTTTATCAAACACTAGATTGTTAAGGTTATTGCCTAGATTGTCGTGATGACCTATCCTGTACCACTGATCCACTGCTCTATTCCTTAGCCAGTACCAAATGGTTTTGATGACCGCTGATTTATAATATAGTTTTAGATCTGGTACAGCAAGGCCACCTTCATCTTCCTTTTTTTTTTTCATTAATCCCCTTGAAATCCTTGACCTTTTGTTCTTCCAAATGAAGTTTGCTGCTATTTTTTCTAGATCTGTAAAATAATTTCTTGGGAGTTTGATTGGTATGGCACTAAATAAGTAGATTAGTTTGGGTACTATTGTCATTTTTATTATGTTCGCTCTGCCTACCCATGAGCACTTAATATTTTTCCAATTTATTAGGTCTGATTTTATTTGGGTGGAAAGTGTTTTGTAATATAGTTCATATAGTTTCTGACTTTTCCTTGGCAGATAGATTCCCAAATATTTTATCCTATCATCTGCTATTTGGAACGGAATTTCTTTTTGTATCTCTTGCTGCTGAACTTTGTTGGTAATATATAAAAATGCTGATGATTTATATGGATTAATTTTGAATCCTGCCACTTTGCTAAAGTTGTGAATTGTTTCTAGTAGTTTTTTAGTTGAGTCTCTAGGGTTCTCTAAGTATACCATCATGTCATCTGCAAAGAGTGATAATTTGGTTTCTTCATTATCTACTCTGATTCCTTTTATCTCTTTTTCTTCTCTTATTGCCGACGCTAACATTTCGAATACAATATTAAATAGTAATGGTGACAGTGGGCAGCCTTGTTTCACTCCTGATCTTACTGGGAATGGTTTTAGTTTGTCTCCATTACATATGATGCTTGCTGATGGTTTTAAATAGCTGCTACTGATCATTTTAACGAAAAGCCCATTTATTCCTATACTCTCTAGTGTTTTTAATAGGAATGGGTGTTGGATTATATCAAATGCTTTTTCTGCATCTATTGAGATAATCATATGTTTTTTGTTAGTTTGGTTATTAATATAATTAATTATGTTGATAGTTTTCCTAATATTGAACCAGCCCCGCATCCCTCGTATAAATCCTACTTGGTTATAGTGTACTATCCTGGGGATGACTTTCTGTAATCTCATTGCTAATATCTTATTTAAAATTTTTGCATCAATATTCTTTAAGGAAATTGGTCTATAGTTTTCTTTCTCTGTTTGCACCCTACCTGGTTTAGCTATCAGCACCATATCAGTCTCATAGAAGGAATTTGGCAGTATACGTTCTGTCCCTATTTTCTCAAATAGTTTGTATAGTATTGGAATTAATTGTTCTTTGAAAGTTTGGCAGAATTCACATGTAAATTCATTTGGCCCTGGAGATTTTTTCTTAGGCAGTTGGTTAATAGCTTGTTGTATTTCTTTTTCTAATATGGGGCTATTTAAATAATTTATATCCTCTTCTGTTAACCTGGGCAATCTATATTTTTGTAGATATTCCTCCATTTCATTTAGATTATCAAACTTACTGGCATAAAGTTGGGCAAAGTAACTCCTATTCATTGCTCTAATTTCCTCTTCATTGGAGGAAAGTTCTCCCTTATCATTCTTGAGACTAACAATTTGATGTTCCTCTTTCCTTTTTCTTATCAAATTAACTAAAGGCTTATCTATTTTGTTGTTTTTTTTTTTTTCGTAAAACCAACTCTTCATTTTATTTATTAATTCAATAGTTTTCTTATTTTCAATTTTATCAAGTTCTCCTTTTATTTTTAGAATTTCCAATTTGGTATTTAATTGAGGGCTTTGAATTTGTTCTTTTTTGAGTTTTTTTTTTAATAATAAGACCAATTCATTGATCTTTTCTTTCTCTATTTTATGCAAGTAAGCATTTAGAGATATAAAATTGCCCCTTATAACCGCTTTGGCCGTATCCCACAAATTTTGGTATGCTGTCTCCTTATTGTCGTTCTCCTGGATGAAATTATTGATTGTGTCTATGATTTGCTCTTTCACCCATTCATTCTTCAGGATTAGATTATTTAATTTCCAATTAACTTTTGGTTTATTTTCTCCTGGCCTTATATTGCATGTGATTTTTTTTTTTGCATCATGATCTGAAAAAGATGCATTTACTATTTCTGTCTTTCTGCATTTGATTTTGAGGTTTTTATGCCCTAACACATGGTCAATTTTTGTATAGGTTCCATGGACTGCTGAGAAAAACGTAAACTCCCTACTGTCTCCATTCAATTTTCTCCATAGATCTATCATACCTAACTTTTCTAACAATTGGTTTATCTCCCTTGTTTCTTTCTTGTTTATTTTGTGGTTTGATTTATCTAAATCTGAGGGAGCAAGGTTGAGATCCCCCACTAGTATAGTTTGGCTGTCTATTTCCTCTTGCATCTCTCTTAATTTCTCCCCTAGGAATTTGGATGCCATTGCACTTGGTGCATATATATTTAGTAGAGATATTGCTACATTATCTATGGTACCCTTTAATAAATTATAGTTTCCTTCCTTATCTCTTTTGATTAGATCTATGTTGGCTTTTACTTGATCTCAGTTATGGATTGCTACTACTGTTTTTTGGGGTTTTTTTCTTTTTTTGTTTTTTTTTTTTTTTTGTTCACCTGAAGCATAATACGTTCTGCTCCAGCCTTTTACCTTCATCCTATATGTGTCACTATTTTTTAGATGTGTTTCTTGTAAACATATTTTGGGATTCTGGTTTTTAATCCAGTCTACTATCTGCTTCCGCTTTATGGGAGAGTTCATCCCATTTACATTCACAGTTAGAATAACTAATTCTTTATTTCCTGCCATCTTATTTACCCGTTATGTTTTTCCCTTTTCTTTCTCCTTTCTCCCTTCCCTCCTCCTCAGTAGTTTGCTTTTGATGACCCCCTCCCTCAAACAATCCTCTACCCTTTAGGTCCCCTCCCCCTGTTTTTACTCCTTTCCCCTGATTCTTCTGTTTTCCCATCTATTAGTTTATCCCTTTCTTTTCCTCCTTTCACTCCCACTTCCCTCTAGCAACAAACAAGTTTCTATGTGAAATCAGGTGTCTGATATACACTTTTAGCGCCCAACCTGATGACAGTAAGATTTACACAATGCTCATCTCCCTCCCCGTTCTCTCAATTATATTAGGTTTTCTTTGCCTCTTCAAGAGATTTTACCTTGTTTTTACCTCCTTTTTTTTAGATCTTATTTTACCACTTTTTCACTCTTTTCCCCAGTATGATAATCTTTCCCCCTCTAGTTTTCTTTTTCATATTATCAAAGTAATATCTAGTTAATTATACCCCCAAACTTTAAGTGTCCCCATAGTAGAAATAAAGTTCTCAAGATTTTTTCCTTTTTACATTTTTATGCATCTCTTGAGTTCTGTCTTTGCATGTCAAATTTTTTTGTTCAGATCTGGTCTTTTCATTAGAAATAGGTGAAATTCACTTATATCATTGAATGACCATCTTCTTCCCTGGAGGATAATGCTCATTCTAGCTGGATAGGTTATTCTTGGCTATAATCCAAGTTCCTTTGCCTTTCAGAATATCTGATTCCAGGCCCTTCAATCCTTCAATGTGGAGGCTGACAGATCGTGTGTGATTCTAATTATTGATCCTCGGTATTTGAATTGTTTCTTTATAGCTGCTAGCAGAATCTTTTCCTTTGTGTGACACTCCTGAAATTTAGCCACAATATTCCTTGGGGTTTAATTTTGGGTCTCTTTCAGGAGGTGATCGGTGAATTCTTTCAATGATGATTTTGCCCTTTGATTCTACAATCTCAGGGCAGTTTTCTTTCAGGATTTCCTGGAAGATGGTGTTTAGATTCTTTTTCTCATCATGCCTTTCAGGAAGTCCAATAATTCTTAGATTGTCTCTCCTAGATCAATTTTCCTAGTCAGTTGTTTTTCCTAGGAGATATTTCATATTTTTTTGTAATTTTTCATTTTTTTGTTTTTGTTTGACTGATTCTTGAAGTCTTATTGAGTCCTTCACTTGCATTTGTTCAATTCTTATTTTTAAAGTGTTGTTTTCTTCAGTTACCTTTTTAAGCTCCTTTTCTAACTGGCCAATTTTTTCATTGCACTCTTTTTCCACTTCACTAATTTTATTTTCCAATAAATTGGTGTCTTTATCATATCTCTTTTAGAGGGCTTCTTGCACTGACTTCAGTTTATTTTCCCATTTATCCTCCAGCTCTCTTTTGAGATTCTGTATGCAATCTTCCAGAAAGTCCTTTTGAAAAGGGGACCAGTGATGGTCCTTAATAACATCCTCTGGAGTTTTGTCTAAAGGAACCTCAGGATCTGGGGTCATCCTTTCTTTCACTCGATAAAAGCTGTCTATGTTGAGAGCTCTCTTTTGCTTCTTCATTTTTTTAAGACAGTGTATATGTCTCTTTAAGGTTCGGAAAAATGGTGGCTGAAGTTCTTTGCCCTGTTGCAATTTGGCGAATTAATTTAAGGTGCTGGGCTGGTGGGGGCTAGGACTAAGTCCAAATTACTCCTTAAACAAGGCAAGTCTGCCAGAAAATCTGTCCCCAATAAGGGCAAAGTGTCCTGAGTGCCTCAAATATACTCCAGGTGTTTGGAGTTTGTAGTTTTTGCCACAATGAGCTGAGTCCCACCCTCACTTCCGGCCTACACCACTCTTTATCCCTCTGTCCGAGTTAGACAAACCTGATGTGAAGTTATTCAGAGATATCTGCAAGCAGTGTCCAAGTATTTCTGAATTTGTTGACTTGAAGATCAGTTCAGAGGCTTATTATATTGTTGATTTGAGAGAAGATTGGAGGAGGACGCAAAGAGTCACGTTTTCACTCTGCCTTCTTTGACCCGCCCCCCGCTATCCTTTTTTTTTTTTTGTAATTTGATTTATTATACTACAAATTAGACCTTATAGTATCCCATTTCTTCCAACAGATCACCTCCTCTGAAATTATTATTCTTTCATGTATTTTCAATCTCTTCCCTTCTACAGGTCATACTTTATTTCCTATAAACATGCCTATCTCTTCCCTAGATTAAAAACAAAACAAAACAAAACAAAACAAAACAAAACAAAACAAACAAACAAAAAACATCACTTGAAGCTTTTATTTTCACTGAGATTTTATGTTTGTTCTTTGCTTTATAGATAAATTCCTAGAAGAGGTCATCTAAAATAGACGCCTCCATTTTCTCTCTTCTCACTTCCTTCTTAACCCTTTATAATCTGCTTTCCAATCTAATTCCACTAAAATTACTTTTGACAAAGTTAATAATTGTCTCATATACTAAATCCAATGGATTTTTATCTATTATGATTCTCCTTAGTTTCTCTTCAGACTTTGATACTATTGATCACTATCTTCTCCATTACATTCTCTTTTCTCTAGAATTTCAGGATACTATTATTTCCTTTCTTCCTACCTATCAGACTATTCTATCACTGTTTATTTTCTTAAATTATCTTTTAGATAAAGCTTTCAAAATATGTGTTCTTCAAGGTAATGTCCTGTTGCCTTTTCTCTTCTCCCTTTATACTCCTTCCCTTAGTTATCAACTTTTATGGATTTATTTATCATATCTATGCTCATTATCATAAAATCTACCTATTTTGTCTTAAATTCTCTTCTGATAATCAAAATCTCATTTTTACGTGGAGATATTATAAACTCAACAAGTTCAAAACTGAACTCATTATCTTTCCCCCAAGATCTTATCACTTTTTCCTTCTCTATTACTTTAAATGGCAACATTACCTTCCCAGTCCTTTAGGCTCACAACTTAGGAGTTATCCTCAAGGGCTCACTATCTCTCTAACTCACTCCCCCAGTCATATCCTTTTTCAATATCTATTAGTTATACCTTTGGAACATCTTTTGAATCACTCCCATTTTCTCTTCTTAATACAGCCACTATGCTGTTAGAAGATCTCATCACTGAATAACATTACATTTACAATAGCCTACAAATGGTTCTGCCTGTGTGAAGTTTTTTTTTCTTTTCCCCACTTCAGTTCATTTTTTTTCAGTTCCCCAAGTAATTTTCATAAAATTTCAGTCTGACCAAATCACCTGTATCTTTTTTTCTTTTGATTCGTGTATTTATTTTTAATACACACAGCTTTATGTATCATATTGGGAGAGAAAAATAACAGAAGAAAAAAACATGGAGAAAAAAAATGAACATAGTATGTGTTGATTCATATTTGATCTTCATAGTTCTTTTTCCAGATACAGATGTCAGTTTTCTATCCAAAGTCTATTGGGTTTGCCTTGGATCTCTGAACCACTGAGAAGAATCAAGTCTTTTATAGTTGATTATCACACATTCTTAACAAATTTGATAAAGCATTCCTGATGTGACCCTTTTCTAAACCTTAGTGAAAAGAGATGTGCTTTATCCACAATTATTATTATTATTATAGGTTTTTGAGCAATTTGTCATGTAATCTAAATGTTCTTTTTCATTATTTGTTTGATTAAGAATTGTGTACATTTCCATAGCTTGTGTGATGATGAGTTCTGTTTCTTTAATGTCATATGATTTTTTGTTAAGAAGTTAAATTCTTTCCACAAAAAAGGAACCAAAAACATTCACCTCATACTTCCACCATTATATGACTTACATTGGATATATATTAGTTGATATCCTCCTATATACAAAGTTTCTTTTAAGATCTAATATCGTACAAGGTAAAAATGATTTGCAACTGAAAGAACTCTATAAACATTATGTAATACTAATGTTACCACTTTGGGATACATTTAACAGAAGCAAACTTCATACCTTTCACACACACACATACACATACATACATACACATACACACACACACTCCTAAGGCACCCACTTGTTATGGAAAAGAGAATATCAACAAACGTAAATAAATACTGAATCATAGTGTGAATCAGAGAAAGGATGAAGTAGGTTCATAGAAGTCATTGAGATTAAGTGCATAACTATACTGGTCAGTAAATTATCTCTGAAACTACAGCTATTACACAAAATTCCAATTATAAAAAGCACCTAAAGTGACTTCATCTAAATCATTATATGATGTTATCTTTTTCATTAGTTAAATTGCCCAATAGGAAAGTTATTATAAGATGAAATACACAAATTTTGAATCAGTACAGTAAGAGAATCAATAAATCTTCACAATGCAATTTTGTTTGATTAGTGTTTTGTTATGACTTGTATAAAAATAGAAAATTTTAAATCCTCATTGGTTTGATTGTTGATATCAAAATTGTTTTTATTTAATATTTTGTTACCTTTTTTACATATTAGTTTTGTGAACTATGATAACCTATAATTATGGAAGGAATATTTAAAGTGACAAGGATTATACATACATACATACACATATATACACACAAATATATAATGAATATCTATGTGTATATATTCTCTCTCCTGACTATTCAATCATTATCAGCTTCACCCTTCTCAGAAATACAAATCCACTACTTATATTATAATAACCTGGATTTTCACACCTTTCTATTCCATCTCCATTTATGTGCTTTCTATTGTGTCTTTACTTCCTAGTATTATTTATGAAAAATATGGAGTTGGAAACTGGAGAAGAATACATGCTATACATCTTCAGTGAAGAAAATGAAGAATCAAATGTTTTTATAAGGCTTACTGAAAGAAAAATGTATATTTACCTAAAAATAATGTGTGGAAACATGAATGGACATGTTCATGATATAAGGTATTTCTTGTTTTTTAGAGACAATATAAATTTCACTTTGTCTTTTTAGCAGAAACCAAAGCTATTTCATTAAATGTGTATTTTAAGTATAACAATTATGTTACCAGGTGGTAGCTATCCTGAGCTGCTGTAAGAATTCATGTTGCTCCTAATTTTCCTCCTGAACCAAATTAGCAACCCCACTAAAAAGTATTTTTTTAAAAATGCACACATTAAATGAATTGTGAAGCTATGTAGACCATACGTTTTGCTTCTAGTTCAAAGAAATCAGTTTATTAAGGACATTACTTTAGCAAATTTGAACTACGACTTCATAGCATCCAATAATTACCATTTGGATTTTTTTAAAGTATTTTAGTGTTAGTATATGATCAAAAAAAGTATAATTGTGCAGTTTGTAGAAATTATATAATAAAGTAGAAAAGTTACATAAAGAACCTATACTTTCATTCTAAAGGATAACTCCCAAGAGAAGAGACTCCTACTAATGCTGGGAAGCATCTCTACAACTTATTTTTTAATGGAGAACAACCTGTTCAATATAGTAAGGGTTTAGATATAGTCAAGGCTGTCCTTACATGGCTGAAAGGAAAGCAAAATAACCATTTATACTCTGTTCTCTTCCCACCATTCTCCAAGAAAGCTTTTTATTTGTTCCAGGAGGGGAAGCATGAAGATAAGATTAGCAGTAATCATTTGGGTCTCTTTGCTGAGTCAATTGGGGTTAAGTGCCTTGCCCAGGGTCACACAGTAAGGAATCTGAGGCAAGATTTGAATTCAAGTCCTCCTGACTTCAGGGTTGGTGCTCTATCCACTGCATGACCTAATTTTGGTCTCTTCAAAGCCAGAGACTACTGTTAGAATTTTATCAATTTTTCTCACAAATATTACTATTAATCTAGGGGATATGACCAAATTCAATCTCACTTTTTGTTTCTGTATATTAATGTAGAAGACAATAGTGAATTTATGTATTATTTCTAAGGTTTGACCCCTTTCGTACATAAAATCAGGTTACTAATGAAAACACATAGTAAAAAGCAGAGGCAAACCTTTTATTTAAATACATAGCAAAATAGAAATCTAAATATATGCCAGGCAGTGCTGAATTAAAGAGTTTTCCCATTAAGAGTTATATAACAGCTCAAGAAAGAGAACTATCGATCTCACTCAAGAAGATCCTCAAAGTTTCTAGAGTAGCAAGCTAGGGATAGGGACATGATGAAGACTGACAAATTCTCAGCAACCAGAAATAGAGTAAGTTTCTTTCATTTCATACATAAAACTGTAAGGCAATGGTTTCCAAAGTGATTCAAAGTTCTGAGTTCCCAAAAAGAGAGGAGAAATTAAAACTCCCTAGCTTTCATCAATTACATCATACCCAATAGAGGACATAATAATCATCTCAACTAATGATGAGAAGGTACCTGAACAATGGGATTTGGGACAGATGTTACTTTTAAAAGTAATACACTATCATCAATTTCATCATATAATCACAAAATAGAACATTTTCAAAAAAAATAATCCATTTAAGCTGGCATTGTTCAAGATTATTTTATAAAATTTTTCATAGTGAACCTTTTATTGTTATAGAAGTACACACTATTTTCTTTTTCTTCTTTTAATAAATATTTATATATTTTTAACATTCATTTAAAATATAGTTCTGACTTTTCTCCCAATCTCTCATGACTTCCCCATCAACTGCTAGGGCAAGGAATATGATATCAATAATATAAACAAAGTCATGCAAAACATGCTTCCATTGTAGGTATATGGCAAAAAAAAATTAAGGAAAGTGGAACAATTATGCTTCAATCTGTATTCAAAATTGTTTCTTTGGAAGTGAATGATATTTTTCGTTTTAAGTTCTTTGGAATTGTCTTGAATCTTTGTATTACTGAGATTAGCTAAGTCATTAACAGATGATCATGTTTTTATAATGCTTTTGCTGTGAAAAAAGTTCTGTTTCTGCTTATTTCATTTTGTATCACATTTCAGGTTTTCTTGAAATCAATCTATTCTTTATTTTCTTCTTATTCTTCTTCCTACTCCTCTATTACCCCATCTCCTCCTTTTTCTTTTTTTCCCAATTACTTATAAAGATGGTTTTCAATAATCATTTTATAAGATTTTTGAGGTTCAAATATTTCTCCCTGCCCACTTCCAAGCCCCCTTCCCCAACATGGCAATCTGATACATGTTATATATGTGTAATAATGTAAACATTTCCAAATTAACTATGTTCTATCAATCAAAGAATGACTCATTATATATTTGACTCAATTGTTGATATATTTGACAAATATGGCTTTTAATAAAAAAAAATCCTTATAAGATTCCATGCCGCTATGCCAATTTCCTGTTTTCCTTCTAATCTTGGCTGCATTGGAATTGTTTTTGAAAATAATGTTCTTAAAAAATGTTCTTTTTTTATTTAATGTAATCAAAATTAAACTCCTTTGATGTTCTCTCTTATTTAGGGAAAAAAAATCTTCCTTGCCCATATATCGAATGGGTAAAATTTTCCATAGTCCCCTAAATTGCTTGTGATATCACCCTTTAAATCCAAATCACATACACATTTTGGCATATGTTGCTTTAAAATATGAGATATTTGTCTATAGATAGTTTTTGCCAAACTTCTTTGCAATTTTCCCAATAATTATTTTGTCAAATACAAAGAGTGCCTATCAGAAAAATTTTGAACTTTGGATTTATTATACACTATATTATACAGTATATATACACTACATTTACTATTGTATTTTGTCTGCCTAATCTATATCTTATGGCTCTCCCAGTAGTCAATGCTAGAGTGCTTTGATGATTGCTTCCTTGTAATATAGTTGAAATCTAGTTTTAGTAATCTCCCTTCCTTAATTTTTGTTATTATTGTTGTTTTTGTCATTGATTCCCTTGATCTTGAGCTTTGTTTTTCAAAATGAATGTTGCCTTTCTTTTTTAAAAACATGTACATAATTTTTGGTAGTTTGATTGATAGGACACTTAATAAATAAATATAGGAATAATTTTCATTCTGATTTTAGTGGTTCAGCATATCAAAAATCAAATATTCGTCCAAATGTCTACATCTGTCTTTATTTATGTAAGTGTTTTCACTGTTGTGTTCATATGGTTTCTGAGTTTGTCTTAGCAGACAGACTTCCGAGTATTTAAAATTGTCTTTAGTTATTTTAAATGAAACCTCTCTAACTCCTTCCTATTTCGATTTTTAGTAATATATAGAAACGTTCATGATTTTTGTTGGTATGTTTTATATCCTGCCAATTGCCTGAAATATTTTTATTCTACAAACTTGTTACTAAGAGATAAAACATACTCTTCATTTGTGCAGGTTGTCCACATCTTTATAAATCTGAGTTTACATATATTATCACATGAAAGTGTAAAAATAAATTTACTAAATTTTGAAAGTGTTTTTCAATCTGCTATTTTTATCTCATCCACTTCCTACTTAAATTTCTTATTGATGTATAAGGGTTATTTGGGGTTATCAAAATGTAATATGAGTCTTTTCTGTTCCTATAAAGTTTTAAAATCTTCAGGTAGAGGCTGGGTAATAGATTGTAATTTTAGTACCAGATCAAAAATATTGACGATGTTAATTATTAATTGAACAATCTATTCAATAATATGTTTTATCTGGTTCATTGTACTTAATAGGTTTAATAAATCAAATCTATGAAATAATGTCTAACTGTGATAGAGTGCTATGTATTGTATGTAGAAAGACAAAAATATTGCCCTCACCTTAAAAAAATTGAAAAGTTGGTCACCAATTAAATTTCTTTTCTTGTCTCTCTGTCTCTATTTCTGTGCCTCTGTCCTTGGCACTATTGCTTCCTCTCCATATCTCTCCTACTAGGTCTTTCTCTCTGTTTCTGCTTTTCTATCTGACTCGTTTCTCTCTACCTCTTCTCCCTCCTCTCTTCAATAACACATTAAATTGCTGATAGTTATGGAAAAATTGTAATTTATATCAATAGATGTCTACATAGTAATGAACTCAGATTTTTTCAAAGTAACAATAATTTCTATTTTGAGAAATGTAATTTAAAGTTACTGGTTTTATTACAAATAACAAACATCAATAAGCATGAATATCTGATTATACAAAGAACAAAAAAGATAGAATTTCTATGATTCTCCTTTATGTAGAACTATGTTTTTAAAAATGCCTTTTGGGGGGGTGGAGCCAAGACGATGGAGTAATGTCAGAGACTTGCACAAGCTCTCCTTCAAACCCCTACAAATAGCTTTCAAACAATGACTTTTTAAAACTCTAGAGATGTTTTCTTTCACATTTTTTTTCTTTTTGATCAGTTTTCCTTTTGAGCAGAATGATAAGTATGGAAATGTTTATAGAGGAATTGCACATATGTTGAATTACTTGCCACCTAGGGAAAGGTGGCGAAAGGTGGAAAAAAAATTGGAACACAACATTCTGTAAGGGTGAATGTTGAAAATTATCTATGTTTATCTATGTTTATGTTTTGAAAATAAAAATTTCTAATGAAAAAAAAAAACTCTAGAGCAGCAGAATCCACAAAAGGATGGCGTTAAACAATTTTCAAGTCCAGGAGAAGTTGAACAGACAGCAGAAAAGGCATGTTACATCTTGGAGAGATTGAAGTACAGTCCATCTCAGACCATGCCAGAAAATCAGAAACATGCCTTAGGAGCCACTGAAGCAGCAGCAACTACCTTCTGAGTTCTCATTCTACAGATGGAAAGGAGGTGGAACAATTAGTTAAAAGATTTGAGGGGATCTCTTTGCTAGTGATGAGGCAGGACTCTGTTGCTTTGTCCAAACACTGATATGGGTTGCAATCCTTCCCTGGCAGTCCGAGGGAAAGAAAGAACACTAGGAAAGCAGAATTTGCAACCACAGGAGACTGTGAATCCTCCTCATAATTCCAGGACAGAAAAAATGTGTTTTTGGTTACTCATAGACCAAAGCACAGGCCCAGCTCCTAACACGTTGGAAGATTTGGAAATTCACATGTTTCTGGTAGTATCTATGAAAACAGATTCATAAGCTTGGGACATTGCAATCTACAACCTGGAAAGAGAGCCCTACTTTAACAAAGAAATCCAATACAAATAATAGGCTGGGAAAATAAGCAAGCAGCAGGGGGAAAAAAAGTGCTTGGTTTCTGATATAGAAAGTTACTATGGTGACAAGGAAGAGCAAAGCACACTCAGAAAATCAAAAAGTCAAGGTTCATACATCCATAGCCACTAAGAAAAAAATATGAATTTGTCTCCAGCAATGAAAAAGCTCAAAAAAAATTAAAAATAAGGTTAAAGAGGCAGAGGAAAAAATTGGGAGGAAAAGTAAGAGTGATGCAAGAAAATCAAGAAAAACAAGTCAACACAACTCTGAGATACCACTACACACATGTCCGATTGGCTAAGATGACAGGAAAAGATAATGACAAAATTTGGAGGGGATGTGGGAAAACTGGGACACTGATACATTGTTGGTGGAACTGTGAACGGATCCAACCATTCTGGAGAGCAATCTGTAACTATGCTCAGAAAGTTGTCAAACTGTGCATACCATTTGACACAGCAGTGTTTCTACAGGACCTATATCCCAAAGAGATTTTAAAGGAGGGAAAGGGGCCCACATGTTCAAAAATCTTTGTGGCAGCCCTTTTTGTTGTGGCAACAAACTGGAAATTGAAAGGATGCCCATCAATTGGGGAATGGCTGAATAAATTATGGTATATGAATGTCATGGAATATTATTGTTCTATAAGAAACAGCCAACAGGATGATTTCAGAGAAGCCTGGAAAGACTTGCATCAATTAATGCTGAGTGAAATCAGCAGAACCAGGAGAACATTATACACAGCAACAAGACTATACAATGTTCATTTCTGATGGACATAGTTCTTTTCAACAATGATGTGATTCAAACCAGTTCCCATTGTTCAGCGATGAAGATAGTCATACACATCCAGAGAGAGGCCTGAGGGAACTGAGTGTGAACCACAACACAGCATTTCTTTTTTATTAAAGCTTTTTTTTATTTGTATAACATATGTATGGGTAGTTCCTCAGCATTGATCTTTACAAAGCTTTCCACTACGAATTTTACCCCCAGTCCCCTCCCGTCCCCTAGATGGCAGAAAGTCCACTACATGTTAATATTGTTAAAATACTTGACAAGTTGTGCAAGGAAAAAAAAAAGAAAATCAGAGAAAGGAAACACAATGCAAGCAAACATCAATAGAGAGCATGAAAATGTTATGTTGTGGTCCACATTTCATATCCCTCTCTCTGGGTGTATATGGCTTTCTTCACTGAACAATTGGAACTGGTTTGGGACAATTCTTTATTGCAGAAAGCCATGCCCATCAGAATTAATCATCATGTAATATTGATGTTGCTGTGTATATTGATCTCCTAGTTCTGCTCGTTTCACTCAGCATCAGTTCATGTAAGTCTCTCCAGGCCTCTCTGAAATTAACCTGCTGGTCGTTTCTTACAGAGCAATAATATTCCATAACATTCATATACCATAAATTATTCAGCCACTATCCAATTGACGGGCATCCATTCAGTTTCCAGTTTCTAGCCACTACAAAAAGGGCTGCCACAAACATTCTTGCACATGTGGGTCCCTTTCCCTCCTCTTTGGGATATAAGCCCAATAAAAACACTGCTGGGTCAAAGGGTATGCATGCATAGCTCCAAATTGCTCTCCAGAGTGGTTGGATCCATTTACAATTCCACCAACAATGTATTAGTGACCCAGCTTTCCCATATCCCCTCCAGCATCCATCGTTATCTTTTCCTGTCATTTTAGCCAATCTGACAGGTGTGTAGTGGTACCTCACAGTTGTCTTAATTTGCATTTCTCTGATCAATAGTGATTTGGAGCAACTTTTCATGTGATTAGAGATGGTTTTAATTTCATCATTTAAAAATTGTCTGTTCATATTCCTTGACCACTTATCTATTGAAGGATGGCTTGAATTCTTATATATATATATATACATATATATATAAGACAATTCTCTATATATCTGAGATTTGAGACATTTATCAGAACCCTTTAAACACTTTTAAAAGGGTTGGTAAAAGGAAAGAAGGAACAGAATAAATAGTGAATTATTGTGGAAAAAAAGCAACTTTCTCTGAGACATGCAACATTTTTCAAACATATAAAGTATTGAGTAAAAATTTAGAGAAAATAAGAGCAACTCCTCAATTGATAAATGATCAAAAATATAAACAGTTTTTCAGAGGAAGTAATCATGATAGCCACATGAACAAAACTTTTTATTGGAGAAATGTAAATTAAAATAATTCTTAAGTACTACCACCACTTCATTAGTTTGGCTAAAAACACAGAAAAAAATGACAAATTTTGGGGATAATGGGGAAAATGAGACATTAATACAGTGTTGTTGAACTATATGTACATAAATTATTTTTATCAGTTCTTTTCTGGTGGTAAAGAATTGGAAATCGAGGGGATATCCATCAGTTGGGGAATGGCTAATATGATGTGAATTTGGTGGTAAAATATGATGGAATATTTTTATACTACATGAGCAGGATGCTCATAGAAAAATCTAGAAAGACTTCCATAAATTGATATGAAGTGAACTGCACTATGTCCAAAGTAAAAGTAGCATTTTAAGATGATCAGCTATGGATGATATAACTATTCACAGCAATACAATGATCCATGACAATTATGAAGGAGGTATGATGAAAACTACTAATCATACTCAGAAATGATTGCTGAATGGAAATTGAAGCACAGACTTTATTTTTTTTCAGGGTTATTTTTATTTGTTTTTTTTGTTTATTTGGGGGTTTTTGATCTATATTTTGTTTCAAAACAGAATTTTTATGGAAATGTTTTGCATGGCTACACATATATAACCTATATCAAATTACATTCTGAAAGAAAGGTTTATAAAGGGAAGGAAAGAATGTGGCACTCAAATATAACCTATATCTAATTGCTTACATTCTCAAAGATAGGTTTGTAAAGGGAAGAAAGGAAAGAATGTGGAACTGAAAGTTTGTTTCCCAGAAAGAATAGGTAAAGTTACCCCTTCAGTAAGCAAAACACCAAACACAAAAAACTTCTGTGTTCAATGCCAAGGCTCAGAACTGCACGGGAAGCTTAGGAGAGTGATCCTCTACCCCAGGAGGAGAGCTTGACCTTAAAAGTCACAAAAAAGGAAATACAGAAAGAAAAGGAAAGAGGGGCAGCTAGGTGGTGCAGTGAATAGAGAACCAGGCCTGAAGTCAAGAGGACCTGAGTTCAAATCTGATTTGAGACACTATACACTTCCTAGCTGTGTGACCCTGAGCAAGTCACTTTGACTTTGGGGCAAGACCCCAATTGCCTCCAAAAAAAAGAAAAGAAAAGAAAAAGAAAAAGAAAAGAAAAGGATAGAAAATGAACCAGAAACAGAAAAGAACATTGATCACAGAAAGCAACTATGATGAAAGGGAAGATCAAAGTACAAACTCCCATGAAGACAAAATGTTCACAGAGGAAATTTAAAAGAGTAATATGAATTGCTCTGAAGTCCAAAGAGCCTTCTTGTAACTATTCATAAGAGATAATAAAAGGCATATCAGAGACATAGGAGAAAAAAATGAGAAAAATCAGAGGGTCAACAGCTTGGAAAAGAAATTACTTAAAAATACAATTATATATATATATGTGTGTGTGTGTGTGTATATATATATATATATATATATATATATATATATATATATATGTTTCTTACCCTATATAGAAGAATAAGGCCAAAGGAGTAACAAAAGGGAGGAATTAGAAGGGAGGACAGAAATACTAGGAGAAAGGGCTAAGAGAAGGGAAGAGGGGTGAAGGTAAGGCAGGTAGTGAGGGGTTTGAATTAAAAACAAAACACTACTAAGCAGGAACAGGATGGAATGAGAGACAAAATTATAAACAGAAGAGAAATTAGGATGATGGGAAATACAGATGATAACTATAATTGAAAATATGAATAGGATAATAGCAGATTGGATTACAAAAAAGAATCCTACAGTATGTTGTTTAAAAGAAATATATGTGACACAAAGAGATATATACAAAGTAAAGGAAAGTGACTGAAATAGAATTTATTATGCTTCAGCTGGAAAAAAAAAAGAAGTTGGGGTAGCAATTCTGATCTCAAATAAAGCAAAAGAAAAAATCAATCTTATTAATATATATAAGGAGATAAAGTAAATGTTGATAAAGGATACCATAAACAATGAAGTAGTAATGATTATTAAATGATGTGCACTAAGTGGTAAAAGACGCAAATTCTAAAAGAAGTTAAGCTTGTTACAGGAATAAATAAACAGCAAAACTATATTAGTGGGGACCTCAAAGTTCCCCTCTCAAAATCAGACAAATCCAATCACAAAATAAACAAGAAAGAAACTAGGAAGGTTAAGAGAATTATAAAAAACCTAAATATAATAGATCTCTGAATTAAGCTGAATAGGGACTGAAAGGAATATCCTTTTTTTTTTCTTGGCCCACACGACACTGACACAAAATTTACCATGTATTACGGTATAAAAACCTCACAATCAAATGCAGAAAAGGCAGAAATATTAAATGCTTTATTTTCAGACCACAATGCAATAAAATCTATATGCAGTAAAAAAAAGTAAAGAAAGAGTAAAAACCAATTGGAAATTAAATAATCTAATTCTAAAAAATGAGTGGGTAAAAAAAAAAAAAACAGAAACAATCCATAAATTCATGCAAGAAAATAACAATAATGAGACAACATATCAAAACCTATGGGATGCAACCAAAGCAGATTTTAGGGGAAATTTTATGTTTCTAAATAGCAACATGAATAAACTAGAGAAAGAGCAGAAGAATGAATTGGGTATGCAACTAAAAAAAGCTAGAAAAAGAACAATTAAAAAACCCTCAATTAAATAACAAATTAGAAATTTTGAAACTCAAAAGAGAGATTAATAAGATTGAAACTAAGAAAATTATTGAATTAATTATTAAAAATAAGAGTTGGTTTTATGAAAAAAAAACAAAATAGGTAAACCTTTCATTAATTTGATCCAACTAAGGGAAAAAAAAACCTTCAGCAACAAAAATGAAAGATGAACTCAGTTCCAATGACAAAGAAATTAAAGCAATAATTTGGAACTATTTTCCCCAACTACAAAGCAGCAAATCTTACAATCAAAATGAAATGGATGAATATTTACAAAAATATAAATATAAAGAACTCACATTTACCTTATTACCAAAAAAGCTAATGGATTGTGGGAAAGAAAAAAAAACAACCTGTAATTGTTTCATCCCTCTATAGGGATCAGTCTCAATCATTTTTCTTTTGGTTTGGTTAATTTCAAAATGAAGAATTCTTAATCTGAGTATTTCAAGACACTGAACTGCATTTTTTAGCTATCCTGATTGTTGTTGTTGTTGTTGAAGAAATATAAAGTTATTTACTACCATATAAATATCACAGATTCAAGATGACCTCTTCATTGAATAAATCCTTAGGTATATTCTATTTTCTTGTGGTAATGAAATAATCAATAAAGGATTATCACTATACACTAATGTAAAATTATATAAGATTATGTAGATAAACATTGATAATCCTAGATAACACTAATTAACATATAAATGTTCCACATCACTTCCAAAGAGCAAATATTGGTGCACAGTTTATGTGACAGACAATAAGTTGAGTTTTGTTCTCAAGTATCCAGAAGCATTTAGGTGACTAAATTACTCATGAATTGTTCATAGTATCACTGATGTTATTGGATTCAGAAAATTGCAATGTCAGTTACTTGACATTTATGCAAAAGCAATAAAAAATAATTTTAGCTGTTAGCAACTCTTCCACTTACACAGAATGTCACTTAAACTCCCACAAATAATTATTACAAAAATGATCATAGGTCTAAGGACTTAAAGAAACATGATAGTTTACATATGAGTATGGAATGGCATATTCTAAAATATACAAGAGAAAAGACCTATAGGGAAAATGATCTTGATTTCCACTGCCACACTAAGAAACAACATTTTTTTCTAACAGCAAAAACTAAAAGGGACTCTAGTTTTCAATATACTATTCAGAATATTAAGATTGATAAACCTAGCATTTGTGAACTTTAAAAAATGTTAAGTATATTTTTGTGTAAGATTTTTATACTATATAATATATTTAAAATGTTATTCTTTTTATTTTTTTTCAAGCATTATTTACTTATTTATTTATTTTTGACACAAATTGCTATATGAATCATATTGAAAAAAAATCAGCAAAAGGGCAAAACCATGGGAAAGATTAAAAAATGGGAAAAAGGGAAGTGAATATAGCATGTGTGGATTAACATTTTGTCTCCTTAGTCATTTTTGTGGATGCATCTGGCATTTTCTATTCAAATTCTATCGGGGATTGCTTTGGATCACTGAACCACTGAGAAGAACTAAGTTTTTCATCACTGATCATTGCACATTCTTGTTGTTATTGTGTCCAGGTATTCCTGGTTCTGCTTCTTTTAATCAGCATTAATTCTTGTATACGTTTCCAGGCTGTGCTAAAATCAGCTTGGTCATTATTATTTTAAAAAATGATATTCTTTTAGCTTCATATACCACAAAATGTTCAGCCATTCCACAATTGATGGTGGCCAACTATTCATTTTCCAATTCTTTATTACCACAAAAAAAGTGTTGTTACAAATATTTTTAACCATATGGGTCCTTTTCCCTCCTTTATGATTTCCTTGGGATAGAGACCCAGTGATGCCACTGCTAGGTCGAAGGATATGCAGTTTTATAGTCCTTTGGGCATAGTTCAAGATTTTTCTCCAGAATTGATCATTTCAGAACTCTATCGATTTTGCATTAGTGGGGGGCAGAACCAAGATGGCAGAGAGGACACACACTTCTTTCTGACCTTCTCCCTCATCCCTCAGACTTATTAGCAAATCCAGCCTCAATTAATTCTGGACTGGAAGAATCCACAAATATTGAGAGTGCAACATCTTACCAGCAAAAGATAATTTCAAAGATTGCCAGAAAAGGTCTGTTTCTATTGGGCATGGAGGGAGACTGATCAAGCACAAGCAGGTTGAGCACAGATGCCTAAATTTCCCATGAAAAGGAAATGGATAGCAAACTGGATTAAAATCCAGAATCATTCAATGTGCTTTTTACAAGAAACACATTTAAAGCAGAATGATACATATAAAGTAAAGGTGAAGAGTTGGAGCATATTTTATTATGCTTCAAGTGAAGGGGGAAAAATAGAGGTAGCCATCTTGATTTCAGATCAAGCTAAAGAAAAATTTGATCTAATTAAAAGATATAAGGAAGGAACCTATATCTTGCTAAAGGGTACCATAGATAATGAGGCAACATCAATACCAAACACATCTGCACCAAGTGGTGTAGCATCTAAATTCCTAAAGGAGAAGTTAAGGGAGCTGCAAATATAATAAAGATCACAATACTAACTAAACTAATATATTTACTTAGTGATATACCAATCAAAGTCCCAAGAAATTATTTTACTGACCTAGAAAAAATGACAACAAAACTCATCAGGAAGAACAAAAGGACAAGAATTTTAAGGGAATTAATTTTAAAAAAAAGCAAATGAAAGTGGCCTAGCTGTACCACTGTACCAGATCTAAAACTATATTATAAAGCAGTGGTGATCAAAACATTTGGTACTTTTTAAGAAATAGAACAGTTCATTAGTGGAAGAGGTTAGGTTCACAGGACAAAATAGTCAATGACAATAGTAATCTAGTGTTTGACAAACCCAAAGACCCCAGCTTTTGGGGTAAGAATTCATTATTTGACAAAAACTGCTGGGAGAATTGGAAACTAGTATGGCAGAAACTAGGCATTGACCCATACCAAAAACCATATACCAAGATAAGATAAAAATGGGTTTGTAATCTAGATATAAAGAATGAAATTATAAACAAGTTAGAAGAACATAGTATAGTTTACCTGTCAGATCTGTGGAGAAAGGAATTTGTGACCAAAGAAGAACTAGAGATCATTATTGATCACAAAATAGATAATTTTGATTAGGTTAAGTTCAAAAAAATTTGTATGAACAAAACTAATGTAGACAAGATTATAAGGGAAGCAATAAACTGGGAAAAGATTTTTGCATTTAAAGGTTCTGATAAAGGCCTCATTTCTAAAATATGTAAATAATTGGTTCAAATTTATAAGAATTTAAGCCATTCTTCAATTGATAAGTGGTCAAATGATATGAACAGATAATTTTTCGATGAAGAAATTGAAACTATTTCTAGCCATATGAAAAGGTGCTCCAAATCACTATTGATTGGAGAAATGCAAATTAAGACAAATCTGTGATACCACTATATACCTCTCAGATTGGCTAAGATGACAGGAAAAGATAAGGATGAATGTTGGAGGGGATCTGAGAAAATTGGGACAGTAATGCGTATTGATGGAACTGTTTGACTCAGGCAGTGTTTTTACTGGGCTTATATTCCAAAGAGGTCATAAAGAAGGGAATGGGACCCACATGTGCAAAAAATATTTGTGGCAATCCTTTTTGTTGTGTCAAGAAACTGGAAACTGAATTGATGCCCATCAATTGGAGAAAGGCTGAATAAATTTTGGTATATGAATGTTAGGGAATATTATTTTTCTGTAAGAAATGACCATCAGGATGATTTCAGAGAGGCCTGGAGAGACTTAAATGAACTGATGCTGTGAAATGAACAGAACCAGGAGATCATTATACACAGCAACAACATTACTATAAGATGATCACTTCTAATGGGTATGCCTCTCTTCAATAATAAGATGATTCAAACCAGTTTCAACTGTTCAGTGATGAAGAGAGCCATCTACACTCAAAGAGAAGACTGTGGGAACTAAGTGTGGAACACAACATAGCATTCTATCTCTGTTGTTGTTTGCTTGCATTTTATTTTCTTTCTCAGTTTTCTTTTCCTTCTTGATCTGATTTTTCTTGTGCACCAAGATAAGTAATATACATTTAAAATGTATTGGATGACCTGCCATTTAGTGGAAGGGGTAGGAGGAAGGAGTGGATAATTTGAAACAGAAGATTTTGCAAAGGTCAATGTTGCACATGCATATGTTTTGTAAATAAAAAGTTTCAACAACAAAAAAAGAAATTGAACTTGAAAAAAAAAATGCATTAGTGTTTCAATTTTTCCACATCTCATGCAATATTTATCATTATATTTTTCTGTCATCTTAGTCTATCTGAGAGGGGTGAGGTGATACCTCAGTGTTGTTTTAATTTGCATTTTTCTAATCAATAGACATTTCTATTATTTTTCATGTAACTAGTGATGGCATTAATTTTGTCATCTGAAAATTGTCTGTTCATATTCTTTGACCATATATGAATTGGGGAATAACTTTTATTCTTATAAATTTGACACAATGCTTTATATATTTTGGAAATTTGACCTATATCAGAAATACTGTTTGCAAATATTTTTTTCTTAGCTTTATACGTTTGTTTTAACCTTATTTTTATTCCTTTTCTTTGTGCAAACCCTTTTTAATTTAATGTACTCAAAGTTGTCCATTTTACCTTTTATATATTCTACTTTTTTCGTCAAAATTCCCTTCCTTCCCCAAAGATCTGATGTAAATTATCCTTTGTTCTCCTAATTTGCTTATAGTATCAACTTTTATGTCCAAATCTTGTATCCATTTTGATATTATTTTGGCATGGGTTATGAAATGTAGGACCAAGTTTCTGATATGTAATTTTCCACTTTTCCCAGAATTTTTTGCTCTTATTCCAGAACCTGGGCTTTAGGGGTTTATGAGATACCAGATTGCTACAGGCCTTGATTATTGTATCTGGAATTTCTAATCTATTCCACTTATCTACTACTCTATTTCTTAGCCAGTAACAAATGGTTTTTATGACTGCCACTTTATAAGATAATTTTAGATTTGGTCCCTGCTAAACTACCATGCCTTCTATTTTATTTTTTCCCCATTAATTCCCTTGATAGTCTTGAGCTTTTGTTCTTCCAGATCAATTTTGTTGTTATTTTTTCTAGTTCTATAAAATAATATTTTGGTAATTTGATTGGTACTGAACAAATAGACCAATTTAGGCAGAAATGTCATTTTTATTATACTATGTTGTAACAAATTTTTTGCACATTTTCATTGAACTAATTTTCCTATTATACCTCACTTTTCTACTTTTTTCAATACAAACTTTTTTCTATACCTTAATGTCTGTTTCTTTGATGTCATCACATCAGAGTCTAATTATAACCATACCCTCAATTCATTTCCTCCTGTTTACATTTCTATGGTTTTCTTAAGTCCTGTGTTTGAAGATTAAATTTTGTCTTTACTTTTGATTTTTTCAATGATTGAAAATCTCTTTTTTTCATTGAAACTCCATCTCTTTCCCTGAAAGATGATGCTGAATCTCCTAAGTAGTTAATTCTTTGTTATAATCACAGCTCTATTGTCTTCCAAAACACAGTATTCTAAGCCCCCACTACTTTATTGTAGAAACTGCCAGATCCTGGATAATCCTGGCTGCTGCATCTTGATATTTGAATTGCTTTTGTCTGGCAGCTTGGTGTACTTCTTTCTTGAGATTATACCTCTGGACTTTCACAACAATGTTCCTTGGGGTTTTCCTTCTGTAATCTCTTTCCAGAGGTGATTGATAGATTTTTTCATTCAGTTTCCCCCTCTGGTTCTAGAATTTTCTTTAATGACTTCTTTGTAGAGGGCACTCTAGGCTCTTTTTTTATCATAGCCTTCAGGTAGGCCAATAATATTAAAAATGTCTATTCTGCCTCTATTTTCCAGGTCGGCTGTTTTGCCAATGAGGTATTTCACATTTTCTTTCATTTTTTCTTCTTTTTTTTGGTTTGTTTGATTGAGTCTTGCTGTCTCACAAACTCATTGGATTCCATTTCCCCTATTCTTGTTTTTATTGTATGATTTTCTTCAGTTATCTTTTGTTTCTCTTTTTCCATTTGGCTTATTCTATTGTTTAAGGAGTTTCCTTTTCTCAGACATTTTTTTTTCCTTTTACATGTGGTTGACTCTCTCATGCATACCTCTCATTTCCTTTCTCATTTTTTTCTTCTACCTTTCTTAATTGCTTTCTGAAGTCCTTTATGAGCATTCCAAGTAGCCTCTTTAGGTTTGAGACCTTTTCATATCACTCTTTGAGATTTCTTTCATGGACACTCCATCTTCTTCTGAGGTTGTGTTTTGTTCTGCCCTTTCATCAAAATAGCTTATGATAGGTAAGCTTCTGTTTCTTATCCATTTTCTTTCCTTTTCTTTTGGTATTTATTCTTTTGGAACTTTTATCATTCAGCTCTACTTCTGTAGTAAAGGAAAAATGATTCCAAGATTCCTGGGAAGCTCTGGACATTGACGTTGAACGCAGGGTCCCCTTTTGTTTGTGTAGCTTTACCTGCTCTGTTCAGGAGACAACAGGTGTCCGAGAGTGTGCCTTCTGGGCTGGGACTGAAAGATGTCCCACTGATTTATCCTCTAATGTGCCAGGACTGAGGTCTTATTTGCTTATTTGTTGTGATTAAGACCTTCTCACCAGTTTTCCCAGAGTTTTTCTCTGCTAGGCTGAAAATCCTTTTCACCCAGTGAGACTCACCTTTCTTCAAATTCTTCCAGTTTATTTTAAGTTGAACAGTGGTTTCATTGCATCAGATTCTGTTCAGGAGGCTTGATTTCCTGTGGTTTTCCAGGGAAACTGAAGAGAGCAGCTTCCTGACCTTATTCTGTCATCTTGGCTCCACCCCCAGATATTATCTAAAATATCATTTTGAGAGAGAGTCCATATGCTTATTCTGGGTTTTCATTTATGTAGTTAATCATTTTGTATATGATTTCTTTTCATTTACTCTAGATTTCCACATATAAGTTTTCCAATATATACTTTACATCTTCATATGATTGCATGGGATATAATAATATCCCACTAATATTAATATGCCAAAATTTCATAATGTATTTCCCTATAATTTGGCATGTAATTTGTTCCCAGTTTTAAGTTATTCATATAGAGATAGTTTGCATAGATAGATATAAATATAAATAGATAGAAAAATGATTATTTGATTTTTAGTGACATTGGAAACTTTTTCTTGGAATGTAATCTATTCATATACAAATTATGATATTTGAGTAATTTTTCTTGCATTATTCTATCACACCCTTTAAGTAATGAAGGTATGAAAACTTTTCAATATTTAAGAAAAAAAGACATTTGATTTCACTCTCTTTACGTCTTTCTATTGCATTGCATTAACTTTGGAATCTTCTTCTTAGTGGCTTCCTTGGTTCCCTCACAACCTGATAGCTTGGAAAACAATCTGTTTTTCTGTTTCTAAAGGCTCATAGGTTGGGGAAGAAGACCCATAAAAATTTAATTAAACAATCAAGCACTATTAAATGTTTGTTTTCCTTAAGTCACTGTGCTTGTTCCTGGATAAACAAGGCTGGGTCACCAATTCTAAATCCCTATGTGATTTCTGTTTTTTTATTAAAGCTTTTTATTTATATAACATATGTATGGGTAGTTCCCCAACATTGATCTTTAAAAAGCTTTCCATTACAAATTTTACCCCCAGTCCCCTCCCCTCCCCTAGATGGCAGGAAGTCCACTACATGTTAATAATGTTGAAATGCTTGAGAAGTTATGCAAGAAAAATCCTATCTACAAGAAAAAAAAAA